>NW_019774648.1:187082-385032 GCF_001039355.2 Lingula anatina | reverse complement strand
TTTTTTTTTTTAGACTATGAGTGGAAACCGCTTTTCCTACAATATATTGCTAAATGTCATGTGCTTGTCATATCTATGGCATTAGGCGGAAATTACAATTCTGTGTTATTTTTAATCCAGGGCGAAGAAAAGTCTCATTATTTGTCTATAAGTCATTATGTTCAAATTCTGATTGATCATCCATCTTCATTTGAAATTTTTAATCACATCAGCATCAAGGCCTGTAACCACAGTTAGGTTTAAAACCCACATCAGAGTGGGGCTTGCAATGCATGATTCTTGCAGTAATGTTCATGTAGGGCTAACATAAACAACAGGCGCTACTGGCCATTTAAAAATGTGCATTCCTCTTCTACCACACATCTTTACTAAGAGCTACCTATCCTACATTTACTTTGACGTTCATTTTACAGTGAATTGGGCTTGAAAGGCAATTACCTGGAATCACAGCAATGCATGCCCAACCAGTCACCAAAACACCTTTGAAATGTATACCTTAATCAGTTATCTGTGAAAACACAGGTCTGCGTGGATCTATAAACCATTCAGGGAGTCAAAAAGTACACTGTGTTCCATTCCAATAAACAGCAGACATCTCACATGTGGTGCGGGCTCTCATCATTACCAAACAATAAGTAAACTTAGATGCATTCACCTAAACATACCTTATAGTGTAACTATCTATAACCTGCTGATTTTTTTAATGTCTGCCAAGTTGAATGAGAAGTTACTTCATAAAAAAAATTCAATATTCTAATCACCCTTATTAGCTCAGAAAAAGTCTGGAATACACTGTAACATTGAATATGACACTATAAAGCCAAATATGGGAACTTTGGAGGTATGTTTTTCTGCCTTCACTGCCTTTGCTGTACGGGGCTTGTAATAGGAATTATTAATGGATCCACAAAATAAAGGAAATGTTTTGTGGCTTCCTATCTTTTCTACATCTCCTGTGGCAAACATTGGCACACTTCCATTTAGTTCAAACTCTCCAAACTTTCAAATGCCTCAGGGGATGATCAGTTTATCGGTGCTCTTGGACTGGTTCTGAATATCTCCAAAGGTAATTTTTTGTAAGCCCCTTTGACTAATGCAATTTTTTCTCTTTGCCAAGGCTAACTTTTTTTTGCAAATGCCAACCTTTTAAAGTCTGATCATCTCTGCCACTTGCCTTAAGGTCATCCCAACATGTGTACATGCAGGGAACTCCAGTGACTAACTAGATCTAGCTGTCACTTCTACCCTCCTCTAACACACCCTTGCAATAAAAATTACAAATAAATATGGAAATTAAACTTTTACACATTGCAATCCCAACAGTGTGTGTAATATTTGGATATAAGGTGTATTTCAGAACCATCCTAATAATTCATTTCCCATTTTTTTTTATCTCCAGGGGACAATGTACGTTTGAAGGAAAGTTGTTGAATAGGAAACTGGGTAAAAAGAATAGTTTAATTTTCATCAAATGATGTGTGGCAACCTCACCTTGTAGGTCAAAGAGTGAATACCACAAGGATTACACCTACATGTATGTTTGACACTTTTTGTTGGCATACTTGTTTCAAAGGCTGGGTTGCTTGAGAATATGTGTGAGTGAGGGAGTTAGTTTAGATTCAATGGAATAGTCTTTGGTAACATACCGGTATCTTCCTTTGTAAGCTGTGTGTGTGTATATTTTTTACTCAGTTCTCAATCTAAAGTGCATGAAAATTAACATCTCTCTAATTCAAGCCATACAGAATAAATGTCGCAACCACAATAGTAAAATAAGTAAAAAAAAAAAAATGTAAAAGGTTACTTCCAGTATTCCAAAACAAAATAAGGTACAATTCTGATACAATTTTAATATGTAACTACCCTTTACAAAGCACAATATGTTGGGCTTATGGAAGCAATAAATTACAGGACTGCAAAATGTGCCAATAACTTTTATGGCAACTGACCAATCATACTGGTTTTTTAATTTAACTGGCTTTTTTATCAAATAAAGTTCCCTGGAATATTTAAAGTAAAAAATATATGTTAATTAGCAGTTATGAGGTGAACATTTCGCAAATACATGCCATTCAACTACACCAAAAAAATTCATCAACACTGCTCAAATTTTCTTACTCAGCCTGCATTTTTAGCCTAACAAAGCCTTCTAGAAAATCTAAAATATACAAGATAGATGGTTTGACTGTGTCCGTACACATAAAAGTCAGGCTAACCAGCAGATTTTTCCTTCCAAGCTTGTTCTGAACACACCTCTTATCTAATCCATATGCTAGATACACAGTAGTGTGGTTATGTTTTCCAAGAAAACAGGGCAGTGGGAGTAAAATCTGAAGTCAATTTGTCACATCTTGACTAAAAAGTTATTCATACAACAGGAAAGGGAAACCATGTTTTGCTTGACATCCTGTAATCGTGTTAAAATGTGCACTGTTCATTGTAAAGCGTACATAAACTGCAGGCCTATTGAAGTAAAAAAAATTAAAAAGGTGTTTGATAAACCATTTAATGAATAGCAGCACTTCTAGGACCCTAAGCACTGTACATTTTCCTTAACCTCAAGATTAATGCTTCAACTAAGACAGCTTGCACATGTATAAGCATTAAATGTGGGACCACCTTACAATTTTTCAGTATTGCTGATAAAAAACATTAATATTCTTTGAGCCTATCTGGTCACTCATTTGATAAGCCTTGTCTTACAAGTTCAAACCAATAGGAGTGTTTTGATATAACATGTAAGTTTTAATACAAATCATTCAGTAAAACTACCAGTTATGCATTCTGGAGTTGATTCTAGTTTTATGATGTTCTTGCATGTGACATGTTTGCAACTGATTTTACACCACCCTGTACTTCCCCTTATTATTTAACTTTGTACAATACTTACCCATCTATCCTGAAGCAGCAGATTCCACATGGATGGTTGGTACCACGCACATACTTGGGTTCAACTGGACAATCTGGGTGCTCAATGCTTCCAGCTGAGATGAAAAAGTACAGGTATAATTAATAAAGCTGTCTTTTAATTTTCAGCTGTTGCAAGGATGAAAGTGCATTTTTCTGATTGTTAATAGCATATAATACTGTCCCATGAGTGAACTACTGAACACTGGTGACATTTTTTATATTACTATTGACAAAAAATGATACATTAAAAGTTAAGTTTTTCTCAATAGATATACCAACAGTGTCGATTGCTTGGGTGAGTGTAAGAAGAGTGTAAGAAGTACTTGTGTCAGCTGTGAACATCTGGAGCAATTTTGCTGTATACTAACTTTTCACTTTAAGTCAAAATTGTGTGGTTACAGTTCAATTGTATAACATTCCATTTAAGGTAACAGCAGAATTAAAGTTGGGCTGGATTTTCTTTTTCTTTTTTCTAATATTTAGTTTACAAAGTATCACAAAAATGGTCCAACTGCATTGTATATCCTTCACTGCCTGCTAACCTACAGGGCAAGTGGATTATGAGTGCAGAATATGAGCTTCATAGGTCAAATAGCCATTACTCTTGTGATCTATTAGCCATCAATCATCTGGGAGAAGACATACTGGCCCCAGCTCCTGTGCCAGACACACCCTATTTTAGTTCCCTTCTGGACAAATTACAGGGAAGAGTTCTGTGCTAAAGAAATATAAATCTTATCAGTGTGAGCAGGGGTCACTTATCCCCTCACTTATCTCTGCTCATCAGTCTCCAGTTGACTAATGTCAGCCTAACTACATTAGAAGAATGTTTGTTGTGCCCAGACAAAAATTACATGGCCTGTTCACGCTAATATCTAACCCAGGTGAAATCACAACTGAACCAACACATGACATCCACCATACTCAAACAGGTAGGAGTACATGTACATAAACAAAAAAAGATAGGTATACTCTAACTCTTTCAATCTAGCAGCTTGACTGCAATCAACTCTATTAGCTTGGAGTTCATCTGGGATGATCTAGCCAGCCACTGGCTTTTTGGGGACCGATATCTATGTGATTTAAGTGTGAATACACCCATAACTTGACCATAGCATGCTGCACACTGACCAGTAATGCACCCATGATTTGACCACAGCATGCTGCACACTGACCAGTAATGCACCCATGATTTGACCATAGCATGCTGCACACTGACCAGTAATGCACCCACGATTTGACCATATCATGTTGCACACTGACCAGTAATGCACCCATAATTTGACCATATCATGCTGCACACTGACCAGTAATGCACCAGTAATTTGACCATATCATGCTGCACACTGACCAGTAATGCACCAGTAATTTGACATATCATGCTGCACACTGACAAGTAGTATATCACATATCTAAAAATGATTCTTATCTATTCATCAACTGTAAAACAAAGGCAGGAAGGAAAAAGATAACTGTCTGTTTACATTTTCTTTGTTGTGTAATTTCCTTCAACCTAAGCATTTGAACATTGACTTAAGCATATCATCATCATCATTTCAGTACAATGACAATTTCCCATTTCAATGTTATAACTTATAGGATAAAATATACACAGAATTGCCAATTACCAGTAAAGCTCTTTAAATATACAGAATTATTGTTCAATTTGCATGAATTAACAAACTGCACATGTCAACAACTGGATGCCAAAGGAGAGAAAAGATGTAATTTGCACATGTTCAAGATACCCCCAAAAAGTCTAAGGCTGACAACCCCTGCACATGTAGTACACAAGTTGAACAATCTTCATCTCTTCTAGCATTACTGTTTTAAAGCAGCTTTTTAACTGCAAACAACATGTTGTTTCTGAAACAAGATACGATTACATGGATATCTACACTCTGCTTTCTTAACCTCACAAATGTTGCCATATTTCTGAACACTGTGCATTTACCTGGTACCTTAAATTGATAAATAACCACACTGTTTGGGATGGCATTATCTCTGAGCCCCAGACCCTGGTTCACTGATTGCAAAGAAAACAATCAGATGGGCTGCCATTGTTTTGACTGGACACTGGCCAGTCAATTGGAAAACTGACCCTATGCCCTTTGCTGAAGATTCAATTAACTGCAGAATACAGCATATATAAATAAACTACTTGTGCTATCATATCTTCAGTAAACAGAGAATCCAATACTGATACACTGTGAAGAGGAAAAGCCAGTAGATATGGGTTTTTAAAAAGCTTCTTGTTTTTATTGTTGTACATTAATTCCTTATAAAATACCTGCGTAACCCTTAGACAAAATACAAATGTCTGAGTAATTGTCAAATATGTCTCCTTTACAAAATTTGTTTAGAAAAAAAAAGTAATAATTGGGTATAATTCAAACACATCTTGTTAGATACATTCCAAAAACAATAAATAAATAAATAAATAAATAAATAAATAAATAAAAGGTCAATTTGACATCTTTGGCCTCATTATATGGAACATTAAGCTTAAGTTAAGCAATCTGGATTGAACTAATGTTTTCAAACTATCTAGAATAATGGTCAAGTGCTCTCTCAATTGGGTGCAACTTCATTAGAAGGACCTGGTGACAGTTACAAGACTACACACATTCACACAGACTGTGAAACACAAAAACACACTTATAACTGTATATCAGCACCACCATCATCACTGATAAACTACCAAGAGGTCCATCAAAAGGCAATTATGGTCAGGGAATAAGTCACCCACCTCTCAGCCACAGATATAAAGACAGAATATATTACACTGTATATAGGACACTTGCTGTGAGTGCAATACTGGTGATTGATCAATAAAAGAGCAAGTCATAATGGGGTGTAGAATAGTGTCAAGTTTTGGGTTAACTATATGTATACAATGCTAGCTAGTACACAGTTTTGGGACATTTTATATAACTATTAAGGTGTGTGTAAAGGAAAGCCTAGGCTTAGTACACTTACTTTTTAACTACTGATGAACTGAGAACAATCAGGGGCAAATTAGCATAATTATAAGAGTTAAACTAATTGAAAGTTATACTGGGGTAATTACACATGATGTTAATATGGATTCAAAATATACATGTCCCACAGGGGTATAAACTTGCTGTGCAATTTTCTTATATGATATCAGTAGAATTCTGGAGTAGCATACCAACTGTGCAAATGGAATTTTCGTTCTTGACTGTTAGACACAAGTCCAGGAAATCTCTGGGGGAGATCAGACCCATTGCCGCACTGTGGGTGCAGGTACGCATCACACTGAGACCCTGAAATTATAAAATATTTTGTAACATAAGTGTAACTAATGGCTGGATAAAAATTAAGAAATTGCCCACTTTTTATTTCTTCAGTTGTGAAAATTATGAAACAAAATACCAAAATTTAGTGGTGAAATTATGAATAATGACAAGGTTATACCTGAATAAAAATATTAGTATCATGACAACCTAATCAATGGCTATTTGTAATGTCTTTTCCCAGCTAGCATTTGACTGACGGGATGGAGTCTTTTAAAAGGCAGGTCAAGCAGTGGGAAAAATTAACAAGAAATAATAGGAAAAATAAGATCCCAATGTTTAATTTCAGCATTTAGCAATGTAATAAATCAAAGGATGGGGCCTTTATCTTACACCCTGGTAAATAACTATAAATTACATGCTTGTCTAAATGACCTTTTGTAAAATGAAGAAAAGAAAACCTATGGAAAACACAATATTGCACAACTTTAGATTATATAAAAACCCCTTCCACACCAGAGAAATGATGCATAACCATATGTAGGAAATATGCACTATAATTGTTAATCAGGTTAATGTTTATGGCTTACAAAAGGTCAATCAGACTTTTTTCTAGACAAAAGACCATAGGCATCCACATAGAAAAATAAACAATGACAGTATGAACTTTCAGCCTAAACATACCAGTACATGTATGTATCTATTTGTGTTATTCCCCAGAAGTTTTGGCCCTTAGGTCCTGTCTGTCTGTATGCTGACAGATTTTGATTAAATTTTCAAAACCTGTAGGCAGTTGACCAAGTTTTTAAACAATAAGTTTTTAGTTCTGATATCTTATTTAATAATAATTAAAACCAGTTATCTGTCTGACTGTCTGTTAGGGACATTACTGAGCTCTCTCAGTGCTTTGCTGCTGTTATTCACCTTATACTTGATGTACCACTATACCAGACAAATAAATTAGGGTATGCAGGATGCTGGTTGGGTAAGGTTCATCCTGTACATGTTTGAGGTATTTTGAACAAGATACTAGAACATGTACCTTTCCAAACTGCTACTTCCACTGCTAACTCATGGCAGTGACTCATGAGACACTAATTACATTTCAGTGGTAGTACTGTCCTAGGAACCCCAAACCACATCCACAATCTGCATGAACCACATACAGTACTAGTAGGCAGGATTGCAGTTTATCACCATGTTCAAGGATAATAAAAGCCATTATATTATCAGCAACTCAATTTACCCATTCATCATCTGCCCACTTACAGACAAGCCAGGCATTGACAATGAATTTATATAAGCAATATGGATTTCAGAATTTTCCCACAAAGTGAATCACATAGGATCTGTATTCTCTCCCAAGGGTGTATTCAGACAACAATTCAATATTGCAACTGCTGCATTGGTTTTCTAATTTGCATTGTGCCTGCTCCCAAGACATGGAGTTCATATTCGAATTTGCTGATGTCTATTAGAGTATTTCCAATCTTGATGGGGTTAAAACAGTGCTTTTCTCAAGCAGGCTGAGGCAATGTTTTATTTTCTTAGCCTGGTATCCCAGAACATTACTTATACTACACACCTTTACATCAAAATTAATCACAGCTTCCTGCTACCAGCAGAGTGCAAGGAACATAAAACAGGAATTGTTGAGACCGGATATTTCCCAGTCCCCATTACATTTTTAAAACATGAAATTTCGTAAATCTGCTTTACTCATTTTCAAAAGGAAACTCTGTGAAGTATTTATTTCTGAAATGTTACAAAAATCTTATAAAATCCAACAGGAAATGAAATCTGATTTTTTAACTTTAGCACCACTGAAAGACAAACTGTCATTTTCAAGAAATAAGGAGTACTGTTGTAGAATCATTTTTTTTTTAAATGGGAGCACAAAAGGTGCAAGTTTACACGTCATAGGGCAACCCTGAACCTACTCAGACCACCCCTGCTGAGGTTACGAGGCACAGATCTATAATCTTATAATTCTCCACTTATCTATTCATTCGATGTGACTTATGCTCCTATATTGCCATGGGCTAGAATACAATATCTCTTATCTGCATCTTAAAACTACACACAGGTAGTTTCTGAGCTAGACGTGGTACATGCAGACACAGTAACTCAGATGAAAGGAATTCCTTAGTGCAGGGAGCAATAATTGGCAGGTATATGATGGATAATTGTGCAGCCTCAAGTATGCTCCATTAGGCATCAAATTGTGAGTGGAAGGACTATCCTATTTGAGTGCATTTGAAAACTTGCAGTTGGAATAAAAAACAGTGAGATTAAAGAAGGGACTTAATTGTCAAGTCAGAAACATTAAAATGTCTCTACCATCAAAATAAAAAGAACTAACAAAATTTTAGGAAAATAAAAATAGTTGTGCATATGATAGCATTACATCTTAAATATATACATCTTGTAGTGTATCAGAGTTGATGGCGTCAATCATTCAACATACTAAATGGTCACTGTGGCCAAAAGTCTTTCCATTCAGCCTACTTTTTAAAAGTACTTGAACAAGATCTCTTTTTCAGATAACAAGTAATGGTAATTGTACCAGACAGAAACAAGCTATGCTTCATGTACATAGACAAATGCACTTTGAGTTCTTTGTACAAGCTAAGTAGCTCATGGATGAATAATGTCTCAAGTCACTAGGTGCTGACATCCCAGAAGTTTCAACTTATCTCGACCTGCATTTAATGTTTCAAGAAGCGCACACCCTGGTGAGTTATTTTACTTAAACCATGTCACCTTATATCAAGTAAGGTTTCAATTTGTACTGACGGATGAGTTCAGGTTTACAGAACATCATTATTGGTTCTTCGAATTGCAATTTTGCACCTGTAAAAGTATGTCCTTGTATACCTGGGGAGCCCAGGTAAAAACCCATTAACCTACTCTATCAAAGAAAAATGCAGAAGACTGATTGATGAAAGTGTCAACTTCCTGACTGTAGGAGCATTTTTCAAAGATAATTTATGGACCAAAAAGAAAATTGATGAAAAAAATTATGGTGCTGAATTCCAGTATCCCTTTCAAGCCTTTCTTTTCTAAAAGTAGCGGTGGTTCTGCATTCTTTGAGAAGGATTCAATATGAAGAACACACAAGAGTCGATTTAGCAATGGCTTGCTACTGATAAATTGCATTTAAGAACATTATACCAATAATAAATCTGGTTATTCAAGACAAGCTACAGTTTGCTGACCTTTCTCAATAAATTCAGATAAAATCTGCTGCAATATCTTTGAAAAAAATATTGTTCATTATTCCTACAATTTGGATTTTAAAAATTGTGAACAGAAAAGTGTGAAGAGTTACCAACATGACAGTACTCAAAATGTAATGTCTAACATCTTATTAACAATACAATAACACTGTGAACATCAGAAGTATTTCATAAATGACGTGTAGAATATGCATAAAAATTTAATGTGTACAGTTGTAACTAAAATGATAAATAAATCTTAAAAAAAAAACACTTGGGGAAAAAACATAATTTAAAATTTGTGAGTAATCACAATATGATATGCTCACACACACACATAAAAAACTATAGAAAATTTTCACATCTCTGACACTGGCACCCAAAGATTTTGTGTTCAAATAAGTACAGTACACTTTATGTTAAAAAAAGTGCATGTACCTCTTCTATCTTTTCTATGGTGTCAACTGCCTTGATTGCCTTGTCCCATTTTGGCCTTAGTCCATCTGGCTTAGGTTCAACATATTCAAACACCTTTTCTGGCTTAGCATCAACTGTGCCTTCAGCTTTGTAACTGAAATGGGAAAAGTGGAATAAAATAGTGAAATTATCAAAAATTATTCCCTGACTCTACTAATTTACTGAACTACATGAACATATTTGTTAAGTTACTTCTAAAATTCATATGAAAAAAACAAAACAAAAATAAAACATTCAAAACAAAACATGTTTGTTGAATTGTATGTACCTTTTTTGAAAAAAATCTTAATATGAGTAGGTTTGTTACTATTTCTTATGTACAATGCACCTCATTATACTAAGGTTTAGTGAAAGGATACTTCATTATGTGATATAACCAAAAATCAATCCATACACTTATGTTCATAATATACTTCATTCAGGACTCTGCACTATCTCTGAAAATTCCAATTAAAAACTAGTGAGTAATTTCAACAACTGATTAAGCTTATTCACAAGCAATTTGAGAGATAAGTCAATCTTCCCATGACAGCTTTCACACCAAAATGTACACAATTGCTACAAACCAAACATACTAAAAATGTTCAATACATATTTCCAGGAACAATGTTTTAGCTGTTGTATTATTTCAATGGCTAGGATAAGCACTTTGATGTGTTTAATTTCCAAGCAAATCCAGAAATCAATACAGATGTCTGCTCTATTCTGTCTGGAATAAGTTTAAAAAGCCGACTGTTTCTTTCTTGAGCATGCACACTATTGATCAGGACCCCATATCTTTTTCAGCCAGCCAGACATTCCCATCTCCCTATTGATTTTCTGAATCAGACTTTTATAACTTTTTAAAATAGTAACGGTCACAAATTTCTGATTATCCCACTTGGGTTTGCTGGAGGATCATCAGACTTCCAAACATAAAAAACATTTAGATTTGCCAGACATGTTTGACATTTAGTTTTTCTTGTAATCACATACTGAAGTATCGGGTCACCTTTTTCTGCTAGTCTAAACGTGTCAAGAAATCTTATCTACTACCAGCTCTTCAAAGTTCTCTAGGTCATCCATTCAAGAAGATGGATAGAGTATGAGCATGAAATACAGCTGTTTCATTCTTAGGCTTTGAATTTTAATGCAAGCTATATCAACCGTCCATCATTTTTCTATCTCCTATGGGGTGGTCTTTTAGACTCAATTGACAACCAGTCATATTCAAGGCCTACAGGTTTTAATTTCATTCATAAAATGCCCAAGCAGTTACTGCAATATCTAAAACATATCTCGAGACTTCAGGTCATTGTACTCTTTTGCATACACCTTGGTCAATTTGAAGGAAATAATTAAAAAGTTATATAAGCATTAAGTCACACTATGACTACCTTCTGTGGTAACATAGTCAATTGAGCACAGGCATGCTGTATTCCAGACCCCTTTCTATTCAAAGGGCCACAAGTCAGTAGGTACATTAATCCCATTTACTACTTGTGTTTACCAATGTATTATCACATACAGAAGCAGTGTAAACATGTCAACTTACATATTGCCTTGGAATTCAGTGGAGGACCGACAATACACAGTCACGTCTTTCTGGAGACAGAAAAGGTAAGAAAAATATTAAACTTACAAATACAGAAATGGCAGAGTTATGAACACAGGTCACATCAGACACTGGAAAATGAAATAAGCAGAAATATGTAGGGTCATGAAACATGATCAGGTGTTGGGTGTTTTATTCACAAATAAAGTCGGTAATCTTGGTAATGATTTATTTAACCTCTGTCTAAGAAATTTGATTCCCAGCATAACACAGATATGGTTAAAAAGCTCCCCAGCACAAGGTATCCAAACATTCAAATCTGTGTGCATTGTATTCAGATGCTATCAGTGATAACACAGGCTAATTTCCTGCACCTGAGAAACCCAAATACTTTGGTAATTTTATTTTCACATTCTGTAATTGGAAGCTCTTGGCTTTCAGTGTCCAACCATGTTGCGCTAGACTGTTTCTAAAATCTATCCATTCATGTATTGGCAGGCATAAGCGTGAAAGGCATTACACATGTTGGTCACTTAAAAAAGGATTGCTTTAAGGCAACAACCTAAATCTTTTCAGTCAACAAAACTTCATTCTTTAAGTCATAGATCAGCTTCATGCCTAGTAGCAGCACAAAGACTTATCAATCCATACTATAGTAAATACTCACTTAATTCCCTGATACCCTTCATTGCTGGAATTATTTAGATTAGTAAGCCAAGTAAGTGGGCTGGTCTTATCTCAATGCTGCATTCCAGAGAAAAAACTCATTTTTGTTAATTCTAAAAATAACTGTTTTCTAAAAGGTTTATTGTTTTAAAATATTCAGATGGAATGCGTGTTGCTTCAAATATCAATCACTGATCATAAGATTAGAAAATGAATTGTGCTTCACGGTAAAAAGCAAGTTCTCTCTGATTTGACGAGCGAGTTTGGTGTAGGTAATTATCCTTTATATAAATTTCATGAATGAGCAGAACATTTGGTTTGTGTGTAATTCTTCAATCAAATCAAAGGTTAAAGGTGGAGAACCCATGCCTATTGGCTCAGCACTTAATATTTATCATCATATTTGAATTCCAGTTAAAAATGACTTCATTTCAAAATGTCATTCAAACGGGAATAAAATACACAAGGTGCTTCCAAAATTTCCCCGAAGCATTCCTATATCCAGAAAAGGCAATTATAACATCATTTCAAGCAATAGAACTGATATGGAGGTAATTTAAAACGTTAAATACCTTTTGTTTACAGTATATTAGACGCTTTATGTATATACAACAGGGCCAGCTTTTAGAAATTTGGCCATCTGGCGATTTGGCCGAAAATCTTAGCAGACGACGCACCACTTACCCCTTTCTTAACAACTTTCCAATTTTCATGATCAGTTGTATATTCCTCTATTTTCTTCTTTATTTGCTCCGCCAACTCTTGTTTATCCATTGCAGTGTGTCAGGATCGGAATGCTTCCAGAGGAACTGTGGACAATGCGCTGCCGGCAGAGTGAGCCGTGCACTGAATTAAAATCACACATGCTTGCCGACGAGTATAAACTCTGACGTAACATCCGGCGCTGAAAAGTTTGAGTGCGCATGTGCCATTGTAACTTCCTAAACCATGTACTAGTAAATATTCTCGACGTTTCGTCACCAAAAATGAATTTAGACGACATACTCCGGTCCTTTTTCGGCATTCCTGGGAGAGATCGAAATGATAACCGAAGGTGCAGTGGTTTGGATGTCTTTCTAGATGCTCGATGAACAGAGAATAGATTTTGACTGCTGTACAGGTCTTGGTCAATTTTCCAAGCTGTCAGATTATTATTACAATTGTTTAGGACCAACAAAGCAATACCTAGCGCTAACATTTATCCGCTCTGGTAGTGCTGGTTCATTTGTGGGTTATTTGTTTAACATGGTTGTTAGTGCTAAAATGTCAGCGGGTAGTGTTAGTAAATGTGTAATCTGCCTGAAAATTCCCTTTTGAATTGTACTTGGGATGTCTTGCTGAATTTTACATGACCAAGTAGTTTCATTCTTCATTAGACTGACTTTATTTGATGGTAGTACCAAGTATGATGCCATTTAATTATGAACTCCACTTGATAGGAGGAGTCTGCCTGCAGTCTGAATCTATTATATGTGTATGACAGTTAACAGACTGGTTACAAAAATACCACATCCTTCACATGTAATGTATTCAAAAAGTAGCTTCTCTTTTTTTTTTTTTTTTTTTTTTTGCATAGTGTGCCAGCTATTTCAGACTAGATATTTGATCCAGATTAAAAAGGAATTTGTGAATACAAGATAGAAACATCCATTTATCTTTCTAACCAAATGAGAGTTGTTGCTAGACTGAAGCTGCACTGGCACCAGCATTTGAGTCCAGTGTTTAAGCAGTCTAGATTTATGTGAAAACATCGGTATGTATGAAATGCACTTGCACCTGTAGTTACATACACACACAAGTAGTATTAGCTTTTGCTTGACACAACTGTGAACTTGTTATTCATATACTCCCTGTCATAATCATCTGTCCCATGTCATTATTTTTGTAGCCCACTCTTTAGACCTTTGTATGAAGATGATGAGGAGGATGACTTTGATGAGTTCCGTACCCACTTCCCAAGTTTTGGACATGGAAGTGGAATATTTAGACAATTTGAGGATATGTTTCGCCAAATGGAGGAAGAATTTCGAGGAATGGGTATTGACAGGCCTGGACCAGGAATGATGCCAGGTAATGGTAATATTTTGTTTTTCAACAGTAGTCAAATTAATTCTGAAATTTTTCTTTGATTTTTAAATTTTCTCTCGTCTAAAAATTTACTGTTAATAAATTGAAATAATTGAGCAAACAAAACTGTGTTCTAAAGTTCTTAGGTCCAGGATAAGGTCCAAATTGCATTTTTATACCATATTGTAAACTTACATTGATTTCTAATCAGGTTTGCCGCCAGATGCACCACAAAGGAGTCCAGGCCACCTCAGAGATTATATGCTGAAACAACCAGATGAAGACACATCCAGAGTAAGTAGATTTCAAAGACCTGTCACAGTTAAATCTAGTTTTGTATAGTTTTAATCTATAAATAAATGGGTTTTTAAGGAAAATTTAAGAGTTCTTTTTATTTATTTTATGAGTTGTTTAGAAGTTGGTAAGAAAGGCATGCAGATGAACTGAAAAGCATATGGTGTCTGCAGTATGATGTGATTTCAGTTTAATTTTCACACTTTTTCATCATTTCAGTTGAATCCTACACCATACAGTTCAGAGGAGAGGGAAGATAAAGGTAACTGAAACACGTTTCTTGCTGCTGAACCTGGTGAAGAGTCAAATAATACATACTTTTCATTTCAAATAACAATTTAAAGCAAGTCTAACAAATACATGTATAGTGGGTGTCCAATATTACAATTTATTGCCTATGTTCTAATTCTAGACTTAGATGCTGATGTGCGTTCTAAAGGATTAGATGCTGTTCTGAGAGGACTTCCGTCTTTTAAGGAACCTCCACATCAAAGAGATGAGGAGCCAAGAGTTACACCTAATCAACCATCTTTTAGATCTTTTGGGTCATCATCTTCTTTTGTTACCATAAGAGGGGCTGATGGGGTAAGATCACAGTTACAGGCTAACCATGCGTTTAATCTAACAATCTTCATGCTTTGTTTTTCACTTAATAAATTAAGTGTTGTGAATCTTAGGCCACTGGTCTCCTACTTTGGTCAGGGAATTTGGAACCTTGCTGGCTTTGAGGTTTTTAAAAATAATTTCCCCAAAGTATGCCGTACTACTCAATTTGCAAGAAGACCAGAAACCTGGTTGAATAAAATGTGAAATTGTCAGAATTTCTCTTTTATTCAATTTTTGCATAACTGTTTAGAAGTATATACCATTTGTTTATGAGCAAAATGTACCCAGACTTAACAACTGGGAATAAATTCGCATCAAATGCTAGTCAACATTTACTTTATGAATTTTGGTCAAATAAGTGTGAAGTCAAACCAGTAACTCTTTGACTTACTAGTAACTGGCCTGTGCATAAGTAGCACATGATGATGTTCTTTCCCAATGATTAATTCACTAGTAAAGCTTACAGATTAATTACAGCAGTGTTCAAATTATTTCAAAGCACGACAAAAATGGCTTCCAAAATCTGTAAAATGTTTTTTTTTTTTTCCTTTTAAAGAAAATTGAACAAAGGAAGACGGTGAGAGACAGTGAGGGGAACGAGGAAACAACAGTCATTAGGCAAATTGGTGATAAGACACATACAATTATCACACACAGGGACAAATATGGGAGAGAACAAGTGCAGGAAGATTACAAAAATATAGAAGGGAGTAAGTTTTTTAAATGTATTTGTCTTATATGTAGAGGACACTATGATATAACTTTTTGAGGGTTTTTATCACCCAGGGTAAAGTTACACGTAATTCAACATCAAATTTTTCACATTTTGTTTTACCTGATTCTATGTCCTTGACATTTACAATAATAAATATAACATACTTGGTTTCAGGTGAACTTCCAAACTTTGACTCTAAGTGGCAGGGCCAGGGAAGAATGAATGAATCCAATGACCCAAGAAACCAACTAATCAAGCCTGAACATGACAGTTCAATGTTTGGTCGAGGCTTTTTAAGCAACATTTTTGAAAAATTCTATTCCAAATTCCCATTTAAAAAGGATGACAGATAAGGAAATGTATTGAACTCGATTATTTATTTGCAGTCATTATTGCCACTTGATTATTTGCATTGTTTTGGGTCATACAAAGTGCTGAAGTGAAATACATTTGGTGAACTGAAAAATATGGTGCTTTCTCTAACAAGCTTGTAAGATCTTGACAAAAATGTTTTTGTTGATTAATAAAATATGAGAAATCCATTTTGACTTTATTTTGTACAACTGTACAGCTAAACATTTTATTGAACATTATTACAATTCCACACCCTTTGTGCAGAAAGGCCAAGTGGAACAAATTTCCAAGTTACACCTTGCTTGCAGCAAACTCTGTCTTTTAGTTGATTATTCACATAAATATGCCAGTTCATACTTCTGCGTAACTTGATACATTTAACAAGCCACATCTGGTTCAGCATTACAGGCAGTACAGAGATCAACTTCAGTCTTTGTCAATTATCTGTAAAATTGTCAATTTATGAAATACTCCAAAACATCTGACCATCTGCCTTCACCTCCGACTTGATGATGGTAAAGTTGCTGAGGGAGCTTCAATGGGATTACAGCTAAAATGAAAAGGAAAATGTAGCTTAACCCACCAAAAAATAAATTTGATGTATTTCATCGGGCCGCTTCCTAAAAGGAAAACATCACTTTTTGAGGTCTAAAAATGAATAAAATGATAATAACTGGCCATTCACAGTTATTTTCCATTCTCTTTGACCACTTCAAATGTGCTAATGAGAAAAGGGTATTGATGTTACTGGTACCCACTTATAGCATACTACAGCAAAGATGCCATTAAATTTGGTGTGAAGCACACTGTTACGGGCAAAGATCTACTCTAAGACTGTCACTAGTGACAACAATACTATTTTCTCTTGTCTATCCCTGAGGTGATCAAAATGGACAAAAATTGATCTGATTTGATACTGTTTTATAAATTATTTCTATTTCGGTGTTGTTCCATTACAAGAACAAACAAAACGTAGATAACATAATCCTGAAAACACCGATCTTGTGTTTCCATTTAACATATCCAAGTTTTATTAGGTTATATTGTTATGATTGGTTTATGACGTCATGTTAGAACTTCCAAGAAAAAACTTGGTAACAACTAAATATCTACCTTCCCAACTGCCCTCCAGCCATACTGAAGTACTTATTGTAGTCCATTCTAAGCAGCAGCTGTGCCAGGTGTGGACTCCCCTGATGATTCTTTACACTGGACAGTATGCTGAACAGGAGCTTGGACTGACGTTGGAAATTCTAAAATAAGGAAATGTTCTCCTATATAAAAATAAATATTTATATACATGCATTGCATAACATTTATCATGCAGATTTCAATTTCTGCAAACCCTTTACAAAGGGTCTCCTATAATACCACTTGCAAACCTCTTATTCTAAATACATAAAAAATTGCAATGATAATGTGTGCCCACCTTTGCTATTTCTTCAAGCTTTGCAGTTTGTCTTTCATCCATCCCAGTGTGAGAATGACTGACCAGAACACAAAATGCATGGCAGCCATTCAGAATTTCGTGCAGACAACGACTGACCTACAGTGAAATAAAAGTAGTTTTTAAACTATTACTGGACATACAAATTTGTCTAGTTGGAGATATTCCATCTCCCCCTTGGAGACTGCAGCTGGTCTACTCAGAATACAGATGTATTACTGTAAAGAAAGTTCAAATTTTGAGAATATTGATTATCCTTGGCCAATAAAACATATTCTGAAGAAATGGACACCAACATATCATACAAGTTATTTAAAATCAAAACAAATGTTAAAGTAATAAGTTCAAACAAAACAATAACATTGCTTCCCAATTATTGCAAAACAAAAATTGCAAAGGACTAATGAACACAACTGATGCAGGTGATGGCAATAAACACTGCCATTACTCTGTGACTGTACATACAATGACAAAAATGAATAACTCACTCCTTTCATTAGCAAAAATGACTGTGATAACAGTGAAGTGATAAACTGATCATGAGCAAGACGAATGGCTTCAAAGTCTCTTGTGGTATGGATCTTCTCCAATAGTATACTGAACTGGGACTCTATTACATCAACCTGAAACGATGAGAGATATTTTCACAATTTTACTTTGAAAGAAAAATTCAATTACTTTTGTGTCATTTGTACAAAAATGGGTTTTGTAATTCAAATGTCATTTAGCAATTCTAATAAAGACTGATCTTGTATCAACAGAACTGAACTATCATCTATGTCAATGCATTTCCTGATAAAAGAAGCCCAAGACAACAGGAACCAGTACGCTCAGTAATTATACCTGTCCAATGCATCTACTTGAGCCTCAGATGTAATCAGTCAGCAGAGAAGCTGTATGAAACACTCACCAAGGTAGTTAAGGTGTTTTATGGAACCATTCAAAAAGTACCTTCTTTAAGGAATATTTAAACCTGCACAAGAACTTGGAAATAGTCCTTCTTGAATATCATATTTAACAGAAATGTTTACCAAGACCCACCTGTAAATAATATTGTAGATTATCCACTAAGAAAGACATGTGCATGCGTAGGTTCCACATTTGCCTCTCATTTTCAAGCATTTCCTGCTGTTTAAAATGGTTCATATGCAGCATCCAGCAGTGCTGCAGGTCTAGCTCTACTCGTTTCACCAACAATAGAAAACTGAATAACTGGTTATATCTGAAAGAAGAATTACCTGATTACTATATTTTGAATAGCTTCTCACCATAAGCTTCTTTTAGATTCGTCTTGTGTAGAAACTCTAACCTGACATACCTTTTCACAAATTTATGAATACATTTGTAAAACAAAGAATTCTATTAAAATACCACCCTTTAACTGGGAACTGATATTAAATTTTAAAACTAAATTAAGAAACACAATCTTCTTTTGGATCAAGACAGAAAAATTTTAAATTTCCTAGGCAATTACTCAGATTCAAAACAGTTTTTTAGGCTTTCACAAACTAGTTATCAGAAAAACTTAATGAATTTGTCATTTGATGATGCAAGTTGGTGCTATTTGTGCTCTATGGAGCAACAGATCACAATATCTTACTTTTCCAAGCAACTCTCTGTAGTCAGGAGGTGTAGAGGCCACTCCACAGAATACTCCAAACCTAAAACATTCCAACCTGGTTCTGCACTCTGAACTGTTTCTGCAAGGCCAGTCTCTGTATGGATATGCACAAGATAATTAGCATGTCATCATAAAATTATATTCATGTATCAAAGGAAAAAAGTATGTATGATATTAACGTTAATTTATTTTTACTAAATGACAACTTAAACCTTAATTGAAATAATTAATTACCTCGTAGACAAAATACAAACCTTTTCATAAAAAACTGGTTCCTATTTACACACATTTTTCAACTATTAGTACCGTAAGTAATAACTCACTTTTGGTCTGAGACTTTTCAGATTTGTTCTCCACAGTTAATTTGAATCTCTGCATTACTTCTTCATTTTCAAACAGGACACTTCTTGCTGCATGCTGAAATGCCATGTTTACATCTGCAAAGGTGAGGGTGGAAATTAGTTTTCACTGTACTTAAGATGAAATCAGTTTTAAGACTAACCTGCAATGAATTGATACTCTTTACCAAACCAATACTTCAAGTAGCATGGAAATATTTCTACGGACCTCTGACCCAAACATGTATCAAGACATTTTCCACAACAATGGTCAATTATTTTTCTTCTTTGTCACATCAAAGTCTCCCCCATAGAAATATCATATTTTTCACAGTGATTAATCTATTATTAGGAATGATCAAGAAGCACAGACCCTAGTCGTCTTCTAATTATAAATTCAGTTTGGGTAGTACAAAAATAAACCAATAGGGATTCACTCATGAACCATCTAAGATGTACACATACCTTGTTCTGTAGTTCCTGTTGGTGGAGGATTAAGCAATCCTTTGGACTGGTCAATGAAGGCTAAGAACAGCTCACCCCTTCCAAGCAAATAAAAATCTTTGATAATGCGTAAGTGGCCAATCAGATCCGACTCTTCAACCACCAGTTTCCACAATGTCTGTAAGGAAATACATCACAGATATTTCGATTTATGTTGAGACCTGGTCCTGTTGAGTTCTCCATACAAATCATTACTTTCATGCAGTACCTTGTAAATAACAATCCAGGAATATGGGTTAGTAAAAGGGAGAGTTGGTAAAATCATTAATGTACTAGACTTACATGAATATGAAGTTACATCCTTACCTCAGCAACACACACTCTTATTTTGTCAATGACATTCTCAAATGACATCAAACTAAACTCCTCTTCTTGACTTAGTTCCTGTAGTTCTTTGGCAAATGAGTCTTCCTTATTTTTCAATACAGACCCTTAAAAACAAAATTAAGGTAATCAGAAACTAACAAGGTCTCCTTTTTACAAGATCCTTCAACTCATACAAAACAGCTTTTCAAAAAGGCAACAACAACAACCGTGTATCAATTCCATTTGGTTAAAACAAAGAAAACACTAATGTGCTGAACACAAAACCTCAAGCATAAAAACCAGGGCACAGAACCAATTCAAATTCCTTTGATTTCTATAATTTTACAATGAATAATATAAACCAACACATACTTTTATACATGACTCCTCCCTTCTTGTTTTCACTGGAAAACATGCAGACAGACTCCCCTACAAACAAAATCTTGTTGGCTACCCTTGTTGGGATGTATGAAAGTAGCATTCCTGCTCGCAGTGTAAACTGTTCATAATGAGCCACAAGATCATCTTCTGCTAACTGCTGCAATTATTAAAAAATAAATAAATAAATAAAACTGACTGGCAGAGGAGTCAATAGATTTTTTATTACTTCTTGATAAAACAGCTCTAGAAATAGAGCATACATCTAAATATTTATTTTAAAGATTCTGAACTCATTGTTATGGAAGACAACACATTAATTAATGATGAACTTCATTACTTGAACAAAACAATTTGTACCATCCACCAAACAAGTATCTTAACTATTTTTTATCTCACTTTCCTAAACATAAAATATTCAACCACAAAAAAATTATGTGGAATCTTAAATTAATTTTTTTTCAATACAACAAAGCACCTGGTACTGATCTGATGCTAATCAAAAGTTATTTTAAGGTAACTAACAATTTTATTGCATACAAGTAATATCTCAAATTGTTTAAACTTATGTACACTAAAATCAACTTCACAACATTTACCATAATCTGCTGTAACTGTCTCCCTGTGACTCCTGCTATCCCCAAATCATCATCTTCTACTGATCTCTGACTCTTACTGGGTTCCTTAGAGGCCTTGGTAATGAAGAACTCCTCATGCTGATCCAGTAGAAGACCATGTAGCATCCAGGCAGACAATTGCTTGTAGAAAACTCCATGACACACATGCAGGATTCTAAAATTTGAGGAAATGTAACGTAAAAATAAATTTTAAAAAGAAAAGGGGGTTTGGAATATTAAAAACATATGACCAATTTTGCTCCATCAAAGCAGTTATAACTTGAGAAATAACTATGACAAATAACTAAAATACAATGTTTTTTTAAAGATAACTTTTGTTCTGATTCATCAAAAAAACAAAATGAAAAATCTATATTATCATATGATGACTGGTACAGCACCCATTCAATTCATTCATACTTTCATTACTGTTGCTCAACAAAACTAACTCACTGATTTAAGGCTGCCTTGACTTTGGGCACACCAGTGGATGCATTCTTGTGCAATATCTCCAAAATTTGACACCCATGAGCTCTGTGTTGAAGCAACTGGTCTATAATCCCTAATAAAGCTGGGAACAGTAGCTGAAACTTGAAGAGAAAAGAAGGCATGGTCACCATGTATTCAGAAGGTGAAATTTTTCAAAAAAAAAATTATATAAAAAATTATATATAAATGACTGTGCCAGAATCTGCTTTTCTTCAATAATACAATAAGGTTGGTAACTTCACACACATAAGACAGCTCTGCTCTGAGGTAAAAACAATTTTGTAAAATGACCTCATGATAGTTTTATATGAAATAGATGAAATAATGTCACTTTTACCTATGACACCATTTCTTACAGCATGATAAGCTATTTACAAAACTGCTGTCTTCACTATCAAACTTAAATACCATTAAAACAACACTTCTTCTGTTTGGAGCGTTTTAATATATGCTATATACCTCTTCAAGGGCACACTGAACATGGGTCACAGGCAGATGAGAATCTGCCAAAATATCTCTCTCCAACTGCAGCAGTGCTTGTCTATATGGAGTGAGTACTTGGTCTAGCCCACTACAGAATGCTCTAATATACAAGCCTTGTTGAATGGATAAATTGCTGACATTGCCTAAAAGTAATAAATAAATATAATAACAAATTCAAACAAAATTAATCAAATACATGTCTTAACACAATATTTCGTGCATGTTAAAAAAAAAAGAAAATCCACAACTATAATAGAGATCATTGGGTTTATGTCAAATGTATAATTTACTTGCAATTATTTCATTACAAAAATGAGAAATAGTGAAAAAAATTTGAAAATACTTAAATACTACTAAGTGAGGTGCTAGAGATCTGAGAGTAAATAATGTAACAATAAACACAGTTGGCAACTTGGGCAAGGCAGGCAAGGACAAATACACTTTAACACAACCATATATGGCCACATTTTCAACATGCAATAAACTTTGACTACAACTCCTTGTCATACATTTTAATTTGAGAGAACAATGTCATAGGTCATGTGCACAACTAAATCTTATATTACCTATTACAATAAAAATCTATTATTACCAAAGATGTAGGAGTGCATTCATGAAAGATAGAATTGATACCATGAAACACAAACATCATAAATCATGAATACCTGAATTTCTGAGCAGCACAGAATGTGGTCCATGGTTCTGGATAAAATCCTGGAACCTACAGTAGTATGTGCCAAGTTTACATAGTCTATTCAACAATGCCTCCTCAGTGGGATGAATAAAAGGCAAATTAGGTACAACCTGCAGATTTCAAAATAAAATATCATTAATAACCTTTTACAAAAATTAAGTGGTACAGTACTGTATGTATTGTATAAAATAAACAGATGAAATGCAAATGATGAGTCCACGAGTATATCAGTAAAAACATAATTAGGATAAACTCAAGAATTATCTGTGATAACAGACTACATTTACGCATGTTTAAATCATTGTTCCATTTAGGAAAAAAATGAAATAATTAACAAAGAAATAAGACTGTTGTTAAATGCATGTTAAACAGCATAATCCATCTATATTGTAGTTCATGGAGATGAATAATATGCACTAGAAATCTACTACTAGTACTAACGTATTAACAATACTAGTAATAGTAACAGTAGCAGTAGAAGTACTGAGTAGTGGTAGTAGATCTACTAGTTAATGTTACTCGTTAGTCATTTTATTTAGTTACCTTGATTTCACCGTTCTCTGTTTGGACAAATACACTTCCTGGATATCCACTTAATGCAAGGAGAAGTTCATGCAGCATTTTGCTAGTAAATCATCAAATCTACAATACCCAAAATTTTGCTACCATGTGTGATACATGACGGATAACGTAGAGATCTTCACTCATCTTAGCTTCCAGGCTAAAAATGGCGGCATATTCGTATTTGACTGGTGATTGGTTGGATACAAGATGACGTCATTTGGGAATTCCCTTTTCTCGGGGATCCCCTCAAGAGCCCTGAGGGCAGTGACTCGGATTCGAGAATAAAATACCCCACAGTTATGTACGTTATTCATCAAGGGGGTACCGTTACAAGGATCTTATAACGAAACTTCCTGTGTACCAATAACACGTAATGGTTGCTTCAGTAAATACACTTCAAATGCACGTAAAATGTGCGAGTTTTAGGTTTACCGTGTAGAATGACACTAGACCCAGTACAAAACAAACATGTTATTTTTGCTGTTAGGCTGCAAGTAATAATATTTTATTCTGAACATTAGTTCAGTTAAAGAATTAAGGCTCCCCTGTGTGTTGTGAAGTCCTGGACCCTCTCCAGAAATTGAACCAATGTAAAAATGTGCCTTAACTGGAAAATTAATTTTCTTGTATTTGTACTACATGTACTAATGTTGTATTTGTTTATCATTTTAAAAAGACATTAACCCGTGTGCTGTTTCATGCTGCTGCTAACTCCTTATTTATACAAAGCTGCTGTTTAGAGCTTATAACATGTAAACATTTATTTTGTGCACGACTTTTATTTTCAATTTGCAATGCAAACTAAAGCAAAGAAGGACAAAGTTTTGTGCAAATTACACCCAACTTTATTTCAAAAAATTAAAACCACAATATCAAATTGCAAAATTCAATTAAAAAACAAAACACACAACTGTTAATGTTCAATTGTCTTATATCACAGACGCAAGTTTTGTGGCAGTCTTAATGCTGTGTTAATAATATTCCTCTACTTCAATTGTAGACTCATCATCATTTTCAAAATCATGATAGTGCTGAGTGTCAAATGATGTTTCAATTTCATATGGTTCTGGCTCGAAGGTCTGCCCAGTCCTTTTATTAATTCGAACTTGTTTCTTGAATCCAGTCTGTCTCTGAGCACAAGGTGTGGAGCTAGATTTAGGAATACCAATTCCTATAACTCTTACTCTAGAATCTACTAATTCAAATACATGGTTAGAAGTCCTGCCTTTCACTTTAAGTACATGATCTTTGTCTAATGTGGCAATTAAACTTGTTAAGTCAACATTGTCTGGTAAATTAAAAACTTTCTCAAAGGTTCTTTCAAAACAGTTTTCATCACATGAACATTTATGATGCCCAGAGATGTGCAGACTCCTTCCTCGGGTCTCTATGGTAATATCATCAGGGTCATAACCTTCTACATATAATGCATAAAGTTGGGATTCTTTTTTACTGAGACTTCTGGGCTTTGGTTGGTTCTGTTGTAAATGTCTATGGCTGTTTTTATTTCTGGACTTCAATACATGCTGTCTATGATGTTGCTCTTGGTTGTGCATAAAGTTTGCATTTTCTTCTTGTATGCCCCGAAGTTCCTCTTCTCTCAGACGCTGAAGTTCTTTTTGACGTTTTAGCTTTGCTGCTTTTTCTTTTTGAAAGTTAAGTTCACGTAAACGTTCCTGTTGCCTTTTTTCTTCATTAATTCTTCTTTGTTCAGATTCAAACTTTTTGAGTCTAGCCTGTTTTTTGCTGTCATTTGCCAGAGCGTCTCTGCCTTCCTCATAATGTTGATTGTACTTACTCTTGGGTGAATTCCATTGTGGTTCTTCTACTGCATTTTGATCAATTTCTGGATCTTCCCTTTTGTTTTGAGTACAGCGTCTTTCAAGGCGTGGAGGTTCATGTGGGTTCCAGGGATCCCTCCATCTTGGGGTCCAAATCTGAAATGGTGCAAAGTGGTCCTCAAAAAGGTCCTCAAAGTTCTGGTGCCAAGATGCATGCGGCCAGTCCCAGTCAAATACTGATACTCTGTCAAAAGGGTCTTGCCACCTTAAAGGAAAGATTTTGAAAATGTTTAGTTGGAAGTATATATAATCTTTGCTTTGTTTAATAGCATACATATTTTGATTCTGAGAAAATTTATTTTATCAGAAAAGCACAAAAAATGACAAAGGAAATATTACAGGTTGTATTTTTAAACATCCAAGTTCACGTAAGTTATTTTTGAAAAAGAAAACCTTTCAAGGGTTATTTACAAAAATAATGACTATANGTTAAGTAGTGAACCTGATATGTGAATAAATTTTGTCTGATGAAGTTCTGGAGGGTGTTCACTTTCATAATTTGGCGGTAAGTTTGCTCAGAATTCGTTTTGCGACTGCATGTGTTTTGTGCCAAAAGTAGGTCACTCTTTTCAATGTTGTCTAGGAAGAGGCAAAAAGACGTTAGTATGCAACAAAAAATGATTTTTTAAAAATTTTTGATCCAAATTTCTCATAAAACATGACCTGTCCGTCGGACAGCCAACCCTGCAACTTCACCTGTCCGAACTGAATTTTTACCTGTCCCGGACAGGCGGACAGGCGCTAATGTCGAGCCCTGTTAACACAATACTTCGTGCACGTTAAAAAAAAAAGAAAAGAAAATCCACAACTAAAATAGAGATCATTGGGTTTATGTCAAATGTATAATTTACTTGCAATTATTTCATTACAAAAATGAGAAATAGTGAAAAAAATTGAAAATACTTAAATACTACTAAGTGAGGTGCTAGAGATCTGAGAAATAATGTAACGATAAACATACTAAGGTTGGCAACTTGGGCAAGGCAGGCCAGGACAAATACACTTTAACACAACCATATATGGCCACATTTTCAACATGCAATAAACTTTGACTACAAATCCTTGTCATACTTTTTAATTTGAGAAAACAGTGTCATAGGTCATGTGCACAACTAAATCTTATATTACTTATTACAATAAAAATCTATTATTACCAAAGATGTAGGAGTTCATTCATGAAAAATAGAATTGATACCATGAAACACAAACATCATAAATCATGATACCTGAATTTCTGAGCAGCACAGAATGTGGTCCATGGTTCTGGATAAAATCCTGGAACCTACAGTAGTACGTGCCAAGTTTACATAGTCTATTCAACAATGCCTCCTCAGTGGGATGAATAAAAGGCAAATTTGGTACAACCTGCAGTTTTCAAAATAAAACATCATTAATAACCTTTTACAAAAATTAAGTGGTACAGTACTGTATGCATTGTATAAAATAAACAGATGAAATGCAAATGATGAGTCCACGAGTATATCATTAAAAACATATATAGGATAAACTCAAGAATTATCTGTGATACATTTACGTATGTTTAAATTGTTCCATTTAGGAAAAAAATGAAATAATTAACAAAGAAATAAGACTGTTGTTAAATGCATGTTAGACAGCATAATCCATCTTATATTGTAGTTCATGGAGGTGAATAATATGCACTAGAAATCTACTACTAGTACTAACGTATTAACAATACTAGTATAGTAACAGTAGCAGTAGAAGTACTGAGTAGTGGTAGTAGATCTACTGATCAACGTTACTCGTTAGTCATTTTATTTAGTTACCTTGATTTCACCGTTCTCTGTTTGGACAAATACACTTCCTGGATATCCACTTAATGCAAGGAGAAGTTCATGCAGCATTTTGCTAGTAAATCATCAAATCTACAATACCCAAAATTTTGCTACCATGTAATGATACATGACGGATAACGTAGAGATCTTCACTCATCTTAGCTTCCAGGCTAAAAATGGCGGCATATTCGTATTTGACTGGTGATTGGTTGGATACAAGATGACGTCACTTGGGAATTCCCTTTTCTCGGGGATCCCCTCAGGAGCCCTGAGGACAGTGACTCGGATTCGAGAATAAAATACCCCACAGTTATGTACGTTATTCATAAAAGGGGTACCGTTACAAGGATCTTATAACGAAACTTCCTGTGTACCAATCACACGTAATGGTTGCTTCAGTAAATACACTTAAAATGCACGTAAAATGTGCGAGTTTTAGGTTAACCGTGTAGAATGACACGTACTGGACCCAATACAAAACAAACATTATTTTTTCGGTTAGGCTGCAAGTAATAATATTTTATTCTGAACATAAGGTCAGTTAACGAATTCGGGCTCCCCTGTGTGTTGTGAAGTCTTGGACCCTCCTGAAATTGAACCAATGTAAAAATGTGCCTTAACTGGAAAGTTAATTTTCTTTTATTTGTACTACTAGTACTGTATTTGTTTATTATTTAAAAAAAAAGACATTAACCCGTGTGTTGTTTCATGCTGCTAACTCCTTATTTATACAAGGCTGCTGTTTAGAGCTTATAGCACGTAATCATTTATTTTGTGCACGACTTTTATTTTCAATTTGCAATGCAAACTAAAGCAAAGAAGGACAAAGTTTTCTGTACATTACACCCAACTTTATTTCGAAAAATTAAAATCACAATATCAAATTGCAAAATTCAATTAAAAAACAAAAAACACAACATTTAATGTTCAATTGTCTTATATCACAGACGCAAGTTTTGTGGCAGTCTTAATGCTGTGTCAATAATATTCCTCTACTTCAATTGTAGACTCATCATCATTTTCAAAATCATGATAGTGCTGAGTGTCAAATGATGTTTCAATTTCATATGGTTCTGGCTCAAAGGTCTGCCCAGTCCTTTTATTAATTCGAACTTGTTTCTTGAATCCAGTCTGTCTCTGAGAACAAGGTGTGGAGCTAGATTGAGGAATACCAATTCCTATAACTCTTACTCTAGAATCTACTAGTTCAAATACATGGTTAGAAGTCCTGCCTTTCACTTTAAGTACATGATCTTTGTCTAATGTGGTACTTAAACTTGTTAAGTCAACATTGTCTGGTAAATTAAAAACTTTCTCAAAGGTTCTTTCAAAACAGTTTTCATCACATGAACATTTATGATGCCCAGAGATGTGCAGACTCCTTCCTTGGGTCTCTATGGTAATATCATCAGGGTCATAACCTTCTACATATAATGCATAAAGTTGGGATTCTTTTTTACTGAGACTTCTGGGCTTTGGTTGGTTCTGTTGTAAATGTCTATGGCTGTTTTTATTTCTGGACTTCAATACATGCTGTCTATGATGTTGCTCTTGGTTGTGCATATACTTTGCATTTTCTTCTTGCATGCCCCGAAGTTCCTTTTCTCTCAGATGCTGAAGTTCTTTTTGATGTTTAAGCTTTGCTGCTTTTTCTTTTTGAAAGTTCAGTTCACGTAAACGTTCCTGTTGCCTTTTTTCTTCATTAATTCTTTTTTGTTCAGATTCAAACTTTTTGAGTCTAGCCTGTCTCTTTCTGTCATTTGCCAGAGCGTCTCTGCCTTCCTCATAATGTTGATTGTATTTACTCTTGGGTGAATTCCATTGTGGTTCTTCTACTGCATTTTGATCAATTTCTGGATCTTCCCTTTTGTTTTGAGTACAGCGTCTTTCAAGGCGTGGAGGTTCATGTGGGTTCCAGGGATCCCTCCATCTTGGGGTCCAAATCTGAAATGGTGCAAAGTGGTCCTCAAAAAGGTCCTCAAAGTTCTGGTGCCAAGATGCATGCGGCCAGTCCCAGTCAAATACTGATACTCTGTCAAAAGGGTCTTGCCACCTTAAAGGAAAGATTTTGAAAATGTTTAGTTGGAAGTATATATAATTTTTGCTTTGTTTAATAGCATACATATTTTGATTCTGAGAAAATTTATTTTATCAGAAAAGCACAAAAAATGACAAAGGAAATATTACAGGTTGTATTTTTAAACATCCAAGTTCAAATAAGTTATTTTTGAAAAAGAAAACCTTTCAATGGTTATTTACAAAAATAATGACTATTACAATAACAACTGTAATTCAATATATTGAAAAAATTGCTTGAACTGTTAAAGATATGACAGTATAGTATACTTACCCAAAGACGGATGGTCTATAAAACCGTGACCCCCAGGCGTTGGCTGTGTTGTATCCAGCCAAAATGCCAACAACCGCTAAAATTGCCAACAAACTGTTCTTCATGTTGGTGTTTCTATTGTACAGTCTACACTATATCAGGTTTAAAGGTATTGTCAAAGTCAGATTTCAAATATATCTGCTATCTGCTTCTGTTGTCCCACGATTCACGAAAATCTGCAAAATGTCTGTCTGCGTTTGCTCAGTGAGTTCCTGTGAATAAGATGAAAGTTCTGTTCAATCTTGTATCCCGCGGCCTTTATATACTCAAATGTACACGTGAACTTTGTTTTTCACTTACGTGGGTTTATTGTATGAATGACACGTCAGCATGTAAACCAGCCACTTTACAATAACGCTTGCTTGCATCAGTTTATTGACCACATGTGTTTGTTTACAAAGTGTTCTATTTATAGATTCCAGAATAGTGTCGGTGAGTCTAGAAAAATCTACAATTGACTTTGCATGAAGATAATTCTCCATGATAAAAATATGTCCCTCAACTATTATCAACTTCATGATACAATTCTCCCTAAAAATCAATATAATAGTAATTTTTTCAATTTATTTCGAGAGGTGTAGATTACAAAAAATGTGCTTCGAAATATTTGACCTAGTTCGTCACTTCCGGTTACCGACGAGAGGGGAAGTGCAGACATGGCGTTTGGTTTATACTCGCTCCTAGAGGCGATGCTATTATGCCTTAATGCTGTATGTATTCTCCATGAAGAACGTTTTTTATCAAAATGTAAGTATAATTGATATTGTTACTCAATGAGGGATCATAACTTACTGCACGATTTTTTTCTACTGGTCAAAACTTGAGCTGGCCACGTCCCCATCAGCACAGCACAGCACAGCACTGCCATTGAAATTGTCATCATCATATGTGCATTAATGCCATTATCGTTGACTCGCAGGTCATTGCTTCTTTTGTCGTCGCCAAATAAATTTTCCATATGTCAAACGACTTGAACATTTTTGAAATGGTGTTTTATTAGCATTATATGGTAATTACTGGATTACGTACGGATAAAATTTAGTCCCAAAATATTACACGTCCCTATACTCCCGTTACCGATAGATACATAAAGGAAAAACGGAAAAAACGTCTTTTTAGATTTAAATACCGATAGATCCGATTTTTTTCTGCTGTCCTATATATTTGCGTTCCTATAGATATGACGTCCTCATAAACCCACGTCCTTTAAATCCGCATACCTATAGATCCACGTATTTTTAGATCCAAATACCGATAGATCCATTACAGGTACACTATTGCTCGAAATGGTTGGTATACTACTCAGTACATAAAATGCACTTCTTTAAAACGGCAGTACGCAGTCAGCAATATATTATTCTACTAGATGGTTTTCACACAATACTCAGTGAAAGAACATAAAAAGAACAAAAGTGTGTTCTATATTTCACAACGCTTAATTACTGTTCTAGCGTCAGACCACTGTTTAAAGCGTTCTCAAAATGCAACATTCGAACACGTAAAAAGTGTTCTGAATTTACATGTAAATGTGTTCTAAACAAAACAAAACAAAAAAGAACATAAAAAGGTGTTCTAAATTTCACAATGCAAGTTGATATGGGCCTTTCAGCCGATTACAATGTCAGATAGATGGATCTAGCGGTACCTGGATTTAAAGATACGTGGGTTTATAGGAATCTGTTGGTGGATCTATCGGAACGTAAATTTAACGAGACGTAAATTTATTGAGACGTGTATGTATAGAGACGTATCTATCGGGGCGAATATTTTATTGGGACGTTTATCTATATGGCGGACCCCTAATTACTGTATTATTATTTTTCATAAGCCCGGTCATTTCTGTTCTTAGAGTGGGAATTTGAGTATCATTATAACATGTAAGTATAGCAACTGTGTTGTCCTTTCCAGTTTACTCTGACCAACGGGGGTTTGGAGAAGAAGCAGGGATGAAAACCCAGCTGCTAAGTCTAATAAAATCAATACGAACTGTTATGAGAGGTAGGTTAATGTGCGTTAGATGTTTTTGTGCTCACAAGTTATCAGTTAAGACTCAGGGTATTCATTCTGTTGTGATAATCAGAAGAACTTTTAAGAACAAAGTAAATTTTGGTATGATGACACTAAGTTCTTAGCTAATAGTTTTCAGGATGTTTTTGCTGTTTGCAGACACTTTAGCTTGTAGAATCTTCTGGGATAATCTTGAAACTTCCAGAAGCATTATACAAATGCCATTTAAAACTATGAAAACAACTGGGGTTTTTATTAGCCCTCTCTGTCATTACTTACTGTAACTGTCTATTACTTTTCGAGTACTACTAATTACTAGATATTTCTTGCTGTGCTCACTGCAAATACTTTGAAATGCATTGCCTATTATTAAATGATTGCATTTACTAGTTTTATCATTTGGGCACCTGATTACACAAAAAAAGGATATAATTTTAAACTGGTTATTTGGTATTGAAAACATAACCCGTCAGAAATCCTTCAGAGAAGTTCTCAGCTGTGTTTCCCCTTGTTCTTCATCACATGTACTTGTATGTATGCTCATTAATTGCAACTATTATATTTTACTTTATAACAGGCAAGCCAATAAAATCTTAAGGAATACAGAGAGTTATTTCAATCACTGGTCAGTAGAGATATGCACCAGCACTGGCTTATTGTAGGGTGGTACAAACATTCATTTAATATGTGTATAATATTGCCTTTCCCTTTTTCAGTGCCATTGGTAGGACTAAATATTATGACCATTGCCCTGAAGTTGGTTTTTGGATAACCAAGTGAAGAGTTGAAAAACAATGAATACTGTTGAAAAGTCCTCAAACTGCACTGCAATCTCATGACTTCTATTCATTCAAGCCTTGGATTCTTTCCAATGCCCATGCAACACAAGCAGGAATTCACAGAATGTCAGTCAGGGAGATTATAAGGTTTAAGATTCCAGATGGGTACAGAAGATGACAAGAAGAGGCCTATTTGTATAACTGAATGAAAATAGTCAAATCTGAACCATAGAACTTTAAATACAGGTTAAGTGATCATAGGACTGTGGCCAGTTATCTTGGGAGTGTATATTATTACTTTGTATTTGAATAGAAAAAAATATATACATAATTATGTGAATCAATAAAAGAAAATATTTATCCATGTAGATTCATTTGTCTTTCATTTGCATATGTAACTTCATCAAAAGAAGTGCCCACTTCTTCCAAGGAGGATGTTGGGCTTGCACTAATGTTACATAGATGTCCTCAAGACCATACAAATTATTTCACCTTTTCAGGAGTGGACCTACCCAGCCAAGCTGTCAGCCTATCAATGACCAATTTGGGGACTAAATTGGTTCATTCACAATGAAAATTGCATAGCAAATTATACATTTTTTGGCTTTCATTGTCCCAAATATGCAGGTTCATTAAATATAGCGCAGGTAATTAGCTAACTTATGCTCCAATTTTAGTGTGCATCGAAATGCATACCGTAATAGGTCACAGAATTCAGAAGAGCGGACTAACTAGTCTGCAGATCAAAAATGGTGACCAACTAAAATGCTTGCCATCTTATCTGCTAATAGACACTGAATAGATTCCCTGTGGTGAAGTGTTTAAGTGGATCAGCCATTTTTGACCCTCAGACTAGTTAGTCCAGTTCTGAATGCTGCCTTAGCCCCAAATAGCTACATGTTACTTATACATGTTATTAGTAAAATATTTTCATTGATCATTTTCATTTAGTCATCAGTTGGAGACAGTGTAATAGTTTTTTTTTCATCAATATCTAATGCTCTTATTCCACACAGACAACCAATTCCAAGAACTGCCAAAAACTGAAATATCCCAGAGTTCTTAGTTTAATCATGATAAATTCTTTAAGCTCTTAGCTGATTATTTATTTATTCTCAGTCAGTTCTTAACATTCTTGAGCGATTGTGAAATTGGCACAGTTTTTGAACCAGTCTTCCACCTAACACCACTTGTTGTTCACATGCCAGTTTGAGGCACTAAAGGTGCTCTATGTTGAATGTCCAGTATGGAAGTGAAGCCCAAGCAAAGAAAAGATTTCCACAAGAAATCTGCAAAATTCCACAATTTTTCACAATTCATCAAATCCTGGCAGTTTGTGGAATGTTTAGGTGGTGTGGAATAGGGGCATTAGCAGTTAATGCAACTACTGAACTCTAGGTTCTTGACATTAATGATGCATTTAATTTCAAATTTTTGTAAGCCTGACCAAATGCCACCATAATAGTTTCGAATAATATTATTTAGAGAAAAACCAATTGCTTAAACAAGGCNCATCTGTGTCTGTACATAAAAATGATTTAACGGATATTTTTTGCTTAAATTGTGCCATAAATATTCCCTAGCAGTCTCATTTGAAGAACTATTCACTCACAGCTATACATCCATATATTGAGGTAAGAGATAATTATGCAATGTCCATGCAGTAGTTCATTTATGGGACTTTCGTGAACTGGATGTGGACAAATAGGTCAATTTACAAAAAAAAAAAAAAAATTGAAGTTTTAAAGCTATTTGGTAGAACAAAGAATCAACTTGGTTATTGAGGTTCATGTCACATTTATTTTAGTCATTTAAAATAACTGGTGCAAGTGGCTTAGATGTAGCTCTATATGTAAGTGAAATGTTTTAAGACAAAATCAATCATGTCCACATTAAACTGAAGCAACAAGTCTTGAGGTTGAAAAAAATTTATTCCTGAAATTAGTTTCCCTCCACTTTGGTCTTATGCTTTACCTGAATTCAGTGAAATTCATCATTCATCCATGTACATAAAGAAAAAAAATCATGTTGGATTTGCTTGTTAGCAAAACATTGCAGTATGGGAATTTTAGCCAACAAGTTTCTTTTGGTTTCCATGGGGTAAGCAATATATATATATTTTTTTAATATAACAGTTTAAAAGTAATGTTGCCTAAGAAAAAATAATTCAACTTGAGATTTTAACCCAGGTACTAGCCCAGATTTCTGCATGGTTAGTCATTAAGAAATTCTTACTCTGATAGTGGCTCTCACTGATAAGACGGTTTTCAGTTGATCATTTATCATTTCAAAATGGGGATAAAATATCATTGTCCTTAAGAAAGCATCACATTCATATCAGATCTATGATCTATAAATTAAGGTTCAGATTTTTAAGCCAAGATACTTGGGAACTAGGTGTCAATGATCAGGCAACAGTTATAATTGTTACAATGGAGAACTCAAAGAGCACCAAAATTTAAATTTGTGTAGTTTAGAATACTGGGGCGCTATCTATTTCTCAACAGCTGGCACATAACCAATGTATTCTTCCTGGCCACCTTCTCTCATGATGACACCACCATTGACCTCATAAGAATCAGGATCTTCAATATCAAATGCATCCAGGTCCACATCAGGCACCTGTTGAATACAATTTAGAACAGAATTACTAAACATACACCTAGCAGTTTCAAAATATTCAAAGAAAACATTTTCTTAGTCTTTTTGTCAAAAAATCACACATGCAACTAATGAAAAATAGCTTAACATTAATTGATTGTCATTGTATATTAAAATGTTTAGTTGTGGTGTTTGTCATTTATTTCTTGAAATAAGTACAATTCATTTTTTACTTTACTGTGTGGTTGAAGAAACTGTCCAATTCATCTTGCTGTTATTCTTATTATAATTTTTTAATTTGATATTGTAATGTCATCCCCCAATATTACACACATTTTATAGTAAGTAATGCTTTTTCTGTGCCATTATTTACATTGGTTAAGTTATTAATATTGAACTTAAGAAAATTTTTGTGCAAAAAAAATAACTACAATGTTAAGAGAGTATTATAAACAAAGTTCGTTTTTCATCAAGTTGTTAGGGGAGCACCTTACATCCACTTTGCTAACATTGACAGTATCATGAACAAATTGTATTTTGATTGAGCGAACGTGCATAATTGTTTCAATAACCTCATTGGCAATAGGATATATTATTTATAAACAAAAAACATACAAAACCATTTTGCAACTAAGGACACTAATGGATATTTATTTAAATCCAAGCAGTAAAACAGCAGCTTTTCCTTTCCAATGTCCACACCGTATTGGGCATAATGCATAGAGTTAAGGTCACTAATGTTTATATATTTAAATCCAAAACAGAAAAACAGTAGCTTTCCCTTTCCACTGTTGTAATGGGAGTAACTTCACAGAGTTAACAATTGAGAAATCCAAATTCAAAGTCTGTAAATCCCATTCTTCTGGCTAGTTCTATTAATATATATAAAATACAGCTGTGATTGACAATGTCAGTATTGGAACATTTGCAACTGAGAGCTTGGTCAAACTTCAAGAAAAGCTTCTAATAGAAAAAATGCATAACACTACTGTCACTGTTCAAATACATCCACTGGAAAAGCTCTTATACGTAAGCGGTGACTGAAGCTACTAATCCGTATTGAAGGGCTGCCTGTCATGATCCTTATGATGCCTTTATTCTAATTTAACAGTGTCTTCTTTCTTGCCAACCTACAGAGAAATGAAACTGAACTTCAATTTTTTCCTTGCAACTGAAAGACAGTCATCAGTGATGATCATTTAGCAGAGCTGTCTTTTATGTTCCATATTTTCAGGTTAAGTTACACAAATGGATCCCAATGAAAGTTCAGATCTGCAATAGGCATCAAGCTGGATTAGTAGAAACTGTTTTACAGAGTTAGCACTTTTATGCATGATAGAACTTCATCCAAATACAGGCATCAATTTTCCTCAGCAGATGCCTTTATATCTTCTAGCCATAGTAAAAGTAAGATGCCATTATTGGAAGCTTCATTTCATTTCCACCTCATACCACTTTAAAACTGTCATTAAAATCAATAAATTTACATGTCTTTCAGTATTCACATTTTGCACTTGTTGAAACCAGTTATTTGAATAATACTGAGATTGTACAAGTTTTTAGATCTAAAATATGTATTTTAAAACATAAATTAATGTTAGTGATACTGGCAGTAGAGTGTTGAGTGCATGTGTGTGTGCTTGATAGGTCAATATAATAAAGATGGAGCTGAAATGGTACTTGTACAGATTCTACACCATGTTTCATGGGTGAAAGTTGTATAAAATGAAAATACTGAAAACATAGCTTGTAATTTCTCATCGTATTTAGACTATGTGAAAAAAAACACACACAAAATGAAGACATAGAATCTTGAAAACTTTCACCCATGACATTCTCAATTCTAAGCCACTAAGCCACCTTGTTAAAACTAGCAGGAAAGCATACACTCACTATAGAACTACTAAGCAGAAGTTATCAAAATTTTAATTATTAGTTTCACCAAGTTGCCAACACATTAAACAAACATTATTTATAGCTGAAATACTAATAGATAAGAGGTGATAAAAAGACTAGGCAAAATATTACTGCTCCAAAATGTATATGTAAATGTGTGAATCCTGAATCATCAATGTTCACACCACATTGTACAGGGGTTAAAAAATTCACATTTTTAAAAATATTAGATTTCCATCAGGTTTATTTACATTTCTTCTCCAAAATTGCAGAGATAATGAAAACAATTTCAAACACAAACAAAATACTGGGAGAAATCCTAATAACAAGTTGGAGCAGCAGCAAATTAGTTAATCCCTTAGTCCACATATCCCACACTTACCAGCCAGCTGAGGGCCCTGGTGCTGAGAACATATTCTGTCATGTTCCCAACAGATTCCTCCACATAAGTCAACTTCTCCTTGGCCTGGTCCATCATCCAACTGGGAAGATCCTCAAAATGTTTAGCCTGCAATTCAACAGATGGGGAAATGGGTTTTTAAGACCAACTTTGACCAAATGACATTCTTGGACTTTTTGGTAAATACAAGTTATAATTGCATTTTTTTTTCCATTTTGCATTCATATATAATGTGAAACTATTTCAGCAATTTTTCTTTGAGTCAACTAATATCTGCCAATAACATCAGCTAAGCCTCCTAACACAGGGTATTACCTCTGCAAAATGCCCATACATTTCTTCTACGTAGGTTTTAGCCTTGTCCATTCTCTCTCTCAGGTATACAGGAAGCAGCTGATCTCCAGATGGCACAATGGCCAGAGCATGTTTCAATTGAAGAGTGAGGCGGCGAGCAACAAGAATTGAACGACGCTCAAGTGTCTGGAACAAAAAAAATTAAATCTATCAGCCGTATTTCTGGAATGGTAAACAATTTACTAAAATAATTGTGTAACTGAAGAAAAACTGACAATTTTATCACTCTGTAGTGTTTGATTCTGGTTCAGGAGAGAGTTCTTTATTATCAAACCACCTACAATCAGTTACTAAAATAACACAAATGTAGGGTTCAGCATAAAGTTTACTAATAATCTTTTAAACTCCTAATCAGTTTCATAGTACCTGTGGCTGGAGTTCCTTTCCTTCCTCTCCTTCCTCCCCTTCAACTTCCTCTTCATCTTCCTCCTTGTTAACTTCCTCCCACACACTCCATGCCTTCTCCTTAGCAGCGTGCACTTTTTCCGCTGCAAGCTCAAAGTTGTCCCTGGCATACTGGATCTAGAGAAAATTAACGACTCGTATTCATTTCACCCGACTTTAAGGAAAGTATGTAAAACATTTTTCTTTTTACATCTAGGTGCAAGAAATTGCACTTCCTCATACATTACCCTATACAAAATATTGCACTCCTTTACACATCACCCTAGAAAGTTTTCAATCCTTTAATTGCCAAGGGGCAAAGTTCAACAGTCATATTTTTCAATTTGCAGAACTGTTTAGTCTAGACTGTTTTTTTTTTACTATCAAAGAACAAAGATAAACCACTGGTTTTAAAATTTCACCATTGGGATGTATAACATACCAAATTAACAGTATGGGCAAGATTTGCAACAGTCTCCTTGCTGCGGGCCTGCAAGTGCTGCATCTCCTTCATGGCACGTGCATACATCCTGCGTCGCACCTTGGAGCTCAGAGATGTCACTCTGGCTAAAGAAGTCTGCACCTGTGGATCTTGCTCATCTCCTTCCTCACCTTCATCCCCTTCCTTCTTTTCTTCTGAAGAAAGAAATATAGAGTACATCTATAACATCTCAAACAATCTTAAGTCTTTTCTGCACTGATAAAGAAAACATTCCCCACATGGACCGTTAGCATAATAGATACACTTTTTAACAAGCAATCCATTTTAATCACTCTTCGAAATAAACAAAAATGTTATTGACGTGTTCTTTGAAACAAACCTTTAATTACAATACCATGTTGCATTATCTTTGTCATTTCATGGAGCTTGTCATAATAAATTTGCGGAAAAATACCTTCTTCAGGGGCAGGTGGCAGGTACTTCTCTACATATCCCTCTGAAGAGGCAAGGATGCCCTCTGCAGCCCCAACCACTACCTGTCCATAACTGGATTGCAGAAGACTGTTCACGGAGCTACTACTGTAGTCCTTCACAGCAGTCACTGTGCCAGTGGCAAAGTTCTTCACATTGGTCACCTAGAATATCAAAAAGATACATTACAGTGATTTACAACAACATTTTAACTTAACCGCATTCTTTTAAATTTTGAAGTTCCTCTTCCATGCTGTCCAATTTGTCAAGATGTCGTTCAATTCATAAACAAGAATATCAGACAAAAGTTTATCAGACAGCTTACAATAGTTTACATTTACTTTCTTAAATTGTTCTGCTATGCAAAATTTGATTTGCATCTGTTTTAAACCAGACAAAATTTAACTGCACTGAAGGTACTTGGACACAAATCACATATCTGAAAATTTAGGTTCCCATCAAAATAAGGTAATCTTATCTGCTACTAAAAACTTCACGTTTCATTTGTCTAGACTCCAATGAAAGGTCAGGGACAAATCTCAAATCCATTTTGTATCACGTGAGAGTACAACATCCACTGGAAACGTGCCAACTGCCATTGAAAGCACCCACATACATCCCAGCATATAATGTTTTCATGTCACCCACACTAGTAGGAATCGGATAGTTTTAACATGCAATAAGCCCTCATATATTTATCACCATTAGAAAGAGTTTATACCTTTTCAACCCCATAATCCTTGACTCCATTGTAGGTGTCCACACCATACTGTTTCACAGCATTTACTTTGTCCACAGTTGGCTGGATGGCATTGTTATATGCTCCCTTACTTTTTTCTATTACCTGTAAAATGTTCATGTAATTAAATGTTTGCAGTTCTAAAGAAATAATTTTCATTTTAAGTTTACTGGTAATTTTAAATCTTATAAGTGAAGTGTAAATATATATATATAACTGGCATTTTTCCTTTTTGAAAGAAGTGATCATCTAAATATTAATTAAGTTGATAACTTCACCTAGTTTTAAGACACCAAAACAACGACTGAACCTACCGTTTCAGTATCCTTGGAAATAATGGGGTACTTTTCTTCCAGTTTATCCAGCTGCTGGCAGGCAATGGCATTCACCTTCTGAACTAAAATCAGTTCAACAACACAAAATAATAAACACTTTATCTACAAAAGCATTCAGAACTCCCTAAAAAGTTCAAACAAAGTTTAAAATTCCAATCAAGAAACATTAAGATAAAGAAAATTGCAGAGAGACACATGTTCACGTTATATCAGTGCAACAAGGAAGGTAAAGCATTTTATCATAACATATATTATTGTATTTCCTTACTTGGCCCATCCAGCTTGCTAATGACAGGTTGGGCTGTTGTGTAGGCAGTCTTCACACTGCTCTCTGCCATGTTCAGAGTATACTGGACAAGGCTAGGGCTCTTCTCCTTGGTGCGAAGATAATAATCAGACACCTGGCCCCAAGCACTGGACACCACGGGGAGAGAGCTAACACGAGTGATGAATTGTTCTTCTGACATCTTTTTTTCTAAACTCTTCCGGTACATAACCTGTAACTGAATATTTGGTCACAATATAGACATCATGATAATAAAGGTGTAACTGTTAAACCAAATGTAAATTTGAAGTCATTACAAAAAGTAGAAAATTTCTACCACGTCTTCATTTTCACGTCTTCATGTTATGAACAGGCTTACACAAGTAGGTATGATCACCAGTTTCACAGGTGAACCATTGGTATCAAGAAGAGAGCTCTCCCAAAACACCCTTTTGTCGTTGGGTCTTCAAACGTACAACTAAACTGACATAGAAAATTATGAATATCAAGATCTCAAGTTTCTTATTAAACGCTATGTGAAGTTTGCAGGCTACTCTCAAGATAATTACTTCCTGGATCGACTTGAGAGAAGTGCTTGTAAAATTTTGATATTCCTTAATAAATTACACTGTAGATGAGCCAATACAAGCCATGCGCCACAAAATCACATTGTTCCATATTGTAAATATTTGCAAGAATACTTTGTAGCAAAGTGATCGAACACACACTGGTAATTCACAACGCAAACACACGCTTAGTTCAGAAAGGAATCAGAATATTTTCAGACAGTAAATAAGCATTTTTAATATTTCTATATATTAGTGAAAGAAGATTCTTAGGTGCAAGTGTAAAAATGTTAAAATCCCATATCCAATGCCCATATAAATTCCCATACCCATGTAAAATTCAACTTTTAGTCCCAACTGTGCTGACCTTGAAATAGCAAATATGATGACCTAAATCTTTAACAAAATGGAAGAACGTTTCTCGAAATTTCTAGGATTACCCCTGTCGAAATTATGTAGTTCTCAAAAGATATATTCCTTCCAAACTGTCTATTATAATGTAGCGCTGTTAGGTATTCAGGTCGTCTATATTACATAGCATTGCTCAATCGGTCAGTTCTATTAGTAGCCTAAAGCTTTACTTACTTGCCACAGGAGTTGTCACACGTCTGACTCCAGCTTCAAGACGAAAGTCTCTTTTCACTATTTATAGGTGGCACAAAGAAGAGAAAATTTTAGCCAATAGCATCTCTGCTCTCATTATCTCTAGGGAAACCAGTCCAATGGAAAGCTTTAAAACATCAATCATTATCTATGATTCACGATCACGAGTCCAAAGTCCAACCAAAAATTTTATTTCATCACCTTCTGTGACGATCAAAGTTGAATGATTACCAAAGGTCTTTTCCGTTTAGTTATTATGTTGACGCAGACTGCACTCAGTGGTTCGCGTTGGTAGAATGGAGATAAAAACAAGATAGGTTAAATCGGGTTTGCTAGCTCTCTCAGCAAAAAAAAAAGCACTTGCTTGAACCCCATAAACTCAGATTTATTTGATTTATCTTTGATAGACAAAGTTAAGATTACCCTGGAGATTTTGTTAATTCAGTTCTTTTACGACGTATAATATTAATGATCACGAAATTAGTTACCAGTGGTCAAAAATTTACAATCACCACCCAAAGTTTGGAACTATTTACATGATCTTACAAAGATGCTAATATTCCCCAACTCCATGGATCACGCTGTCATCATGGCAAGCACACGCCATGTCCAAACAAGTGCCATGCATCTCTTCCAACACAAACAAATCACTTTTCACCTTGGCACAGAGAGGAAAAAAGATATGAAAACTGGTATTTCAAGTTCCAATGAATGGCTAGCAGGCGATTTTCGCGGGCCATTACCAAACCTAGACAAATCACCTTCCCTTCGCTAGCAACCTGACACGTTGTGTAGACCCCCCCCCCCCCCCCCCCCCGGCCCAGGAGTGCCATACCAATGCATCAATTAAAGGGATACCCATTTTTCATCAACGAGTCAGCTGTGATCAAGCCTTCGATAACGGATCATAACATTAATTTCCCTTAGGTTCAAACACACAAAATGGGTAATCTTTTTTATAACCTGTCACATACTACTCCTGAGAATAAAGCAAGTGGATTTCATTTCTTTTCTCCAAATGTGCTATACCGAGTTATTATTAGGCTGAACTCCCCAAGCTAAAAGAAGGTTGTGTAGGTACATGTAGGTAGGTAGGTAATCCTGGCATTTTCTGTTTTACACACCATACATTCCACTGCGTTTGGAGTTACTACAGCGCGGATGCGGATTTAGAGAGGGGTCAGGGGGCCTTGACCCCCCTCGATTTCTGAAAAAAAATCTCACACCAATTGTCTCCGCTTGAAAATATAATTTTGAGTAGCTGAATCATAGTCCTAGACCGTAGTCTACCAAATGGCACCGTTTGCCCTTTAAAATACCATTCTTTTCGTAGTCCTTAAGCGGCCCACGAACCCCACGCCAAGGGGGGAGGAGGGGGGGTTCGGCTTCGCATCAGCTGACCCCCCCTCAAATAATCCTGGCTTTGTTCCAAATGCTTCCACAGAGTAATGTCCCCCTCCCCACTTGAATGTATCACTAAATACATAAAGAAAGCATTACATTTAATTAGTAACCAGGTTGGACGTTCCCTGAACACTTGGACCAGTCATGTACCTACTCCACACACGCATCATTTTGAGCGTATCTTTCATATTTACGTGACAAAAGGTCACATTCCAAAGACCAACAACCCACTCAGCTAACCCCCTTGATATATCTACTAACTCTTTCACTGAATACTGACAAATACACAGCCGATTCTTTCTTCATTTTTTTTATTCTTGTTGAATCACATTTCAAATATTGAAACACCATTGCTCAATTTGTCTGAGTTTTCTTTTTCCTTTTTCAACATTTAGTAAAGTTTCTTTTTATGAATTGAGCTGTTTCTTCTTCAAGGAGAATTTACTTTTTCCCCTTTCCCTTCCCCTTAGCTGGGGCCTTTCCTTTGGGCTTTGCCTCAGTTGTCTCTGGGGCAATCTGAAAATCAAGAAGTACAAGATCCATTATACATTATGTAGTTACATGCAATCCCATTAACTTTTGGAAAAACTATTGTTTGTGTTCTGGAGTAAAATTTATTGTGCAAGATAATCAAAACACAAAAAAATATCGAACGATCATAATTAAAGATTTAATTTTCAGGTGCCTGAGACTTACCCCTCTCTTCTTGTTGATTGCAGCCTGTTTGGCTTTTTTACGCTGCTCCTCTGTGAGGAGAGCATTTCTCTTCATGACTGCAGCATAAGGGTTGAGCTTCTGCATAACTCTGATGTTCTTCAATGGGTTCTTTTTCAGAACTCTACGTTTATTGTTTCTCCTGCAAAACATTATTAGCAAGAATTATAAATACCTCATGAAACCACCTCAAATATTGTAATAATCTCTAGTGTCAAAATAACTATATAGATGAAAACATGCCTTACTTTTACTCCGCAGAGTTTGCTGAAACAGCATTCACTAGTTTGAATTAAGGCTAACGTAGAGCTTTAACGCTACTAAAACACCAGTTAAGTCACTTTCATTTTAAACACCACAGCCTCGTTTTGTACTTTTGCAACTTTGTGACGACCCCTAAAACCAATGAAGTTAAATGGGCGAGTCACTCTGTGAATAGTAAAATAACAATATGCTCACTGTGGTGGTCTGACAACCCTCTGTATTTCATCACTCTTGAGAAGCCTGGACAGGTCACTGTTGGTCATCTTGGGCATGGGCAAGTTGTAATTGCTCTTCTCCTTGGATGCCTTACGCCAGGTGCCATACAAAGCATCAAGCTTGCGGAAAGCAGATTCAGTCCAAATACAGAAACGTCCCACATGCCCACCAGGTGCTATTTTTAGGAGGTTCAGTCTTGACACATTGATTAGTGTGATGCCTGCAAAGAGAGGAATAATAAAATTGTGGCTGTTTCCTGTCTATTGGGCTGGGATGTAAAGCACAGTGTACATGTCACAAAGATCAGCTCTTCAGTTGGTATCAGCTGTTATCAAAAACACGGACCTGAAGATTAATCTCATCATATTTTTGAAGAATTACCATAGGGCTGATATGTTTTTCAAAACTCTCAGGCAACTCCTGCCAATAGTAGTTACAGCACTGAATAACTTGCACTGAATCCAAAATGAACTATCCCTTGAATATCATTGTCAAAGATTAAAAAAATAAAATGTTAAGAATATTTTTCAAAATTATTTTACCTGGTATATTTCTAAAAGCCCTGGTTATTCCATTATCTTGATTGTAAATTACCAAAGGACCTCTTCTTTGTATGCGCCGACGATTACGCATTTTACCTTTTCCAGCTCTAAAACGTTTGGAATTGTAAACCTGAAAATAATTACTATATGTTTAAAATGTAGTATTACACAACCAATCTCTTACTCTTTGTCCAATTCCTAAAATATTTCACCACAACATACAGAGCTGCAATCTGAGCATATATGGATCTTTCTAATAAGGACTAGATTTTATTTAGAACAAACATGCTGTAAAATATCATGGGGGGAATAAGTCTGTTGACATTTTAATACTGGAAAAGAATTTGGACATCTCAAACTTAATTATTGGACTAACAAAAAGCACAATATCATATCATGTAGTAAATCACCTTTTGAATATCAGCCCAAGCTTTCAATTTTTTCAAAAGTCCCACAGCTTCCTTTGTCTTTTTGTATTCCTGGACTTTATCTGAGACAACTAGAGGTACCTCTGGGATCTCTTCAATGCGATGACCTGGAAAAGTCACACTTTTCTTTTAAGAGTGGTATTTTGTCAAAACTTATTTAGTAAATCTTTAAGCACTTGTGAATATAGAAAACATGAAGTTAGTGCAAAGATCAGATCTTCAGTAGTATCACTGGCTGTCAGAAACACGGACCATGAAGATAAAAGCTCATCACATCTATGCAGATTTTTAAATCTGAAATTTAACAATATATGACTATATTTAAACATTTCATTTTAGACATGATTAAGCAATATCTTTGAAGGAAATTACATGCAATTACATACCTTTAGACATCACCAGGGCGGGGATACCAGTGGCAGCTACAGCAGAGCAAATGGCATAACGTTTCTGGTTCACATTGACTCTGCGATGCCAACGCCTCCATGTCTTGGTTGGAGCAAACATGCGTCCTCCACGACACATGTTGCCAAAAGCACCTTGACCAGAACGATGGGTGCCACCTCCACGGACACGGGGAATACGTGCTACAGCACGACCAGTGCCCCATGACTCTGCAGATGTCTGGTGACCTGAAATATTTACAAATTATAAATTATCTGATATCTTTAGCTGAACTTGTCTAGCATATTTGTCTTCCATAAGGCATGTTTCAATATTATTTATCATAACAATAAGCAAAGATCAGATCTTCAATTACTATCACTTTCATCAAAAACACGGACCTGAAGATGCATCTCATCATTTCTTTGCAATAACAGTAAGCCTATTTGAAAAGAAACTGAACACATTAAAGATGAAAAATGACAGAGTAACATTGATTGTTGTCACTGATAAGATTCCAAGTATTCATCTCACCCTTATAGTAACTACATGTCAACTGGTTGATTTTTTATCAGAAATTAAAGAAACCAAATGTTCTTACCTGCATACTCATTGACAGAGTACGCTTGGCGTGCATTCTTCCTTATCTCTGCATGAACAAAGTTGACGATGTCGGGTCTGATGGGGGCCCTGAACACCGCAGGAAGAGTGATGTTTGATTCACTTGGTTCAGCTTTCTCGCTGTAAACCGTTATCAATGGCCTTGCCGCCTGTAAAACAATAGATGTCATGGTTCGTTGTTGAATGAAAATTGCCTGTTGCAATGTACTCCCAATGTCCCTTCCCTCCATCAATACGGTTACTTATGCTGGTCAACGCTTTAAACAATCACATTTATGTATTTGATTTGGGCACATCACTTACTTTAAAACAGACTACATAATATTTAGATTCATGGGAACTATCTAACTGTCAGGTGAACAAGTCATTTTCTCACCATATTTAGTGATTTTCCGGCCCCTTTTCACACACGTGTGATAACAAGATGGCCGTCTGGAAAGAGAAAGAAAGTAGGGCTAAAACAAATTAATGCGCGTTTATCAAAGAGAGAAACTTTGAGCTTTTACAAAAAAAATGGTGATTTCTACTTTCAGCTCTTTTGCCAAAATATCAGTCTTCAAAATATCGCATGTAACACTGTCCAAAATATGTCATTTAAAGAGCCCTAGATTATCATCGGATGGAAATTGGCAAGTGTAAGTACTCTGCCGCTCTTCAGCAATGGAGGAAAAATCACAGTATCATGTGAAGCACAACTATAACAATTTTTTTATTAAAAGTACAGCCAACACATCAGGTACAGCCCTGTATAAACAGCAAGCGGTGGTTAGAACACGAAAAGATGGTCACTGGGAGTCAATATTCACAATAAGAAATTTGTCATGTTTATTTACAGCGGAACTGTATTGTTATAATTTTTTCTTACACTGATGTTAGGTTACCCTTACTATAATGGCTTAACCATTAGGCCTATATGGGCCTTGGATTTAGGTTATAGGAAAAATTACCCAAAATTATTTTACAAATTACATAGTTCAAACGATTAAAAAATTCAGTCCTTGTTAAAAATTTCATTGTAAAATTAGAGTACATCAATAACTGGAGTATTTTTATTTATAATTATGTTTTTATCATATAGGCCTAGCAGTCAAGAAATTGGCATAGCCCTGATATTAAATGCTATGGTGATTTTATAACGCAAAATCTTTATTACCTTAAGTCTAACCATTGTTTAGACAAAACTATCAAACTGTCAGAGTGGTCCTGTCTACATAATCATTTTCTCATCAATCTTGCCATAGTGAATATATGAAATTCGAATCGTATCATATCGTACATGACGTTTAAGATAAACACTTATCTATGGGACATTCACATTATATTATTTATTGAGAAGTTCCATGTACTGTTACTCGTTAAGAGTCCTTTATTGAGTTCATTCGCAATATCTCCTTCATTTGTTGCCTTAACGATATTACATAGGCCTGTTTAAACAATTCATCTGTTCATCAAATGTGTCTCCTTTAGGGTTCAAATATAACACGTAACAGACGATCTTTGTTGATTTATTGAATAGATCACTAAAATGCACTCGACTCACTGTCGATTCCTGCTCTTGTTGCGTACTGCGAGATGATTGTTAATTGAATTATCGCTTGTGCATCGATTCCGTGCCGCATAACAGGTTTCTCGTTCTCTAGTGGAAAAAAGGATGAAAACCCATTTAAGCTCTAGCAATTTTGACTCGATTTTGCATATCTAGTGGAAATCCGCTAAGCGAAATTGCGAGAGTTAAACCCTGTCGGAAATACAATGTAGTTTTGACTTTTGTATAGGCCTATCTAAAGTCACCGAGGGACCCGGGGGTTGGGGTAGGGACTGCCGCTTCAGCTATCATTATTGACAACTCAGACGGCGTGAAGTCATCCCTGTTGTGCTATTTTTAGAGCTACAATGAAAAAATGATCGTTCTAGGTTAATATATGGAGACAGATCAAAGACCTGACTTTTATGCTAAACAAACCTTATTTCCCTACGGATTTCCATGATGTCATATATTGTTTCACATTCATGAACTTCAAAGACGTACCCTGAAATTCAGTGAACTTTGATTGTAATTGCCCATTGCAAACTCTTCATAATACAGTATGTGTGCGCTGAACAGGGTAAAGAGAGGAAGACGTGTATAGAATTTTGGGGTTTCTTTCTTTGATCAAAACACACGGCGCCGCTCACAAGAAGCAGTGCAAGTTTTCAATGTAAGAAATATTTTCACCTTGGCATGAATCATTCGAGGTCTATCATATAAGTGGAAATATACCGCTGTGGATTGATCCGTTGTGCTGTCATTGGTTTTATTTTCCTGATCTCAAGGGAACAGCTTATGACGTTATCAATGTTAGCACATCCCAGAACACTATAGGGGATCAATTCCAGGTTACTCTTGTTTTGCAACAGAAAAAAGTTATATGTTTTTCAAAGCAGCAATACGGTTTCTGAACGACAAACTGTTTGGTAACAAGGGCAAAGTCTAGGCTTGAAAATGTACTGGTCAAATATACATGTCAACCAAACAAACGGAAAATAAACTGCGGCGGGGATGTAGACTTAATTGTTTCGATTAAAACCAACTGTTTCAACTGAAATATAGCCGAAATAAGCTATAAAAAGTAGCTTTTATCCGTATTTACAATTGGCTCAGTCATGCCTCTATTTATACAAACCCTTCACCAGAACGAATTTCATTAAAATAGACTCTATATTACATGTCTATTTACAAGTATATTACATGTCGTGTATATTTTGAACATATACCAGTTGGAAGAAGTTGCTAGCATTTTATTTGCAGCTGAACAGCTGTTGCATTATTTTGAACATCTGAACGCCGTGTCCTTGGCATTGGCACGCAGTCATATCAACAATTCAGATGAGCTGCGCGCATGAGAGCCACTGAATGATATACTGGCAAAGTGAAGCTCTTACAAGAAGGGTGACGTCAAAAAATGGGACTGTTTTAAAGAGTCTTAGTTCTAGGTTACACGGCATCCCCTTTTTTCAGATACTGTAGGCATCATTGTTTGCTCGTTTTATCATCCACATGGCATCAACTTTATGATACAGATTTTGTAGAAGTTAAATTATTTCCAAATCGGATTCAATTTAATCAACTGCGTTTAGATGTAAAAAAATCAATGGGCACATATATTGTAGGATGATTTTCAAAAATGATAAAATCACACAGAAATACTGAGAGGTCGTTTTCAATGTGCTGCACCGAGGAAGCGAGCGTTCATCTCCAGGGGGTGAAATCAAATACTCAAACAAATAATTGACAACAAAAATTAAACAAGGCCTAGCTTTCTGTTAAGAGGTTAAAATTATATAACAAATTCAACATTTTCTATTTTTCAAATGAATATGGCGACACCTACAACGTCTCAAAACAGCGAGAGACAGAGCATTGATTTTACTAAACAAAAGTATTAGTTGTTCTAAAAGCGTTTGGGTTAAGTGTTTTGAAGTAATGGAAAATATGCAATTGGGAAACGACACAAATAGTAAGGCTATCTTAAATAATTTAAAAATTGTTATGTTAATGTAGGATAACAATTCGCCCCTTTGCCTTTAAAAGCTACCCTGGACGTTAGATTCTCGCAGACGATCCTGTCTATTTCTCATCTGCCGCCAGGAATTGTAGTCTCTGACCGCGAGCCTCATTTTTTCATGTTTTTCACGTTAATCAAGATTGGATATGTATTTTATCATATTTTTCCAACTGTGATGATATTGCTACATATCCCTATATTCTGTTTATCGCCCTAACAACCAGAATAGTTTTACTGATAAAAGTGGATGACAGCTGCAGAAATATTGAAACAAATACAATTCATGATGAAAGGAATATTATTCATGTTTCACAACTGCAGTAATGTATAGTAACATATGTTAATATCTTCTAACGCTGCGAATTCACCGTGAACAATGAAAAGGAAGAACTGAATTTGCAATTCTGACTTTGTATGTAATCTTTTTTTTTTTTTTTTTTTTTCAGTTATTTTGGATGAGTTTTGCCACCTCTCACTGGTTGCGTTGGACAATTTGGGTGGAACGCCTATTATCTGAATCAGGTGCAGTCACGCCATTTCGATTTAACTTATGCCAACGTATGAATGATTTGGCGAATGCGCTGGCTTACGTCGAATAAGTTACGGGAAAGGTTTGTATTAGAGTACACTGAAGCACGATGGTATACTTCGTAGAACGGCGTCAAAACTGTGAGAGCGCCAAATTTTCGAGGTTATGGATTAGACTTCTACAGTGCGTATAAGTATAAGCATTTGGAAGCGTGTTGGTATTCGTTATACACTGTGTAGTACGGCGAGTTGATCGCCGAGAATGTGACCCCACAATATCCGACGCATGCCAGCGTAAATGGCTCTTACGTCTCGCATTCGCGGGTCTTACGTTGTTGGCATGTTACGCGATCGTTGTGCATTATCATATCAAGATATTAACTGTTTGCGCTTTATTTTTTTCATTCTATTTCGACAAACAAGCAAACTCGTCCTTGTATAAGGCGTAGGTGATAATGGAGTTTGCTGTGGATGGTTTATTCCAGGACAGTTGTTTTATTTACGAACTTCTCATTTTAAATCAATTTCTGGTAGGCACTTACTGAAGCCTGCCAATGCAACAAAACTGACATAATTCAGCTGGCAAATTAGGAAAGAGTCCTAATTTGCCAGCTGAATTATGTCAGTTTTCAGCGCATATTTCCTCTTACTTTTATCATTTCTAAACATTTTAAAAGGCTGCATTTGATAAGATACCCCTGTTTATTACTTCACCACTTAAGCACAATTACATGTATGAATACCATTGCGTTAATTATTAATTAATCAGTCGCGTAGGAAATGTGGTAGGCTTATTATATTTTTCCAGTTTCTTCCTTCCAGGTCTTAATCGTTTTATTTTTACCCCGTAGTCAAGGCTGTTTAGAATGATTTACCACAACTGACCGTATGTCTTGGGCGCTTGCGGCGTTCTAACGTAATTATCCCGATAGATACACGGCCGCAGTGTGTATTCGCGATGTGAGGCGAAGTTGTGAACGCTTTTCGAATCAATGCTGTAGTTGTAAAACATAAACTACCTGATTTTTCTCATTTCGTTAAGTGCAGTTGGTAATTATAAAGGTGCATGGTAAGTATTTCTTTCCGTGCGTGGTTCCGTCATCACTGTGCCGTCATCACTTCACTGCCTGGGGTGCCAAACCTGCCACGTGCTTCATCGATAATCATGCAACTATTTTAGCTAGCTCACCGCTATTGGTTTGCCAAGGTTTTATGTTAACTTTTAACACTCACGTTATAGTCTCATTCAGTGAATATTTACAATCCAAATCACACCGGAGAGAGACACATTCGCCAGTTGGTAAGTGTTAATTTTTTTATTGTTTGAAGCTAAAGCGACAGATTGTGTACATGTTTGTGTGAGTGTGTGCGCATGTGTGTGTGCATGAGTGTGTGTTTGAGTATATGTGTGCGCGCGGGTGGGTGAATGGGCATGTACACTTCTCATTGTACTCCGTAATTCACTTGCACAGGTGCACAGGGAGATTTTTTACTACAAGAAACTGACCTATTTATTAAAGTTGAACGGTTGTTGATCTGATTTTTATGATTCAAGCAATATCTTTGTAAGGGTCTCTGATGATGGTATTATTCATTTTAACCATTTGAAGTCGCGTTATAATAATGATTTTTTTGTCGAATCGCATTAACTTAATATGAGGAGAAGCAAATCCCAAATGAAATTGTCCAGTCAATATTCAGCACCCTAATATGCGGCGACTGTGACAAACATCTTACCACAAACCAAAATGAGTATTGAAAAGATAAATCCTTTACTATACATTCTATCAAAAATGATTACATTTTGAGTTGAGAGTTGAAATTCTGAACTATATAAACTATCTCTTTATCTCATTTGTTGTACGATGATAAATTCGGTATCTGCCGTACGATGCCGAAAATACGGCTGCGTCAGTAGGAATAACTCGGTGCAAACTTGCCTAACTTAATTTCACCTGCTACAAGCTTCTACCTGTTAGGCGTAGCTATGAAAAAGCATCGTTCAGAATCAATATAAGGGTGTATTCCCAGAGATTTAGATCAATCCAGGGATTAAGATTTAGATCGACCTAACTCCCTGGGGGTTCACGCTAAATTGCAGTCAGCCGAGCGCGCACCATAGTTAATTACCCCCTTACAGCTTTCAGTAGGCGGGACAGACGCTTAAGCCGTCTAAGCTGACAGTAATCTAGTGAGACTTCCCACAGGGATAGATCGATCTAAAATCTATGGTAATGGGGTCTAAGGCATCGATATTTCAAGTGTTTGCTTAAAAATCTGTATGTAAATCATTTCTTATAAGGAAAATGGGAATCATCCGAAATAGTCTCACGACTTATCGTAAAATCAAGTATATTTAATGAGATCTATTAGAGAAAAAGGCCAGAAATAATGGCAGACTAGCGAGTGCGGTGCGACAACGAATAAAAGTTAACAGAATTTATCTAGTATTTTGACTGCAATGTGTGCTAGACACCCCAGAGATACAGAACACTATAGTTAAAGGGCTCATTCCCAGTGCAGCTATCGTTCTACGTAGATCGATCCAACTCTGAATATAATCAGTATTAACAGATTAACGCGACTTTGAGAAGAATCCAAGACAGCAAGTGATTATACGAGTGAGTTGGAAACAAGAGGACGCGTAAGTTGATTGCATTAAGCGAGGGTCTACGCTGAGTTGGATCGAACTCCGTAGAACGATAGTTTCATTGGGAATGAGCCCAGAGGTACCTCAGCCGATACCTCGGTCACGTAGGTTGGCCACAGCTGATGATGTGTAAGAGTCCTCTTTAATTCTCACAACTAAGGATCGGTTTTGCTACATGTTTCTTTCTCGTTATGGCGTTATTTTGTTTGTTCAAGATTTTCTGTGCTGAATTTCACCACAGTTTACTCCAAATGATCTAATGGCATAGCTTTGGCATTGTTATCTTATCTCAAATAGTGTCCAACGGTTAATCGTTAATGAGACTTCCACCAAAGCATTAATTCAATGATTTAAGAACATAACACACATTGGTCAATATACCCACTAGGGAGCTGAAGGGTCATAAATCAAAACTTCAGGACGTCGGATCCTGGTTGTTTCGAATGGAACGATGCATCATTGTTGTCAAAATAACGAGTAATGAACTAAGCATTAAAATAAATACTACACCAGAACATGTTTTTCGCATTTTCAATACTTTTCTTTTCATAGCCATTAATGTATTCAAATTTAGTAACCAAGCGTTTTTAAAAATATATTTTATTTTACTGCCAATATGAGGTCCCTTACATACAATCGAACATTTTGTGTTTATGAGAAAAATCCAAGGTCACCTAACGTTTTCGTTACGAACGATTTGTTTTTCTTACGCGACAATGCTGTTTATCGGTTTTACAATCACCATACGGAAAATTAAATTTCTGATAGATATTAAGGTTAGTGTATCAGTAGGATCCCCTCGGACCCCTGGGAGCTATGTAGTCAATGCTTTCGTACTCATTGCTTTCTTCATGGGTGAGCAAGGATAACCATTTTTTTATCCTCAACATCCAGAAGCTTGGGTTAATGACACAACTCAATTATTGAATATGAACTTGTTTTAAAATACTTTCATGATGCTTGCGTTTCTTTTCTGGAATTAAATCTGACTCTCCGATATTTCTTACAGGTGTCTGCTGCAGTGCACATTTCCAGATGAAACTGATCAGCGTTAGCACTGATACAGCTTGCCTTTTAAATCCGTTAAAGGCTATGTTTGTTTCTCTACATTCTTTTATGCGGGCAAATTACTTTTGCAATTAATTTGTCCCGAAAATAAGCTGATACTGCTACTACTATTACTACTACTACAACTACTACTACTACTACTAGTAGTAGTACTACCACTGCTGCTACTACTACTACTTCTATCAAACAGTGAAAAGAGAGAGAGAGAGAGAGTGAAAGTGAGAGAAAAAAAAGAGAGAGAGATGGGCCTATCTTTTATTTTTTCAAAGATGTTACAGAATGCTCAACGTCCCTGTGTTGGTTTTTCGTGGTCTGTGAACTGCATGGTTGCATTTTTGGTGTCTTTTGACATAGTATTAAAAATAATCAGACAATAAAACAGCATAGCCTTCAGGCAGTGTCATTCTTAACCAAAATCAACTAATCCAAAGTCGAAATCTTAAGGGAATAGAAACATCCATTTAATTTTTTTCTAGTCCGATACAACCTAGGCCTACTATTCTGAAGTTTTTTTTACTTAATCGGCTCAAAAACAACCTATCAGTTGCCCAGGACGACTGGCTAGCGTCGTAGATTTTAGTCAAATACATGCAGTTTATATGCAGTTTCGACATTATTGCCGAATACAGTGGTATTATTATATGTTAGAGTAATTTAAACTAAGACGTTTGAAAGCTGTTTGAAATAGACAAAATTATACCAACTACATGATATATGACTAATTACATCCGAGTATATAATTGTATTTTCAACAGGAAATTACTTCGGCTGCTATAACTTGCATCATTTGTATATTTTTTCAGGAAATCCCCTATGAAAGATTTGTAAAGATTAGCGAAGATTAGTATCGAGCCATTCTGCATATATCCCGATATTTCTTTTGGGGTAATTGTCCGTCATTGTGACATAGATTCCTGAAAATTATGAAATCAGTTGCGTCGAAACTTCCGATGAAGTACTGCATAATCAATAAAAAGTCCGCTTATTTCATTGAATAATATACATAATAAAACACCCATGTAAAGTTCAAAAGCGACGGAGCCGATGTTAAAGATGAAATCAATAACATGTTGGCACATCCTTGTGATTGCCTTACAACAGGTTGTATGTAACAGGTATTGTTTGTTCGCTAGTTATTAGATTATACTGCCCATTAACCGTTTAAAACCTTGTATGCCGGCAGATGGTCAGTAAATTTACGTGTTTCCTTGAAGTAGATCAGCTTGAGTGTCCAGGAGATGGTTGTCACGGTTTTTCCCGTCATGTAACCCGTCATTTGTCAGCACGAGGCATATGCTTATGTTAAAAATAGGGCCATTTCATTTTTCTCGCAACGTTCTCATCGCCCAGTTAGGTTTATGCTACGAGCAACTTGATGATAAATATTATATTTTCGCAGAGTACTCAGTGCTGTTTAATTTTGGTTCGTAACTCGCCAGGTTCCCTGCTTACAGGTATATTCTGTTACAGCAAAGAGTCAGGTTAGTTTATCTATGGAAACGCCGATGTTTTTAAATATACAAACCCTAGCCCTTTAACGTAAGCGGCTTGCAGTAAATGATATTCGTTTTTTTTTTTTTCTTTAAAAAAGTAACAAATAAATTAGATCTCTCACCGCGTGAATTTTTCCCCGAAGAGAGGACTGATTCAAACGTCTTGAGATGTTTGAACTCATCTGTTTTGGCATACGTTTGGGTTGGGCTTGAACTGTTAAAATAATCAAACCGTCCGACAGAGATCAAATGCAGGTCTAATTTACTTAAACCTAAACTCCACAGGGAAGGTAAAATTAACAAAAGTGCAGTAAATAAATGAACCGCGCTGTCACTGATGCAGTTTTTTTAAAGTTTAGTTAAGAGTTTAAATGTTGATTGGGTACTAATCGTGTACCATCACTAATAACGAAGTTGAACGTCATTTAAAATTTTTAAATTAGGATTTACACATGTCATATACATATGCAAAAAATGTGACTTTCATGATTCTTGCAATCGATTTTCCGTAACACAGCAAAAACTTTTTCGAGTCGACCATATGGCTAATGATTTTGTCAGAATCAATTAGTTTCAACCCTTCCTAACATTCGGAAAGTATTAACTCTTACATCTTAACTGCGCCCTCAAACACGTTTCAAGCAGACATGTACCTAAAGACATTGATGCTTGGGTAGCAAAAATCATTGATATTTTGTGCACAAACCACATGCATTATATTAAGAGGTGTAAGAGAAATGCTCAGTCCCTGCTCATGCTTCTCGCCATTATTTACCAGCAGACACGATCAGGCCGTGACTCTCACATAGACAAACCCTTAAATCAATCATTTTATTATATCAAATGTGGAATATTTACGTAATCCGGCCAACCATTTCTTTAAATGTGCTTGTACATCAGTCCAAATAAGATGTACCTTTATCTCGAATTTTATCTTATTTTTAGACCAGAATGAAATCTTATTTTTCATCGAAACATTGATGGAGGAAAAGTATGGATTCACGCGCAGGACATTACTGCATTTTACTCTGGTCGTGCGTGAAAATAGGTTAATTTCATTTCCCAGAAAAACGCCTTTCGGCTGATGTGTAGAAAATGAGTTTCTTACAATCGTTCAAAATATTGCGTCTGAATTTGTGGCAGGAAATTTTGCTGCCACGAGGGAAATCAAGGACTGGTGATTTAACTTTGAAATATAATTAACTATGACGAATAAATGGGTGTCGCTGGAGACATAGTCAGAACATTTTTTGACGTAAAAGTAATTGCATTTAATGAAAGTAGAGGCCCTTTTAAGACAAAGGCCAGCACTGGGGTTAATCTGTAAGCCACATTTTGGATACCGTTGTCTCTTATTCCCATTATGAGTTTTTTTGTTTCTTCCAAACTTTGGGAATGTTTCTCATACAAATAAAAATATTACAACATTGATGATAGATTTTAGATCAGTCACAGCTTTTTGGACAAGCAAATATATTTACCAATATTTCCCAGTCCATCTTGACAGTTTGACTGATATTGTGAAAAACAAAGGGGAGCCTTGCATTTCTTTAACTTCACAATTGAGAATGAATTATATATGTATATATAAGTGTGTTTGAAATGCATCAATGGGTATCATGCGAGACAGCTTGAAAGAAGCTGACGGCAGCACATGACATCATATGAGAACAGGAAAGGTGCGAGAATTCGCGTGAGTAAAATTGACGTGTAAAATTTTGCTAAGCAGTTCTGCGAAATGAGTAAGTTAGTAAGTCTTTGTGTGTGTGTGTGTTTGCGCAAGTGCGTGCGTGAGTGTGCGTGTGTAGGATAAGACACCGCATAGCTGAATTGCATGGCCCTTTAATTCATTGGCATTATTTGGTGCCAAAGTTATTTGCTGTCCCAATATACTCATTGCGATTTGTGCTGCAGAAGTGCAGTTTTCTCTGTCTGTTTTCGTAGCATGTTTTAATTTTTCGTTTCGTCGTTTTCTCATCAGACAGAAAGAAAATAAGCAGAAATCTGTGATTTACACGATTAGACACGCTGTGATTTTGCCTGCAGCAGTCACGCGTACAGCTGATATCCGTAGACTTAGGGACCGTTCACTTGGAAAGTCTATTTTCTAAAAATCTATTTTCCATTCGCGGTATCTTGTGATCACGGCTCGCGCTGCCAGTAATTACGCCGCGGGATATTCAGGGCACAGACCGTGATCACAAGATACCGCAAATAGAAAATAGATTTTTTAGAAAATAGATTTTCCATGTAAACGGTCCCTAAGTGTTGCGTTTTGCACATGATGTGAGTTGCACGATAATCGTGTCTGGTCAGAAACGGTCTTATTTTCATTTTCTAACAAACAGAGATCGCTTTCCCCCCTAATGCGGGGGCCGATTCGCCTGTGGCATTTTCTTACTGTAAGATCAGGAGAGTGGCACCATTTAAAGCTTTTCCCTATTTACATGTAGCAGTGGAACTTCTGAATTAGATCATCTAGCAACGGTTTGTGTTTATTATACACTTGACTGACCAGCATGTAAAAACCTACACCTGGACATACGTACCGTCCTTGTATTTTTGACTAAGTAATATGTACGTTTCTGTAAGAGAACATAAATAATATCCACCCTACTACCTCTAATTAAATTTAGAAACAATGAAATTTGGTTAAATATGTTAAAAATGCTAATACGGTGAAATGCACTTTTAATAGTCTGGTAATTAATCCGAAAAAATCAATGTTCGGTACAAGATAAGTGGAGGAACTGGGAAACATCTTTTAAGCATCAAGTTCTCATTAATTTGGTTCATGTGTCATTATTGGTTTTCCAAGGTACAAATATAAAGAAACAGTTCATTAAACACAGGGGACCACTCAATACACCAGAGTACCATTACACACTTGTGATTTTGCTGAAACTTCAAGAAAACACATTTGTGTATATTAACTCTGGTGTTTGTCTATCGGGTTTGAAACTAAAAGATGAGTTTTAGATCTTGCCGTATTGGCTCGAAAACCATTCGCTTCACAATGTTGTTCCTGGCAGACTTGCAATCATTTTATCTACAGGGACGGCAACACTGACGCTTTAAAGGCGTGTGAGTACCAGAAAAATGAAAATGCTGGGAAAATACTTGAAACTGTCATGGGCATAATATAAGGAGAATATGTGATGAATAAAATATTACCAGGCAAATTCCTGAAGAATGCACATTGCCGTCACACTGGTCAACATAAAGACGGCAGAGCAACTAAGACACAGTATAGGCAAGTGTGCAAAAAAATGTGATGCGTACAATATTTTTAATATAATTTACCAGTGAGAAGAGTAGCGCTGCGTTATACATCAAAAGAAAGGATCTCAAGTTGTGTTGATTCATAAAACACATCTTACTATTGGGCCTTTCTTTTCCTTGGTGAAATGCCATATTTCAATCCTTAGTAATTACGTAGTCCCTGGGCCAACAATGTTTGTGTTAACGTAAAGACAACTGATTTAGAATTAGCTGGTTTATTGATTGGTTACGTCTGTCTGACACTATCTACTACATGTATTACTACATCTCTAGAGGATACTTTTCAAATATATGGGGAAGATGTGCGTGGGTGCGTGCGTGTGTGTGTTTGCGTGTGAGAGAGAGAGAAAGGAAGAGAGGGGGCATTTATACGCTTTTAAGCTTTTTATTAGATATTATTTTATAAATTGGATCTTAATCGATTGGAATAACGGAGGTACAGAACAGAGTAGTGTGGTGGTGTCGTTGAACTTCTACTGAAGAAGCATCTAACACAAGGATTTCTCCCGTGCAGTTTGGCAAGTGTCCTCACGGTCCTTGGTCTCCCAAGTTAGTTATAACAGACGTTTCCGCTGCATGACTTATCAGTTCCATTCTGGAAGACTGATTTATCAAGGGAATTCGGGATCCTGTTTCATTGCTTCAAATCATCGTTAAAGTGATCAGGATTTTTTCTCTTTGAGACTAATCGACCTTTCACCCGAATTTCCAATTTAGTTCTTTTTCTCATTTGTATGCTTCTATAGTAAAAGCCCACGCTTTTACTATAAAAGCAATTTCTGATGTGAAAATGGCAACTTTTATTACTAGCGAAATACGGATATTTAGAGGCGAGGGGACAATCTTTAAAACCAAATGATACGGCTTAATATTCGTATGAGTATGGATTATTTTGAAAAAAAAAATATATATATAAATGTGTGCCCCCACCCCTTTTTTTAAAGGCCGGTTGGCGGGGTGAACAATTTTGTTTTTTGAAGGGTGAATTCGCCTTTTCTGGTTTGTTTTGAGTGTTTTAACCTAAGATCAGGACATCATTATCGTCTGCCAATCTACCTCGCAATGAAACACAAGACACTGGTAACGTTTACAGTAATAAGGTTCACATTCGACTTTTTATTATATGCCATTGGCAATTTTCGGTATGAAGTTGCGATTGGAGAAATTTAAACGACCGTTGTGCTATTATTATATTTCCTTTCCATTCAATCTGGAATAAACCATTATAGGGAAGAAGGGTCTTCTCGGTTCTTTTACAATTCCATATAATATTCAGCATGTTAATACAAGAAGTGCAATAAAAATCTTGATGGCAAACGTCATGGTGTGAAGAGCGAAAAACGTCCCCACTTTCTGATATTCAATTTTTGGACACTTTTCGACTTACTACCAACAGTTGTTCAGAAAGACAAAGGCATGCTCAATAGCACCAAGATATGAAAAGGCGAAGGGTTGTAAGCAATACTCTACAATTGGGATTGTATTGGATCTAATTTGGCAAAAAGTAAGATACAGTTTATAATACTGCCTAAGGTGGCCCTTTCTCCTTCAATGCACGTCTTTGTGGCGTTCTCTTGACCTCCAATTCCCATGGTATTTAAACAAGAAATAGACATATTTCTTATGCCCGTTTCTTAAAAGTATATTGTCGATTAACTGTCACGATATGGACGATCAAATTGGAATTTTCAACCATTTTCCATATTTTCCTCTCTGTCTAATGTCAAATTCAGTATTGTCATTCTAGACAATGAATCCTAATTAGTTAGCAAGATCAATTTTCAAAATTTCGTTCGTTTCGAACTAAACCCAGTGTCACCTCTCGCCATTATGAACCGCGTGCGAAGTCTCACGTTTTAAATGTTTTTCACAAAAACTCAGTAAACATTTTAAGCGTTGCATATTTGAGTCTAATTATCCTAATCCCATGGCAGAACTCACTTTATTTTTAATCAGATAAAAAGCTTCCTTTTTTCTTTATTGACTTGCTACATAAATGTTATTTGGCAAAAATATTGCAAAAAAAAATTGATATGCAAATTACACACCAATTGCACAGAGATGCGCATCAACTGACTTATTATCTAGATTGAATGAAATATCAAGTTGACAGCCGAAAACGTTATCTTAAAACGGTAAATTCAGCAAATAAAGCCGAAACCTGCGGAAATTTATAAAAAGCGCAGGCCTGATTTGTTCTTATCTGCCCAGATAAGCGAAGGTGAAAAATCAGCGACCGAACGTTGCCGATAAGAATGAGTTTTTAAACCTCTGATTTGATTAAAAGAAACAGGCGTGGTCATGAGAAGATGGCTTTCTGTGCCATAATACTTCGCAGGTGCTCTCTTTAACGGTCTCTGTTTTTCTAACAAATTTAAGCCAGGAGATATCTAATAAAACGATCGTTTTCAACACTAGATATTGGCTATTAGCACCTAAAACGTCCCGTGGGCATTTCTGACCTTTCCTTATTCCCTCTATTTTCTGGCTTAAACATAGAATTATTAAGCCAAACATGGTTCCAAGAAGTCTGACCGTCACAGTGACTGTCAATTAACTGTTAAATCACCCAGCAGATCCCTAACAGCTTTGAGACTGAGTTGAAGTCGTGTCCTGACGGAAGACTGCGAATCAATTGACATGCTATCCTTTGATCTGCGCAATTGAATTGCGCCTCGGAATTGTCTTGGGAGGTAGATTTTGCACCATTTTACGTAAAAAGGAGAAAAACGGATTTTGATGGGATTACGCTCGTCCACATGGACGTAGTGCCACTCTGTGTAAAATACGAGTAAAAGGTGATTTGATCAGATAATCAGACATGTGAAAGATAATACAATGATTAATTTTTGTCTGAATACCAAGCCAGCATCAATAACATTTTACGTCTCCGATCAATGTTGTGAGCGTGTGCGTAAGAGAAAGGGAAAGAGAGAGAGAAAGGAAGCACATGGAAAGCCTGAAGTTTGTTGATGGTTAGTTTGATGTTTTGAAAAGAAAAATCCGATCCTTCATCAGGCAATATATGGGGTTTTCTATGCTTCAACGAATATGACCAGCTTTTATTCATCCATCATCAACTAGCTAAGGCTAAAGAATGATAATACTTGAAGCTTCAATTGACCGAAATTGCTTGCATACAGACCAACGGTTTTATATCGACTTCTCAGGGGTGATGGAAAGATAATGAGGGTGAGGAGACACTCCTGAAAAGATGAGAAAAATTGATTAAATATATTTCAATCAATAAAAATCACAACTACATAGGGATTCTAGGAATCGGAGAGACGTACAATGACGAGGAAATGATGAGGAAGACATGAACGGAAACGACAGCATCTTTTCGACAAAACTTCTCAAAACTAGTCGAATTATCTTCGAAAACAAGCAAGATTTAACTAAAAACCTTGTTTAAGAATAATACGAAATGTCAAATTACAACAAGTTTAGCGATGATCTAATTTTTCTTTTAGGGAGGGGGGGGGCATGGTATTAACGTAGTCGACAAACAATACGTAGCCTATATCGGCATAACCTGCATAAAGCTATGTAACGAAATCACAACAGTAAGAAGTGTATAGATATTAAATTCTGCAGCGACGCATGAGAATTGAAACAACTGTAAATTCAACGACTTAGCTTGTTGCTTTTATGATGGAGTCATTGTAATGACGAGAAATGAACGGCGCGTATCACAGTTGGCACGTTATACTCTACTTGACGCGTCAGCACCACTGAGATAAACAAGATGACATTTGTTTCTTCCATTTCAAATGACTCGTGTATGCCAACATGTTATTACTCTAGGACAGTGCAAATGATGAATTAAATATAACGGTCGTCAATTACGAGGTTGCAGAGCAACTACGGGACTAACAATACATGCCAACGTTTACGTCATTTACACAGAGATAAATTTCAAGTTGTCTACAAAGATGACGAGACTGCGGGTGATTGGATTTCTTACATAACAGACATAGACAGCAAACAGACACAAGGGACCTCATTTTCAACCAATTGCAGTTTTGTATTTTCGGATTTAAAGAGAATCATATATACATACATTGCCAAAGCTACCAAGGGATGGATTTCGGACCACCAACATTCCTTTCTTTTTCCAAAAATTTTGGGTCGATATAGAAATCATAGAAATGAAATTGCCCAACACAAAACATATGTGGGGACTATTTTGCAAAAAAAAGGAATGAATTTGACGTGGTATTTCTATTTTTTCATTTTTAAACTAATTATATATAGTTGCAAATGATGTTTGGATAATTAATTACAACCATTTTAAAAAATGAATGACACCATGAGTGTTTTCGGATTTTAAAAATGATTTTACAGTATGTGGCTACATAGTAATGACTTGAACACCCTCGATCTTAAAGAGTTCACGTTATGTATTATATATCACGTTATATTAGGACTAACATTTGCCACGATCCTCAACGTCAAGAGTTTTTGACGATTGTTTCATTTCCTTTTTCCGACGATTTCACAAGACACCTTTGATGTATGCTATCAAAAATACATTATTAGTTTTCCCATTAATCTGCAACATCTTGCATTGAAGTATGTGTGATACGTACGTAAGCCTAAATTAAGCAGTGTATCTTAGGAAAAACAATGAAGGTTTTAATTCTCCAGAGTAGTGATCTAAATGACATCATAAATGAATTTGAAGTGAGCGGATTTGAAACGGGCCAGCAATGTGAACGCATCACCTATTATCACAAAATGCGTCAAAACGGATATTGCACATAGCAGCACGGGCGTATTATTAACATGTTGTAAGCATCATTATTTTATCAACTGAGTTTAAATCAGAAGTTGAAAACACAAAATCCCATCTGTTGCATGCTGGTGTTGTAACTGTGCTAATCATATTTTCCACCATTTTCAGGTAATTCCAGCCAACGGTGTTTACTGTTCAGTTATCGATCTCGTACCGCACTGATGGGTTTTCGTACAAAAGCGGATGCCTGGGAGAGAACAATGAGACAACATTGCTGTCCGTGTCTTGAGTAAGGAGGACTGACTTATGAGGCAGAAAAAGATTCTTTTCAGAAAGACATCGACGCATTTGACGTGCATGACACGGATTGGGGGCGCAGGGAAGCAATTATCTAGTTCTCAACTGCACAAACGTTCCTGAAAAGTAAAACATGATTTGGATAGAGGTGACAAATTCGACAAATGACACACGTAACGATGATGTTTCCAATGGAATGAACCCCTCGGACGCTCTGTTCCACGTTCCGACTAGACTCATCGTTCTGGCTGTGGAAATCGCCATAGGTACCATTGGAATTCTTGGAGCGTTCTTCTGTTTGTGGAGAGACAGGCGACGGAAATCTAGAGTGAATAAACTTATCCTGCACGTCACCTTGGCGGATTGGCTGGTAGTTGATGTCGCATGTGTTTCCCAGTTGATATGGGAGTGTATGCCGAGCAGAGAGTGGATAGCTGGAGATTTCCTCTGTAGGAATGTCAAATTCTTACAAAGTTTTGCCATGATGTCGAGCTCTTTTATGGTGACCCTTCTAGCTTTTGACCGACACCAGGCCATTACCAGCCCTCTTAAGGCGCGGTTTTCAGTAAGTTATAGTATGTTCGTATGTTTTCTGGCCATTCTGCAAAAAAGTGGCCATCATATTTTGTGTAATATCTATATATTCCAGACTCCCCCGTTATATTTGGTAATTTATATCATTATACTCCCAATGTGTCAAAAATCAACAGTAGTTAAAACGGGTTATAATACAGTTGTGCAAATATTACACAAAATTTGTGTGTCACTGACGTGACTGAAAGAGTCACATTTTATGCAATTTCCCTAATGCAAACACCTAAACTCATAGCCGAAATGCTTGTACAGGTACAGCTTTATGTCCTAACAGGTTCGTTGGTTTTGAAGCACCCGATTGTATTGATTGTATTGTCCTTGTAGGAGCATTTTCGTCGCACATTTGGTCTTTCCTGTACATTATATAATCTAAGTGATGATAACTTACAGGTTCTCTTGCTTCATTAATTTATAATGCATTGGTCAATTAAACATAGTGAAACCATCCATAGATTAATGAAAATAACTACGAGATGCTTTTCTGAAAAGCAATGTTTAAACCAAGAAAAACAGACCGAAGAACTTCGCACGATGCGAAGGAAATTTCAGGAACTAAATGACAATGTTTAAATGTATTGATCATGTTATTGACACTGTTATTAAAATGACACATCATCTTCAAAATGAAATTAAACAACAGAAAAATGACAAGAACAAAGGGGCCTGGCAAGTCACTTTAAACAAATAAGGCAATTATATCAACATTATCATTTACACACTCTTGAAACGGCTATCACTATGAATATGCGTGAATGTCAATACTATTGTAAATAATGGTATTAATGAGAGGTTTATTGCATTCAGTGATCACAAGTCCATGTTCCGCAAACTATTGTTTCCTCTTTAAGATAAATGTTTTATTGTTTGTAAGATTAACATCTGTCTCGCCTTAATTAAAACGATGTTGGTTGCATCTCAGCAAATTTGTTCAGTGTCATACCATCGCGTAAGAAAAGTATGGTCAGTTGACAAATCCAGAATTATGTTGCAATCTTTTACCCATTTGCCCGATAAATGTGCATTGGTCGCGTGACGAGGCCGGCACGCGTTGCGTGATAAAGCCGGGCTCATTACTCGAGAACTAGAATAGATTCAGATGCCCGTCAAACGCTCCTTAAAAGCTTTTTTTCTTATTTCCAGGTCCTCCGTAGCACGTTAGTCGGTTGGTCGCTGGCGGCGCTTATGTCCACTCCATTGATTGCGGTGTTCCACACCAGAAACGATAACGGTACTACAGTGTGTGAAAATATCTTCCGTACCAAACCTCCCTGGCACAGGAAGCTCTATATAACCTACGCCTCACTCATAGTGTTCTACATCCCCCTTCTACTCTTGCTCGTCTTCTACATTCGCATATTTTGTACAATTCGACGGAAAGCGTCTTTGCAGGACAACAATAAAAGGCTGTTGGATAGCAATCGAAGTCGGGTTTTTCTAACGGCAACCCCGTCTTACTCGTTAGGTAGGGCCAAAATCAAAACATTGTTGATGACGATTGTTATTGTGCTAACATTTATCATATGTAGCTGTCCGTATCATGTTGTGGAAATGATTTTGACATTTGGGGACCCGCGAATCCTTGACCCTGTCTGGAATGCCATCGGTGGTGGCGCTGCAGTCGCAAACTCTTGTGTGAATCCGTATATTTTCATGATATTCCAAAGCAAGTGTTTCACTGCTCGTCCGCTTACCGTTCTCCACTCCAGCAAGAGGCGTACCATATCTGTCAGTGCTGGAAATCCAGAGGCGGTTAACTCCTCAAAAAAGACGAATGTAACTGACGATAAGATCACTTTTCCACTTGCACGAAATGATCTGCAGGTAGAGAGAGAAGATGAGTGTGATAAATTTTAGATATCTTGAATAAATCACTCGGTATCCTAGAGCGCTTGTACTCAGAAATAAAGGCCATTGGAAATAGCTCGTAAGTAACGCGAATTTAATACCAGATACATATCATCAACATGTAACGCAGAAGGGGCCTAATCTTAAAAACGAAAGAAAATTGAATATCACTTGCTTGGTTTACGACTTGCATCTTGCATGTCACTTTCGCCCATCAGACATGTTTTTAGCCAAGTGAAATGATTTAAGAACATTTAAATCGTTTATGTGTATAAACCTGAGTATTCTGCACTCTGCGCAGTAAGTACTTATGGTACTAGACTGTGCAATTTACTAATATAACATAGACATGTAGTATATACTACTGTTCAGACAGTATTGCAACAAACGCTGAACAATGTAAACTTGCGATAAAACGCATGGTGTCTGAAAGATAAATTTCCATGGATTTTCAACGTATTTGATGGATGGTTTCCTGAAGGAACAGACATGCTTGTGTGTGGTATTTTGCATGGCTAAGGCACAACCTTTATGATGATCTCTCACATTCGAAGCTGAGTCATGGATTCAGTATAATCATTTTCATTACGAAATGAGTTTTATCTATTTATTCATTTATATTTAAAAGCAATGGTTGTCGTTAGTTTGAATGTCAGACACTCTTCCTGAATACTTGCATACTTGAAAAATATCACGATATGCCATAGGTCTAATTTGAACATGAAAAAAAAATCTTAAAGTTATTATACTATATACGTGGAATTGGCTGTCAGACGTGTTCATAGTAGAATGAAACTGCTATTTCGGTGCTTTAAGCCACAGAGCCGCTTGCCAGCAAGGTTTACATAGGAATGCGACCTTTAGATTATATTTGCACGTACAGACATACACCAATGCCTTTAGTTATTCGATCTTTAATGGCAGTCATCAAACACGTTTTTCAAAAATAAAATTAGAGCAATACAGATATTCCAAACCTATATAAACAAGTTATTAATAATGAGAACAATGTATGTAAACAATTTTTGTCAGCAATCTAGTTAATTATTTTCCTCTAGCCACTTGCAACAGTCTTATTGGATTACAATAATTTGTGAAGCTATGGGCGACTGTAGGAAATGAAAATGAGAAATAAAATTTGTTCAGCTGTCAGGGTTCCTTTTACTATAATAGCATTCGTAAAAACTATAGTTCTGTGCTACTAGCTTCACACTTGTGACAGAAAAACTACCCAGGTTTGAAGTAATAAAATATCTAAAGTTATATATATATATATATATATATATAAAGCGAGGCAGCGTGGAAGGGTGAGCCAAGGTACATCGTTTTGCATACCAACCACTAGTATTGCTTTGAACTGTAAGTTAAGAGTTTCTCGGCGTTTCGGATATAGATGTATGAACAGTATAAATCTAGCAAATAGCTGAAGCGAATCTGCTTTGCTTAAGCGCTGGTAGACTAAACGTTTGTGTCAAAATAGATGGCATTTTATAACTGATGAGCAATTTATGACTAAAATATTACATATAGTAATAAAACAGCATAAAAGAACTACACTGTAGTTTGAATACAAAGCCACTTAGTGGTAAGTAATGAAAAGTTTGAAGTTTTTCATTGAAAATGAGTTCATTTAGCCCTTTGCGTAAGTTGGAAAACTGAAGTTGACATTGACCATTAAGACAAGTATCATTATCCGTTTTAATGGAATCCACCTCGCCAACAGTTCGCTTTCATTATTTATAGATAGACAAAATCATTGAAATGGCAATTACATAACTAAAAAAATTATTTACTAGATGCTTACTGCAGAGCCTTATCGTCATTGCTGACAAGAAAATAAAGAAAACGATGCAAGGTTATTGATGACTGGTCCAAATTGCGTGGAATCAGTCAACCCCAGGAAATATAACACAGAATGCAGATGTTCGTGTAGGAAATGATTGCGGAAATACCATTCATTCCACTCGAATGACGTTCTGAGGGTAATCCCTTTTTAAAAGTACTACTCAAAGTAGATTAGCTAGTTGAAGAATGCGGTACTTATTTTTGATAGGTAACTGTTCGGAGGAAAAAGGGATGAATTCGTAAAAATAATCACCTAAAGGCAATTAAAGAGTACGAACTGTCAACTCCAAATTCAATCATGTTCTATCTCTCTGTTGATTGTTGACTACAATTAGGTTTGCACTACTGCACTTTTACTTTTGATATATAATGCACATACCAATTTCATATCAGATTCAATCGGCAGCAGCATCATTCAACATGAGTGCTAATTACACGCCCGAACAGTCTAATCATTCCGACTCCAATTTCAATTATGCCATAGACAAGATTAGGTAGCGATACTGTCTCTTATTGGAACAACGCCATGGTGAATACAAACACCAGCAGCACCTTGACCACTGGCATTAATTTATTAATTAATTAATATATATATTTATTTATTTATTTATTTATTTATTTTGATGATCAACGCACAGCTAGCTTTTGTTCTATGTAAAATTAAAGTTACTGAACATTAGTTCCCGTCATATTCCTATGTTTCTATTTACACTGTACCATTCAGTATATTTTGTCAATTGAAAGGTTTAAGACTATAGTTGGGTTTTGTATATCTGTGTTATTTTTCATTCGAACCAAGTTATAGTTAGGCTAGGCATGGAATTAATTGCCATGTAAATTTGCAAGGTTGTCAGTAAGGACGATGTTTCGAATTCGGCTTTACTGCAAATTCAGATAACTTTATTTAGCAGTGTTCTTTGATGATATGCATATTTACATGTATATGTAAGTATTTATATTTTTCTTTTGAACTGATCTCCCTGTTAACCAAAACTTCCTGGCTATTAGAGTGGAAGCAAACAGACTTTATGAAAGTTAGATAAAGATTTAATGAATGTCTTTGGGTCCTTGTTTTATATAATCTGTTTCCTTTATGGTGTAAAGGGAAGTACTGTAAAATTTTGGTGTTTTATCATACATGTACTCATAATATATTTTATTAAATGTGATAATTGAGTTACATAAGAGGGTTCGATACGTTACGATCACGAGGAAATGATCATGAAATGTTATGAGATAATGTTGTCACATCGAAAATACATCGGCGTGAATTTGCTTATTTAAGCTTTTGGCACAACAGCCTTTTTATTTTTATTTATTTCACTTTTTTTTTGGGGGGGGGGGTGAAAACTGTTATACATATCTCCTTTACCTGACCGGCTACCAATACTACCAATACTGATTTGAGGCCTTTTTTAATAGCAGAAATAACAACAATACGCACTGCAAGTCGGTGCCAGGATGTTTACTTGAAAGGCTTGCAAAATTGCTTCTGATTTTATCAACGCAAATGATTTAATGGAACATCGTAACAGCAGGCTCATATGTCCTAAACGAAAATGTTAAACCAAATGCTGGCACCCAATAATATTGTAATTCACATCTTGGGCGTCAACCAAGCCAATTTCCATGATAACATCTTACTTAGTTACAGAGTTACGTCGGAAACCGATCACTGTCGAACACCAATTTACATAGCAGCAAAACTGACGTCTGGCCATCTTGTGTGCAAATCTGCATGGAGTGGGGGGGGGGGTTAAAAGTGAATTTTATGCCCTTATATCAGGATAAGTATTTGATATAAAAGGAACGGGAAGGCTGCATTGCCAAATCTAAGCCTTAACAACGTATCGAACCCCTTAATAACCAATAGTAATGAAATGGTTCGATTACAATATATACTCATGCTAAAATGATAAGATATTCAAAGAGAATGCATCTGCTATTTAAACAAGTACAGACTAGGACGAAATATTTTGTTTAAACAGTTTATTTTATTCTCTGGGTTCCTTCTGGTGATCGATTATAAATTTGGTAAGCTATCGGCCATTTATAGGAAGAAGCAAATGTGGGCAACTGTTCTCACCACACAGTTTTCAGCAAACCTACCCCGAACTTGACAAGAAACAATGAGTCTGCTAACAACACTACGAAGAAGGAATCTCGCTTTAACAGAAAACCAGACTTGACTCCAATGGCGCATTTGATGACAATGACGTTGTAGGATCCATTCTTAGTGGCAGTTCTTCCTCTTTTGGGTCAAAAAAGGATTTCTTAGAAGTACTGCTTTGCCCAGGCCACGCATCATGAGTCTGTTGTTTACTCTTGGAACCCAGGATTTGATGTGTCTTTTTTTGCCATCTGCCCCTCAGAGAAGATGCCCATTATGTTCTTTTTCGACGGCACATCTGGTAGATCATACGACCCTCTCAGGCTGTAGTTTTACGGGGAACATCAGTGCTGATGCATGACCGCAAAGGTTACTCTGTACGATGCCGCGGGGTGGTATACAGACAGTTCCTTGCGCGATTCCATTGCAAACAGCAGTTTTTCTTTGTTTGCGCCCAGAAATCTACATCCCCAAAAGTTACCCAGCTCTCCTTTTGGGACGCGGCATTGCCAACTTTTCAATATGATGGACAACACCAGTGTACACGCTGTTTGCCATTCTGTACAGATATATTGTACATGGTGCACAATTGTAACCTCCCATTGTATATTAATCAATTTTGTCCACTTTCTCAACTTGAAAATTGTTTATTGGTCATTGCTTCAGGTAATTATATCAATTTTTGTGACAGTTATCTCAGTGGACTTTGAAATAATGATTTTATGTCTAATTTCCAAAAAAAAAAAAAAAAAAAAAAAATCCATCATTTTAGCAAGAGTGTAGGTGGGTTATGAACAAAATCTGTACGCGACTGTTCATCCAGTTAAGGGAGAAAAAGTTAATGGTTGTGTTGAGTATCTTGTTCAAAGCACACATAATGTTGTCACTCGAATCCTGTACAAAGTAGTGTTTGTAACACACACAGACACACACACACACACACACACACACATGGGTTTTGATTCCGACTATACATTAATTACTTATGCTATTTTTGAAATAAAGTGAATTTGTTTCATTTACTTATGTATATTTCACCGATTAAATTCAATCTTAATAAAGGTGGTCTGGATTGACCGAGTAACAAATATTCTTCTTCTGGGGTGTTTCTTGTCGTTTGTATGAATCGTACTGTATGCCGCAGCTCTGTAGAAGGATGGGGGAGATATAAATAAATTTTTATTCATTTACAGCCTAAGTTCTTACTTGCTTTGTATCCGAGGTTTTTTATTTCCATATCTAAATGGTTCCAGATGATTGAGTTTAAAAAACCATATTGCCTTTGCACGTCACGCTGTTGCTATAACGGTCAACTCTTTTCCTTTTTCGACAGGCGTGTATCATTACCATCGCGTGCAAATCACTTCCTCAGGAAAGAAAATGTTCAAAACTGGCCCTTTAAACTCGGATACTTTTTCGAAGTTTTCCTACTCAATCTGTGTGTTAAATCATGCACGTAGAAATAAATCTGACTTTTTTCAAAACCTGTGTGTAAAAAGAGGAATTCTTTATTTTCCCAGTATCAAATATCAAAAGAAAGAAAGAAAAAAAGAAAACATACAAAAAAAGATGAATACAATATGTATGAGCATGCAAGACGATTAATGTCACTACTGGCGTTAGTTGCTTTCAAAATAATTCCAACGATAAACGAGTGGTGATTTTGTTTTTTTTTTACTAGTGCGATAATCTGGGTCGAGGTCACAAATAAACGTAGGAACAAATCGTATGATATGTGATGTCTTTTTACAAATTATACTTGTTAAATCTTTAAGACATTAAATTGTCAAATTCTATGAAGTTAAGTGATAACAAAAACTGGTTTTGTTTTGAAAGAAAAAAAACGCATCAGCAAACTTTATTGCTCTACATGTGTAAGTATGATCAATTTATTTTGACGCATCAAGCACAAATAATACATGTTCACGATGAAGCCCAGAGTTTCCCCGAAGTCAACTCTTTCAAATGAAGCTAGATATTAGTGGAGAATGTTACGTTCAGTAATCTCAAAGGTAACGGAATCTGGTCAACCACTACTGGAATCAAGTTGGTTTTGCTGAAGGATCAAATTTTATCTTTCTTCCTATCAAGGGTTAATATTACAGAATGCCTCTTGGAAGGGTGCGTGTAGGATAAGATCGCATGAGGTGTCAGATGAGCCCGCGTTTGAAGAGCATCCCAGGCCCATGGTTTTAATACATTATTACTTCTGGGATAGAAAGTTATTGGGGCATTTTTCTGTAAAATTCTCAACAGATATTTCATTCCATTCGCAAAAGAAAACTGCAGGGACACACATGCTTCATCGTGACAACACACTTGCTCACAGTTCTATTCTGGTGAGTGATTTGTTGTAGAAACACGATTTTCTCAGCATGAAACAACAATCATTAGCCCCATTTAGAATAGGAGACTAACTAGTTCGAGGGTCAAATATGGCGACCCACTACATAGTTTGCCGTCTAATCCGCTAATAGACAATGATATATATCCCATGGGGAAGTATTCAAGTGGGTCGGTCATATTTGACCCTCGGACTAGTTAGCCCCCTTTTCTAAATGGGGCCTTTGAGTCCTGATACCCTATTAAGCCAACGTGGGGTGGTTTGGAGTGCACGGCGCAGAGAAGAAGCAACCCGCTAATTACCAGGACCAACTTCATCAAGCTTTTAAAGAAGGATGGGTCAATATCCCGCAAAGCAGATCGTAACCCTTGTCGGAGGCATGTTGCGCCGCCTACAGGAGATAATTACAGTACGCGCTAGACACACACTCTATTTGACACGTGACCTTTAAAGAGGATATCCTGATGTGTAAATTTGGTGACTTTTCGTAGTGTCTTTTTAATTTTATGCAGATTTGTTTACCTTTGAAATCACTGTACAACATCAGATTTGAGGGGAAACATGTTATGGATTCGAATAAATGGTATAAAATATGAATATCTTCACCGGTATTTTGTATTTTCTGTACCATAAATCAGATAGATACGTGATCTGGAATATCTAGCATTGTATAAAACGATTTACAGTTGTAAGATGATCATTTGTAAGTAATAATCCATGGGATTAGATGTTGGACAACCTTTGTGGCCAAGAGTGTATGTTACAAGTTAGATTGACTCTGTAAATGAGCAGTGAATGGATATGTACCTGAATAATTAAAGGGATAATAACTTTTGCCAAAAAATGAATTTTCCAGGAGTAAACAACAATTTTCCCATACTTACCAATGGTCAATGAATCTATTTGTACATTCAAAGTTAGTCCCTGGTTTTTTTCTAAAAAGTTTGGTTTTTTGTTAAAATCTCTTAAGAGATTATAACAGAGTATAGCCATCAATGGAGGTCACGTGGTCTGAAGACAAGCTCAGATATCAGAATAACAGCTATAACTGCCTTTTTTGTGGTAAAACAGAATATATTATATTTCTATGAGTTGTTTACAATGTTTTTATTGTGAAATATAGATCTCATACGAAGAGTTATTATCCCTTTAATGCTTAGCAAAACGGGGTTAGGGAATTCAGGACAATAAAAGAAAGAAGTGCCGCTTGCTTGTAGAATCACCGGGAGAATCACGCAGTGGTAGATTAGGCTTGGTCATGTTTGTTACTGTCAGTGACACCTCTCCTTATTATACCCTATACTATAGAGTTAACGTGCGGTGGCTTGGAATTTAGCGTGATGAAAGTTGTTGGGGTTGTTTTGAACTTGATTGCCCTTCCCCGTGCTATTTGAATCTTACTTAGATTTAATCGTGCAAATTGGTTAAAGCGGCGCAAAAGCTTCAGGCAATGTACAAAATTGTCCTGTACTAAATACAGCAGCCACAGGGCAAGATACAAGCCCTTTTTCTTATAGATTTCTTAGTGCAGAACGCTTAAAATGCACTTTGCAACACGCAAAACAAGCATCTCCTCGAAAAGCGGATGAAGAAGTAAAAGTCCAAAGCAGTATCATGTACCTATGGAGTAATTATAAACAATGAATCACTCTCTTTCCTGTACTTTTTGTCACGAAACTACCCACAAACAGGCCTTGTTGAAACCAGACATTTATCTACACTCAGGCAGCTGTGATATTTTACCTCATTGGTACTTTCTGGGACTCGTCGAAGCACAATGTGGATGTTTCTTGACTGATTACCTCATAGTTCTTTGCGTTGTACATGTATATTGAAACGACCACAGTGCGCTATAAGTTACACGAGAGCGTTTTGCCTTGTAATTTGAGGCAATATCATCGTCCCAGACCATGACTTTATTTGACACCTGCAGAAAACTCTATATTGATTATAAGACGTGCCGTGTTCTAATTTGTTCAAATTAACTGAAGTAGGTGGATTAGATTTCTAAATCTTGATAACCTAGTTTCTGATGAGTGCAAAACACGTGGGACTTCTCTAGATATTATTATTATTATTATTATTATTATTATTATTATTATTAGAAACACATTACGTGTTAAAACTAAAACAAAGATAAATGTTTTCTACCGACCCTGTTAACAGTGAGTCGCCTTTCATAAACAAGCTTATCAATGTTATATGGCCTAAGCAGTGAATTATATCTTTGAAAAAATGTTGTTTTAAGCATTTGTGTCAAAAATGTAATATAAAAGGAAACGGTGGATCCACTACAAGAAAAATACTGCATACCCGATGAACATAAGCTGAACTGAATAATTTACCAGCTTCTGCATGATATCTACAAGTCTGCTTCCTGACGCATCGTACACCGTTGAATCTCACCCGATGCATCCTTGGTAACTACCAAGTTCAGTTGACTTGGATCAGCCGTCTAGCTGGACTCCTGTCGCATTCACAGCCACTAACAACGGGAGATGTGTAGTTAACGTGAATTAATTTTTTCATGATTTTTTAAATTTTGTTTCGATTTACATGTAAACATCATTTTCGTATTTTATATGAATATATTCATATGTAAATTAGTTTTGCTGCATACACTCATCTGTTTACTTTTAGTGTCCAATTTGCAAATAGTTGAGGGGAAACTATCTCACTTTGATTCTGCATTCGAGTAGAATTATTTAATTGGATGTCAAGAAATGCCGATCTAGAACAGAAAGCACAGATCTAGTATGAACGCGATCTCCGGTATTTATGCAGAATTCACCAAGAAATGGCTCCAGACAGTTCGCAGTAATCGCGGTGAGTTTTACCATCTGTTAACCGCTAACATGTAATGGTGCCCGACACGGTAACTTACCAGCGTTAGGGTAAGTGTCATTCAAGATTCAACAATAACGGTGCTTTTAGTGTTCTCTTATGACATATGGGTGTTCGTGCGTAAAGTGCGCTTCAATCAAATGCAGTAGTTTCGTCCAGAATGAGTGTCATCATCTTTGTTTTCGACTGGTGTTGGCACAAATACAGAGATTATCGACATCAGATCCCCCTAATTATGTGTCAAACTTGTCACCGGATTTTACTTACAAGAAAGTCTAATGCGTCAATCGTAATCCTGGTAGAAGATCCATGGTGCAATACACAGGTTGTAACGGTTAATTAAAAAAAAATTAGTTACAAATATGGCCAAGAGTTACTTTAAAATTGGGCGTTGAGAGTATTATTCATCCTGTTCAAATGGTATTTAGATGCAGAAGTTCTACATGTATTTATTTTAAACTTATTTTGCCAAACACCCTTTGAGACATTGATTATATATGTAAATTTTTAAGTGGGATGAAAATTGTGTGGAAAGAGGTAAAAAGGGGTAAAAAAAGTTTAAGACATGCAATACGTTCATCCATCTGCTGGCATAACATGTAGGAGGGCAAATAAGAAACCCCGAGTTTCAGGAAGCTGACCTTGAGTCGATGACTTACCACATGCATTTTACATTTCTGTCACCGACGTGAACGATACACTCGTGATTGTCAAAGTCTGTATCAGACCCTAGAAATGGCACCATAAAAGCTCTCCATTTCACAGCCTACTTGCGCTCGCTCTCGAACGTTTATCAATAGCAGATGCAGTGCAGCGTTTTAGCGCTATAAATGAGATGTGGCTTACGATGTCACTGTTACCAAAATGTTCCTTTATTTGCTGTGGATCATAAATGTACAGACATACCCATTTTCTTAAACGTATTGCGCCCGAGTTTGAAAATGTCCCAAAGCCAAATTGTTATCCTGTAAAAGCTGTCTATCTTCCCCAATGCAGAACTTAAAAACTATCAAAACCCAGGTGAAAGTTTATCTGAAGCGAACCTGTCGTTATTTCCGTCTGGACCTTCGATCCTTGCAAGGTCCAAGCCATAGAATCTCTCAACTACACGCGAGAAATAAAACTGCCCATATTATACACCACCGCGCCTTTTATGCTGCGTGAACAGAAAAAAACTTTCTGCTCGAGAAAAATTCGTTTTGGCGCGAAAACCCGGGATAAGATACCATTAAGCATATTTCTAGACGTGTACAACGTGACAACAGTGACGACGTTCATGGAAATGTTAAGTGGAGCATTTGGTGGTAACTTCCTTAATAAACAATAAGATTCTTCTACATACTAGTAGTCGTGTATAAGCAGGCATACTCCGCGTTTCTCAAGCAATAACATCTTTTAAATCAAACTTCAACCCAGAGACAGTACGAAAATCCAGCTATCCCTCTGGGCACAGATGTTCCAAAACCTGTAAGACGCACACTCTAATTAAATTACTAAACGTGCTGTGATTTAACACAGTCCAAAGACATTATCCGGTGTAATTATTTAACAATCTCAGGGTAAACCCATGCAGGTATAAAGATCAAAGATTAGAAAGGTTTAGAACAGTATCTTCAAACAGAATCCAGGATTATTTGAAGGGGGGTTGGCGGTTAGAGCTGCAATAAGAACGATGTTTGAAAATCCTCAGAGGACCTTGTTAAAACCAGGAAGTAGATCGCAACTAACAACTACCGGTACTGTAAATCGCACCAAATCACGATTGTTGTGTCATGGTGTATCTTTTTTCAATATTGTGACGGGTTTTTGGATGGTTAAATAATTGCAACATTAACCATAAAACACCAAACAATAATACGTTATGGGCATAACAGATTGCAAACATATAAAAATTGCACATGACAACGATTTGAAGCCTCGCGGGATTTTTTCACCGTAACGTTCTTTGTCGCGCTGTCAGTCGATGCAGCAAGTTATTAGAAAACAAATTGACTGATAATAAACACAATATTGCACCTCCAAGCTTCGTGACACGTTTTCACATCATATACTCAGTATCTGTACAAGTACTGGTAATCTCTGCTCAAAATTCCCAGAGAAAATATATAATCTAACCATGCTGTCTGAAAATCCGCTTTAATTTAGCACTCACGATTCCACTCTCGTGTACTTCGGATTCGGGGCCGCTGAAGGGCCCCGAAAATTTTGGTAATTTAGAGGGCCAACGGTGCCATTTGGTACAGTTTAAAACTATGATTCAGCTAGTCATAATTCTTATTTCAAGAGGGGACCATTGGTGTGATTTTTTTTTCAGAAATCGAAGGGGGGAGGGGGGTCAGGACCCCCCCTGACACTCCCCCATAAATCCGCCACTGATCTTGGTGGGAAGTCATAAGGTTATTCCGAGCCTACTTCAGGTTGAAAATTTTTTTGTCTGAACGTACTACAAGTATGTTTTACTACAACTTGGCTAAGTAGTCTGTACCCTGTTTTAGTGTCATCTACTAATATCAGCGCTTTGAAATCTGACACTTTCAAATAAGTTTCTCCCTCTTCTGTCTGCTCGTTGGCCGGTTGGAGCAACTGACCTACCTTTGTGCAGCAATGCTGACGTAGATCGTGCGCTAGTCTTTTACGTTATGCAAAGACAAACATGTTTACTTGCAATTTTAGACACCCACTTTATACGATTACATTACACAATAACATAAACAATTGCTAGAGACATTCGTCATAGCTGTCTTGCATCAAGTGGTTATGAACGACTACCTCCAATTGCTTGTGGGTATATGAACATGTACAAGCAAGTCGGCGCTCATAAATCTCAGTCGAAATCTGTTGATGCTCGCTAGTCTGGTGGATAACATGAGCAATTTCCACATACTAGTAGTTCCTCTAGTCATTTGACGTATGCCAAAGCTATTTGTGAATTGGCAATATGAAATGCAAACCTCAAAATGATGTAAAATGGCAAAGCACGTCATCATTTTAAAACATCAATATCATGTTACTTAGATAGAGTTCTATTATAGTTCATGGCCATATAGAACACGTCAAATATTTGGCGGACTAGAAAATACTTTCAACATTCTTTACTGTCTATTGGCTTTCCTAACTAATAAAATCAACATGAAAGCTGATGTTAAAAGCAAATGGCCATATCTGCCAACAAATACTGATCACATGCTTTGTCACTGTGTATGTCAGACAATTAGCCCAAGGATGTGCAGTGCTGTCGATAAATCCATGGGAACTCATATCTATGCGCTTCATTCCTCCAATCCCTTTTTGCATGCGAATAGTACAATCAGTAGCAGATTCGCAGGGGGGGGGAGCACGTCTCACTCTGATCTCCCTCTTAACCACGTCCTCCCCTCACCCCAAAAATAGCAGCGTGGCAAATCGAGTCAAAATAAGTGCCCTGCGTGTTTTTGTCGCGTCAATTTTTGTTGAACATAGATGTGTATCCTAGGATACGAAAGAACGCAGATTGTCTTTATCTCCTCCCCCCTCCCAATTATCAAAAACTTGGGCCTGGCAGTGTAATATCACAACACAAGTGTCTGATAATTTTAGAAAAACATTCACGTATGTCTGGTGTGATAATTTACCAGCACTCACTTGATATATTAAAACAAGGGCACCACGTACCTGTTTGGTGTTTTTAATGACATAATGGCGGATTTGCGTGTTAGTATTCTTTGGCCTACGACTTTGATAAAAAAAATATGGTTTAGCATGAAACTGAACACAATGGAATACGGGTTTGTGTTTGTCTGGTGGAAAATCGACAAGCAATTTTCAATTCATTATCATTTCATTATGTATTAATTTGATAAATAGCAAAATTAGTCAACGTTAACTGCAGTGTTTGCTTGACTTTGATCTTCTTCGCCTTCGCTCTCGTTGTTTTGCTTTTGAGAGCTTTATATAATGAACATTGCTTCTTCACAAAAACTGTAATTATTGTTAGAATTGCTCCCCTAGCACTCGCAATGTACAAAATTTCATTTTCGAAACCAAAATTGACTTGCTGTCCTGAAAATTTCATAAAATTTGTTTAAAGCTAGCCTGCTTCAAAAAGTGCTCTATAGTGAACCTACATGTAGCAAGAAAAGACAGAACATGTGTTTCTTTGCGTTCTTTATTCTGAAATTACCTTCATTTTAAGGTAATTATCTGAAATAGATTGCTGCAGAATAAATCGACCATCACTGTAAAAACTTTAGAAGATGCCAAAGAAAACGTTGACTGTCTATCTACACGCCAAGCACGCTTACCAGCTTGATACAGCTAACTAATCATCCATGCTAAGGCTTGTGAAAATTGTAAGTGGCCAAAAAACATCTTCATACATGCATTTGGCAGGGCTTAGCAAAGACTTATGTATATCATACGTGTCGCGTTTGAACAAAGTTTAAGGCCTTGCTACGATTCTATGACAATCTCATTATATGCTCCATGTCTTTATCGCGGCTTATTTGGAACACTTGGATGCACAGGAAGTAAAGTAAAGCAAATTATAAGCGCGGGATTCTTACTTTAACTTAATCGAGTTACAATGGGGCATTTGGCTCTAGGCATATTTCTCTTTATACTCAATGTATATTCTCCTTATTCATCGATACAAAACATTGTATCAATATGCCTCATCAAGGGTAATTTGTGAATTCTTTCGTTTTCGTTTCTAAAGAAACGCATTGCAATCTTTTTCCATTTTGAGCCCTTGTATAAAATCTCAACTTTCCCTGATATTTTTAATGAACGCAGCTAGATGTCGTTTTGTCAGCGTAATCAATCAAGGCATTGTTCTATAGTGCACCCCGACTGTTTGATGTTTTGCAGAAACCATTGTTTTGTGCACATCTCAGGATGAAAACCCATTTTTAAAATGATATGGTCCGACTAAATAAAGAAGGGCTTCATCTGGAAAATAGGGGGATGTGTTTATTCTCAGAGTCTGACACAGACAGCCGTGTAGTATTTTTCTTTGATGCTTACTAAACCAACGTGAACGTAAGAGGTTTAAAGCTTAGGATATAAAATGTGAAAGAAATTTAATTTTAATGACTGTCATTGTCCCAGTTAAGATATTCTTTATATGAAAAGGCTTGAATATTTTATTAGTCTTAGAAAAGGTGCTAATTTTGGTAGGTACTTTTAGCAGTAACTTCGACAGCATTTTTTAATGATAAATGCAGATAATACTTTGGTAATTATACCGAAAACGCGGTATTTCGCGGCAATGAGTCACCACTATACAAGACCTGCGTAAATGTCTAATTAGTGCACTTCCTTCTGATTGATTATGTCTCTTTATTATTTGTTTAATGGGCCATTAAGGCATGAATTACGTGCCGTTATCCTAAAATTATGTCCTTGCTCCTGTACATTATTCAGCTCTTATTTCGTACCGGTATTGTTACGGGAATAAGAGCCTGGTGTGACTAAAAATCCCGGCCCCTCAGATTCAGAAACCAGGGTTCCTCCGAACTGAGGATTCACATTGAAAAAGCAGCGTCCCTGTAAAATATTGTGAAACTTAGTCCGGGCATAATAAAAAGTCCACTGGACTTTGAAAGAGGCGGACTTCGTGGCACGTGACACCGGCCATACCGGTACATCGTCATACAGCAAGAATCCTCTTTCTTTTAAAGATTTCTTTGTTTTTTCAGCTACCCCTGTTCGAGCATGATTTACATGATTCCATTTACGGATTATGTTTAAAGTATGTTTTTCGTAATGCTTTTGCCTTTTTGCATCCTAAAAAGCAATTTCACGCCTTATTTCCCTGTTGCACTTTTGTTAAATACCAGTGACCTTATCTTTATTTACAAGCATCAATTCCACTGATTTCTTGGTTAAATTGTAAAAATTGGTAGATTTTGGTGATCCTGATAGTAACTGGAAACACGCACACACTCACACACACACACACACACAGAGAGAGAGAGAGAGAGAGAGAGAGAGAGAGAGAAAGAGAGAGGTACTATACCACACAGTACACTTTATTTGTAAAAGATAACACTATCACTACATAACCAAACTTTGCTTTTTTACTTCCGCCATTTACTTTTTTCGCGGTTTGCAGCGTATAAAAAACTTGTACTTTCTCTCGAACAGTGTAAAGAGGAAACATACGGCGAAGCTTTTCTACCTTTTCTTAATTAGGTGTGGAATAATTCCCTTTCTTGTCTTGTGGAGAGTCCGTAATGCATTCTGCCTTTACCTTTTATCGTTTTCCATGTATTTTTGAAATTCCATATTAATAAAGTATTTATCATAAACTAATATATCATAATTTATAATATTAAGATAATATTAGTAGAATGACAATACTCACGAGCCCACAAGCCCCATATTTGTTAACACATTTTACCGTTATAATAATAATAATAATAATAATAATAATAATAATAATAATAATAATATTAACACTACACTGCACAGTATGACAAGTAAGTACTGTTCGCCAATTCAGTGACATTCAGATGGTTCAGCAGAACAGGGATTACTCTTATTTGCAGTGTTAAATGTTAAAACTCTATGGCCGCCTACGATGGATATAGTGACATGCAAACATTCATTTAAAGTATATTTAGTATTCTGACCAATGAACCACATTTTGGGCACATTTCTCAATCTTGACTAGAAAACATTATGGAGGTGTATTTCTTCTATCTGGCCCAAAGGACTTTTCCAAAGACGAACGGCGATTTTTCAGACAGCTGCGACGATTTAGTGTCTCTTTGATCTTGCTGGTGTTTTACTATTATTATTATATCCGTTTCTTTTCCATTAATATTTATGCACTAGTTCATAAGCAAGCTTTGGTGAGACGGTGCACTGGTGGTAGTAACGACGGGTACCAAAGAAGAAAAATTTAGTAAATAGCAGAGAAATCTATCATTTTATTTTATTTTATTTTATTTTATTTTATTTTATTTTATTTTATTTTATTTATTTATTTATTTAATTTATTTATTTATTTATTTATTTAATTTTTTTGAGGGGGTGGGGAGGAGGGTTTAGCATCGAATAGGGTGTTTAATAGAGACATGTTTAACTTTATATAGCGCATAACCTAGTTACATTTGTAGTGTCTTAATTTTGCTGCGTTTTCGCTCTCAAGATAACAGATCGCATATTGTAAGGCAGTCTCAAATTATTCCAAAAATGGCCATTACGCCAGGCTAGTTCAATTTCAAGTTCCGCATATCACTGGATTATCGGTGGCATGATCTATAAAGAGATCAACCAAAAACATCAATCTCATGGCTTGACATCGAACTGCGCAGCAAACCATTGTTCGCCAATTACGCAGTCAGTACGTCTTTAGTTTGATACGGTTCTGGGCATGTTTATAATTGTAATAAGGAGATTTGCATGATAATGCAAACACGCAAGGTGTACGTAACTTTGACGCAAATTGGATTATAGAAACGAAAGAAAGCCAATCATTTTGTTTGCCATTCGAAATGCTTGTGAAATGTTTACCTCTGCTGTTAGGAAGAATCAATAGCGTTTCTTTTACCTTATACTTAAACGGTGCAGATTATTCTTCAACACACAAATACATTTAGTCAAACATCGGGTGGTGAACTAATTCATTCTTTGACTATGTTCGTGAACCGAAATGTCCGTAAAACGAGGTAATAAATAAGTTCCCCACCCCCAGAAACACACATTCTGTTTATGTTTTTATGGTTTAGAAACAGTAAAACGTTACTGCTTTTCCCACGTGAACAGTAGGTCAGATCGTCGACCTCACTATGTTTACTGTATGTCAGATTAGAAACTCGAACAATGTCATGCTTCTCTACAATTGCCTTCTTCGTTTCCACAGCAATGGATGTATACGCTTGGGCCACTGAACACCGCTTACATTTTTCACTTTTTTGGCACTCATAATAAGGGCTAATTCAATGCAGTAATATAGCAAACATATTCATAGAACGAAGAACAAACAATCTTAACGATTTAATCCTTAATCACAAGCGCCTGTAGGTTGGTGAGCAAGTTCGTTCGTTTTCAGGTTCACTGTTCGTCAGTTGGAGCGTTTTGTTTTCCATTTATTGACAGGTAAATGACAGAGTCAAAATGTTTCTGAAACGTTTCAGGCTGGATTTCCGTTTCAGTAAAACCACTTAACAAACATTGGAAAGGTCAACAAAGTTACCGCTTTCAGTCAGTAACAACCGCCGTACGTGAATACTAGATAGAAACTTTTCTTGGAATAGTGTGGACTGTTTTATTTGAAAAGCATGTATGTACGTTTAGCGTTCAAATTATTGCTAAAGGAACATGAATGAAATGACAACGAAACTGCTGATTCAAACAGTGGCACAGGTTGCTTTTAGTAACGTTACATGTATCACTATCGTGTTTTGTCTACTTTATTTGAAACCATCTGTAGATATGAAGATGAGGTGTACCGAGCCATAAGTAACGATAATTAAGCGTGTTGCCGCCATCTACTTTACCTTACTGCGACTGATTACACAAACAAGAATGATTGCGAATAAACACCTCTACATATATGAGTACATGTATGTCTTTGAAGAAAACTTCTTTTTTGTATCAACTGCAAAATAATCAGTGCAATCTTTATAAAGACAAAATTACATGTATGTATATTTGTTTAAGTTTTCGTCGATAGCGAAAAGGACCTGAAAAGAGGTGAAAATGACGGACTGTGAGTTAGCGTTAAATACAGTGGATAAAATTTGGACAATTTCTATCAATAGAAACTGCACGATGAAACATTGTGCCTAATAATAGATATTAGGGGAGGTTCTGAACAGTCAATTTCACCCAAGGCAAGACCTACTTTATAGGCACTAGGCAATCCAGAATATCAATAAGAGATTGTGCACCTTTCCCCCTGCTGCCATTTTTATTTTGAAAAAAAAAAAGAGGGTCAGGGGGCGCCCGAGAATCCACCTCTGTAGCTGTTGCTAAGAATGAAACCCATCAAGGCCACGTGTACATTATGAAGAGGAGACTATATAGTTATTCGCCTCCAAAAATATCTTCAGTAAAAGGGTTAAGTGAGTATGTTGAATAATTGGCGGCATTTAGCTTACAACATCGATAATTCTAAAGAATTTCTGCGAATGAATTGCTAGTGGGCACAACAAGAAACAGTTATCCATCGTGAACATCGGTAAATCTTTAGATTCCAAGTTGTTTGCATTGCTGGATAATCATGTAAAATCAATGTGTGCTGTCCTATCCCATTATCAGTTTTATCACAGAGTAATCCAGCTTGTGATTGTCGTGCGATTTCCAGGAAAAAAAATACAAACCAAATGGTTTGTACGGTTTGTACTGTCTATTAGGATATATAACGGGATAGCCTCAGCCTTGTTCCTTTTTCAGAAACAGGGTTTAAAAGGAATTCTTCGTTTGTTCCCACTTTGAACATATCACTCACCCACAAAGAATTTTGGCGCTGTTTTGATTACCAATTAAGCTAGTGAAGGTCGTTTTATGATATTCATGATAAATTGTCAATCTTGCTGCAACATTTCTGCAATCTCTTTATAGTTATTAGGTTACTTCGTTTTACTTAATGATTTATCCGTTTGTAGGGAGTGGTAATACACTGAATAGAAAAGCATTTTGTTTTTCCTATTCAACATGATTGTGGAGTTTCTTCTTATTATAGTTTCTGACATGTTACCAAAGAGTTGGGTGTTCTGGTGCTGAACGTCAAAATCGCTATTCTACGTAGTCCAACAGACAATAATTTACTCATAGACAAGCCTTCTGAGGAGAGGGGGCGAGGATAGGCAAGTACCCTGGGAATATACACCTTATCCGAATACATGTGGACTTTAACTATGTCTTATTTATTGCATGCAGGGACATTGGTACTGTTCATCGTTTTAAATGTTTATAAATGGATATGGCAGCGAACATGTTTTAATAAAGATTGAACAAGTTAGTACTTCGTCAACATTCATTCTGTCGAAAATTGGAAGCACCAGCATGTATTGCGTTCTGTAGTAACATCTGGTTACAGCTGGCATCACATTCTGCCAAATCAATCGTTGTGCACTTCATGCATCATCTAAATATATATATTTCATAGTAAGTAAAGTGTGTTTAAACATCGCAATCTGTCATATCACTAGCTTTTCACTTGATCCATCAAATGAATATTTCATACTGAGTTGAATGCGTGTAAAACTACTCATCCATTAAGGGTTGTTTTGGGAAGTATATATCGTCTTAGATAGATACTCGAAACAATTCCTCAACCATTTTGCTATTTTACGTATTCAGGAAGCACGAATAAAGAAGTTCAAGGCTTTATTGATAAATGGTAGAGTGCATGTATGGTTTCAAGGTGTACTTGAGATTAAGGAAGCGAGAGAACGATACACGTAGCAGGTCTGTCTTCAAAAACGACTGCTGGATAATAGTTAAGCACTAACTACATTTTAGACATGGTGTTTCTTTACAGGAATGTGTTTATACAAGCCAAATTTATATAAATAAACCCGACTTAAATTACTTCCTTACATTATTTTGGGATTTGTTGTAAAATTCACCGAATTTCGAGATTAATCAAAGGAGCTCATAATAGCGATAGGTGGCAATGGATTTCACCCCATTTGTACAGACGTAGCGTTTTGAATAAATAGAAAAGATTGAGATAGCATTGAGCATCACTGGAAGAACACCGCGATCACAACTAAAATCCTTGTAAATTTGGCCATCATATCCTGAGATAAAGGATGCTTATTTTGAATGGATTCTATGGTAATTTACACATTTCAGAAGCCTGAGATTAGGCAGGACACGTACAGGGACCTTGCCGTTTAAATATCAACTCGGGTCGATTCTATATCTCGATTCGAAACCTGGCATTTTCTTATATTCGCGCATTCTGGTCTAGGACTGCAGCCAAAATGTGTCAAATAATGGCCTGAAATATTAGTTTATTTCATTATTTCAGTTACTTAGTGACGGTTGACTATTGCTTGTTAATGCATAAAATTAATCAACCAGGGAAATTTGCCTTATCTTTTCCTTCTTCGAAGCGTATTGAGTTGCCCCTGAAATGAGAACACAAATGGCATAATCAGCATACGATAAAAAGGCAGTTCAGTCATTATCTCACGCTTTAGCTAGGTTGAATAATACATTGTAAGTACACTCTTGCTGAAAGAGGATGGAATGTTTCACCAGAATATTACATATGTGATTTCAGTAAGGTCATGCTAAGACAAAATGCTCCATGCAACCAAGTCATTAGTGTTCTATTATAGTTAAATTCAACTTCAAATGACACTGTGTCTGTTTTTATGGTAGTCAATTCTGCATTTGGTAAATTATTGCCAATTCGTTAAAAAAAGCAAATACCCGGTCCAAGGAAGCGGTGATTGATGCATATCACCAGGGACACCCCAAAGTAATAGATTCCATGAAGAATGCCAGCACCGAGGAAGGATCTCTTGTAACTGCCACGAAACCGGATAACCGTCTACCCTTCGAGGTACTGACTCGGCCAGTTTGTCAGCTGGAATTAGAATACTGGTCACTGGGGGGAATCCACAACTAATTATGATGCACAGTTAATTTAAATTGTAACTTTAAACTGAACCTTGCCTATACAGTAGACACATCATTTATGCTCTTCTAATCATGTTACAAATTGCTTTATATTAGTCAGAAAGTAAAGTAAATGTAAGAAAACACGCAATCAGCCAACCTTTAGAAAGCGCTTTGTGTTTTCGGTTACTTGGCCAAAACCTCTTTCTGGCAACTTACTTAATCTTTATCATACCAGCATATTTTGCAACACCTTCCCCAAATTCTCTAAACCAAGTATAGTTATATTTCCAACGTCTTGGCATATTCAATTTTTAAAAAAGTAAACCTACAGATTTTGCCACCGACTACAAAACAAAGCAACTGGGAGCACATTGTACATGTACATTTTTTTCAAATACATAATAAACTCTGTAATATATGTGGCGTCAGCCAGAACGACAGATCATAATAATTTATAGTTTTTGTCGGGTTGTTTGCATGTATTTCAACAATACGCGTGCTTCATTCGTTGATCAACAGGGGGCGGCCCGTCGTTACCTCGCAAGACAGTTTCGATAACGGTTTGAAAATCGTTGAATATCATCATATGACATACGACATCTACAGTAAGTCATGTAAAATTCCACTCATTCATGATAAAAAAATGTATCAAGCGATAAGTGACATTACAGGCACACGTGTTGCCTTTTAATTGTTTCCGTTCACCATCGTAACTGAATGGTTTTACATGTAAATGTTTTCATCCTATTTCGACTATTTGATTGATCTGCAACTACATAAAAAGACATAATACAAGCCTTTTGTATTTGGTGTTTAAGGATGGCAAACAAAAAACTATTGGACTTTTTACTAGCTTGTGGATACCATAGCCGTAAAAGGTTTTTGAAAAAAATGGGGGAGGCTTTATAAAGTGTTATTATTTTCTTTTCTCCCAGTCTATCAGAATTCTTTATTTTTCCACAGGCGGTGCCACAGGCGGTATAAATTACCTGCTTGAATATATTGTAGGCATTGTAGGTCTGTGTATATAACAATATGAACACCTTGATGTTACCTTTGACCTTTATGAAAAAGAAAACGTCCTTTGATTTGTTTTATCTAAACAGGAGTTACCATAGAAATCGCTCAAATTTTAACAGACTGTCTGTCAATTAACCTTTAATGGCCTTTTTTAATCTTCTGCCCTAAAAAAGTAACAGTCGTCGTCGCAGCATTCATGTACTTGTAGCACCGACGTATGCTCTTTTATCATAATGTTTACATATGTACATGTACTTGCATGACTACTCATACATCTCGATCAAGTGGATAAATTGGATTTGACAGCCATTTTGGAATAAACTACCCACACAGTTTGATTTTAGCACAAATGTCCCTCGTAATGTTTTAGGCCACGGACTTCAATTATTTTCCATAATCTTTAGAGAATTCTCCACATTTGTCTCTTAAAGCACTTGAAAAATAGGTTCTGCTACGACAGTTGACAAACGGCACAGTGCATTTAGTATACCACTGATTTCCAAATGCACTGCATCTTTATTTGTTTTGGCAGAAAGGACAGTCCCTGAGACAGAAGTCTGACTAGCATAAAATATATTGGCTCTGTTCTATGTGACAGATAGTGATCTGTAGACAAACATCTCCAGACTCCATACTAATAGCTATTAGGGTCCTTTCTTTTGTCACCAAGGACCACACGTGTCATACAGTGTCACGCAATCAGTATTATTCTGCATGCTTTGAAAGCAGCGACTTGATAGTGCTACCACCGTTGTACCGCTTTATCGTGTAGATAAAGCAGCTCGGTATATTTCTTTTTATTTCCCCAAAATAACCATGTTTTCGTTTCATTATATATATATATATATTAACATTAAAAGAAAGTTTTCTGCAATTTCGTTCTTTGAGTATGCCTTACTCGTTTTTGTTCTAAAGCAAATGCCCCTACGTATAACTTTTCCATTATATATAATTAGACGCCTTGTTAACGACTAACAAAAACGTATTTCTAAAAGCATTTACATAAGCATTTACGGGGAGATGACTGTAGACATTTGTGTGTCACATCTTTGCTTTACACGGGATGATGAAGCGAAACGCTTTACTTCACTAACGACACATACACAGTTATGAGTCCTCCAATCATTGTGAATCTTTTTACTTGGGGATTATTGCCGCCCTTGGCTTAGGAGATGATCCATAAAAACCTCTAACATTGGATGAAATTACTCCTCACTAACGTTAAAAGCAAGTTTGATGTAATTTTGTTCTTTGAGTATGCCTCACTGGTTTTTGTTTTAGAGCAAATGCCCCCACGTATAACTTTTCCATTATTACATTTCTACACTTGGTGTTCTACTTTGATTAAATTTCTATCGATTATGTCCCTTTTCATCACGGAAACTTTAATTTGTTATAACATCTGAAATATTGAAATTGCAGAAATTAACGATTTCCGTCCATTCCAATATCTTTTCGAACCGGAGAAGAGTGATCGTGTCATCTGGAAGCTCTTTCATTTTCCGCTACATGGTGCAATATTAGTTGGCCTCAGGAGTAATGTAGGTAAAGGAAAAGGTAACACTATAATGTATGACTTGGTTTTAAGGCGAGCCTCAAAAGAGGGATTTTCTGTACAAAATCTTCCAGTGCGCTCCCAGAAATATAGCATCAATTTTCGAGAAAACCTTAGATAAACCATCTAAACCTACAGGGATGGCATTTAATCAGAGGGAAAAGATTTACATTTTATTGAAACAAAAGCAAACATTGTGTTTTAAACCAACATCCTCTACGGGGTCGTGGCAATTTGCGTGTTGTTTTGATGAGAAGAGCCATTGGGTTTAAGATGTTTTGCTGCGTGGCAATGTAAACAATGGACAAGAATATCAACACAGCGGTTGATTAAGGTATTCATAATATTGCAATTACCAGTAGGTATAACCAGGATATACATAAATTTTAAATAACAAGGGACACAAGGCCCTTCCCATTGGTAATTACAGTTTCAGTGAACACTGATAAATGTGATTCCAGCCGAACAATGCTGAGCCATCATTTAATCTAAGATAAACTTGAATTAAAAAAGAGATGGAGATTAATTTCAAAGAGAAAACGATCGCGACAGGTTTCAATTTAAGTAAAAATGCACCAGGCTTAGTATAAGGTAAGTGGCATAGAGATACATTTCAATGGTGGGATGTTGATTACAATATGTATTACTAGTCATTCCATCTGGATGTAGGAGTAAATTAATGCCATAACAGCAGCATCGAAGAAGCTGTGTTTTTCATGAAATTTTCATTATTGCGTCTAGTTATCTGCTTCTGTCGCATATGGTCTTTATCAAATAATAATCAGATGTTGGTAGGTATATATATATATATATATATACCACTGATTTCATGATAAGACATGGCAGTGAATAGACCAGTCCTACACGTTGAAGATCATGCATTTGGAATGACCAATGTTCGTGAATAAATAATGAAATGAGAACTTTGTAATTTTGGGGACAGATCTTGTACGTGTAAATTTGTGTTCATCAATATGCAGAACCTTGACGTTTCATTGTAAAGGGGGTCATGTAGAGAGGATCTAATTGCAGAAAATTGATTCTGATCAGATCCCAAGTGGAACACGAATTTGGCGGGTTTATCTTCCTTATCACACCTGATTCAATCATTCAATACTGGCAGACACACCAACAATTTGACCACTACAGAATGGAATCAGTTTAAACGCGTGTATTTGAAAGCGTCGAAGGTTAAAACCCCTTCTTGCTGTGGAAGGTTACGATCATTAAAATGAACTATCTTTCAGTATGCCAGATTATCAGATCACCTCACAAGTGCTTCTCCATTCCTGAAGTGCTCCTGTGCCAATTAGGAGCTGACATAGAACATATGCGATACGGTTCCAGCAGAAAGTGAAAAAGGTAAGCAATTATTAAGATGAGAAACTTCATATTTTTGAAGATGACGTGATCTGGTGGTGAACAGAATCGATTTATCATTTTGAATTAAAATGATAAAATGATTTGTCGGACAAAGATATATTGAAGTCTATAATTTATGATGCTAACTTGGTAGTCTAGGCGATATACTGGGGGAATATTTGAGTAACTACCCTAAATAAGATTTTGTGGTTTTTTATAATCTCCATGTAGATGAACATGCACAATTTTGCAGTCAAATATCAGTGATGAATTCATGTAAGACCATATTAGTGTTTTGTTAATTGATTTCCACGCTAGCATGAAAGAAGAGGATTTAACTTCGCATTATCTGGGTTGTTCCTCTTAAAAAATGGCGTCCACCTGCTGTGTTAATGAACAACTAATAAAACCCGATGCTTTACGAGGAAAGAGAGAGAGTGGAGTGAGGGGGAAGTAGAAAAAAAGAACTAAAAAGGAGGGGAATATCAAAACAAGAAGAGAGAAGAAAAAAGAGAGAGAAACAGAGAATGCAGAAAGGCCATTTAAAGTAACTGAGCTGGTGATTTTTGTCTGACAGAATAATGTGGACGAAACCTTCCCCTTTTCCTATCCTAACTCGAAAGTAACCAATCTGTCTTCAGGGACAAGATATGCACAACGCATGCTGCAATCTTTATAGAAGTCTCCTTCTTGCTCTGTATCCAGCTCCCTTTGGTATTTTTCCGGCACATTTACACAGTTGGGTGTTTATGATTTCTCAAGTAGTAAATGTGTTATAATAAGTTTCCCCTAAGGCTTATTTGTATGTCAAAACCATCACTTTTTAATGAAAAAAATGCGCGGATTGTTTATATATATCTTGTTACTGTCACATAAGCTAAATAAGCTACTCGGAATGATTCCTGCTTCCAATTTCGTGAGCATGCAAAGAGTTATTTACGTAAGGCTTTTGGAAAGGTTAGAATAATTCGATGTTCAAGATCAATTTAAGAAGCGCTTTCCCCAACCGTAATGCAAATAATGTGATAACTTTAATTACTGAAAAGCTTTCATTCCTGAAGCCAGTGGGAACTTTGATTGAAAAAAGTGAATGATGCACAGCGGTGCTGCCCCTTATGAAGTTTCTGTTCTATGGGACACTTTTAGGACGTCTGTCAAATAAAACAATTGGAAAAAATCATCACGCCCCAGTGGACACTTATTTAGGTCCATAATGACTTTGGTCGTCGCTGTCAAAACGAAAAATAGCCATGTGTTAAATCGATTTTAGAAAAATACTTGGTTGCAACCTCTGAGAAATGTATCCATGATTAAAATGACATTTACAGCAATGTTGGATCATGTAGCTTTTAAAAAATAAAGATGTCTATTTAGGACAATTCCTTAAAACGTGTAACGGCGTCGGGGCATTTAAAACCATCGGTGATGCATTATGCCTATTTTATCTTCACTAGGTTTCAGTGCAAGGTCGGAAAAGTGTAATAAAGAAGAAAAAGTACGACATGTGGCATGTAATTTGATTTAAGTCATTGGTGTAGGGCACCGGTGTCCAAATCAGTGGTAGTCAACCATGTGATATTATTACATGCTATGCCAGATATACATCAGCATGCATATCCATTCGTGCTCCGGGACACTGCGTCAAAGCGAGCCCCCTACTTTTCCACGCATCTTTTCCTTTCCCCCGATACATGTCGCATATACTGTGGTATTTCATCTCCAATCATTGTGATTAATGGGTCTTCAATCGTTGGAGAAGTAATTGCATTTACTGAACGTGCCTGATAAAAGCCTGTCAAAACTAGTTAATTTTTTCAGCGATCGTCTTACAAAAATCGCTCGTTTCCCAAAGAACTATGTGTCAGCCTTCTCTCTTAAAAAAATTTTCTCATGACACTAATCGATTTCCTTCAAAAAATCTGGAAATCGAAAATGGCCAAAGCATAACTGTTGGGAAAGTAAGCTGTTGTTTTGTCAGTTTTCGCTATGTTGCTGACCTTTCTCACACTCCTCGGACTTCAAAGTATCCTATTATTATTATTATTATTATTATTATTATTATTATTAGTATGATTAATTAATGTTGATCCATCAACTGTTTCCTGTTTTGGGCTTAAACGTTTAAGAAAATGACATCAGGTCGAAAAATGTACTTTTGTGCAAATCAAGTTAAAGCTTAAGATTGAAAAGACTTTAGTCATACATCTTGGTTGTAACCCTAGGTTAGCAAAAGGGTACTGGCAACTCTCCCGTGTTGCGTTCTCCAGAGATCCCCACAATTTTGTTCATCGATCCTTTATCCGAAACAAAATGAACACGCCGTTTATATAATGTGATCAGTTATCATCAAAATGATCACATTATCAGTTAATCATTGAATTTAACAACTAATCAATGAATTCAATACTTGAATTAATGAAATATATTCCCTCAACGACTTCTCACCAAAGTTGATAAAACGAAAACACCCTGTGTGCTGGATTAGCTGATTGTTTTAAGCCTATTTGATGAAGACGGCACTTAAAGAGAGATCCTTACAGGAACGCGTCATTTCAGAGCCAGAGCGACGACGATACAACGTAGAACTACGGCGGCACAGACGGTAATGAGTAAGTGTTATATTTCTTTGAAGATGAATTTACTGGACAACGTTTGACGATGTTTTGATTGTTTCTTTTTCAACCGATGTGAACTGTTTTTTTTTTTTTTTTTTTTTTTTTTTTTTTTTTTTTTTTATTTATTTATGGTGAACTGCAAATTAGCCAGTTAGCCAAATCATCTGAATTACCTCGCTGATGAAACTGTATAATTGCAGGTTGAATTTAAACCAGACGTGGTAAATGAGAAATATTGGAATTTGGTACATGCATGACAAAAATTGAAAGGTCTTCACAATAGAGCTCGATCAAACTGGTATACATAAAGGCATGCCTGGCGCATGTATTTCCGTTAAAGTGATAATGGATGAAATTTATCATTCAAGCTTATTACATCGAATGACTTTGAATGTCATCATTTCCTGTTGTCTTTTGAAATCGGCACATAAAATATACCTTGAAAAAACACGAAGGATTTTCATGCTGCTTCCTGCGGCTGATATACAGTTGACCCCCTGTGTATAACGACATTTTCGTTAATATTTTTTCACGATGCCCTAAATTATTGCTTTGACAATACTGAAGTAATCAACCCGTTGGATGAAATGATCTACATGTACGTAGATTATTATCTTGTTGACCACAGAAGTGATTACAATTACTATTCCAGTTAACAAAAAATTACTGTGCTAAAATTTGCTGAGATTTGCACCTTGCCACCTGAGAACAAATTTAATAAACTATATGATAAAGAACCTATTCTACAGTAGCGTGAACGGTAGCCTTTTAAAATTTCTGCCAGAAACTCCCTTCAGTGATGCTTTACTTTACCCTAGGTAGTTCCTAGTTCAGTTTAAAGTTATTATTCCATCTTTGCTAGCTCTTGGAGGTGAACTCATCGCTAATTGGAAATCTAGTTTGTTTGCTTACGGTCCTTGTGGACGACGACCGTCATCATGGAACCTGAGGCTCACAATGTAGTAGTTTGTCCTGCTTCGTGACAATAACCTCTAATGAGTTGGTACCAAATTATGGGTCTCTTCAATCAGTTCTTTCTCCATTCGAACACCATATCCAAGATTGATGAATTTTGGAAGTAGCTTGACCTCGTGGTATTTGCAAATCGTTGAGATCCGTGTTTAATTTTCACCACCGATTCTACAATTCACTGACATATCAATTGTAAATTACATCTCCTGTTGTTATAAGCAATATCCTTAGAGAATGGTCGCTTGCATCCACACATTCTGATGCCCCCCCCCCTTTATGAAGTTGAAATTTGCTTCTAAGAAAAAAATAAAGATTACAAAAGAAGGAAATGGAAAATGAAAGAATAACAGCAACAGGAAGGCGAGCTTGACATAATTAGGCAGCAGGTTTCTCTGGAGGAAGAACATTTGACCTGCCGTGTATCCGTGTTCACATTAGCCCTCACAATGACAGCTGCCTAGATTTCTTAAATGAGACAGGCATCGCATACATGATGAAACAGTTTCTAAATACGCCCCAAGACAACTTCTGATCTAATGTCTTTAAAAAGAGTTAACCGCTGCGTTTCTTTAAGTAAGCCGGTACTCGATATTTTAAAGATATATTATCTATCTTGGTAAAGGTTCATCGAAACCATCATCTGTTTTACCTGCATCACTGACTTTCACAGATAAACTGAGGAAGAAACTGTTCCTTTGAGACGGGTTCATCCATTAAACGCAATAATAAAATCAATGAAATTGCTGTAAAGAGACACAATAATAACCGCTTTGTGAAGATTGTTTATGAACATCTTCAATGTTGCGTTATCAATGTATATAGTAATTGATACAGACACCAGTTGATTGACCTCCAAGTTTAACGTTGGTGAAATGAGATGACGAATGGAAATCTAGATTCTTTCTGCTGCTGGTTCCTATAATTGCCCCGTGAATGTGAAATGGGGTGCATACAGACCTAGAGATACTCTGGATTTATTGACCTCTGGGTAAACTTTTATCAAGAAAACGATTCCGTTTAAGACACGTCCACAATAAAGATATTGAGAACATTGGCGAAAATGGTCCATTTGACTGTTAGGCCATGAATGATGGCATGGATTAGTCCGCCGAATAAGTTCTAAGTAACTCTGGTTTACTATCAAAAGACTTTCCGTTTTTCCAATAAGAGACTTGGCAATGAATTACCGACCAGTCTGAAGACGTAAGTGACACAATCATTAGTGCGGGTATGGATATACAGTATTTTGAAGTTTAAGGACCTTAGCACATGAAATAAAAAATATTGCCATTTACATGACGCACAAAAAATAGGAGCCTATTTTCTACATTACGGCCACGTTGAAAAGTTACTTCAATTTACAAACTGCTTCTGGTAAAAGAAACCACATATCCGTAACATTAACAACGTGCTCTTCTCTTGCGGGTAACGAACGCTCTGTGAATGCAGACTTGGGCATAATTGCCTGTGTTCACTTTGCGAGAATACTGATGTTATATGCGATGTACGAAAATGCTTTTAAACAAAGGAATTGGTTTCAAATTTTGGGATGCAAAATTGGTTGAATTTGCTACTTTCGTTTCGTTAACCTCAGTTCACCAGGGACAATGTATGCCCAAGTTATCCGCATTCTATGCCTGAAGAACTTTGGTCTGTTCAACTTAAACAGACTTCTCAGTTTTAACACGTCCTAAATAGCATGCTTGAACTACTAAAAATCCCAGTCAGCTATAGCATGAGGCCCTCATGGGTTTCCCACAGTCCAAAGCTGCTACAGATGAACCCTACTCCAAAGATAAAAAATGATATCCTTCTAGAAATACCAATTTTAATGGGGAATGGCGGTAATACATTTATGTCCGGGAATCAGCAAAACAAACTCGTTGAAATGTTACATCTTAAACTTTTCCTGGATAGTAAAATGCGTCCATGGTGTTTAAACTAATAGATAGCTCTGACAATAGGGTTGCAACACTGCACTGGCCAGTACTAAAAACAATCTAAGTATCAAATTGTTTTGTTTACACATGCATGCATGTACATCAGCATTCGGCCCATTACTGTAAATAATAAAATACGGCATCCAAACGGTCTTTACTGTTATTCCCCAATAAAACATTTCTAAAACTGATCACTTCTAAAAATTGACGGGACAGAACAACCTTCGGACCGGAAGTACCGCACAAAGTAACCGAACCATTGGCATTTAGAACGATAAATCTGAAATATGTTAAATGAAGAAAGTCTCGGAAATAAGTATGTCTGGACACGAAAAACTGATTTGCCACGTAAGTCTAAGTTCCCCGCAGTGTTCTCTAGCAATTCCCCAACTCCATCCTACATTAGAACGAAGACATTAAAGCTGACAAAAAAAGCCTGCAAAAACAAGGTTACTTCAACCCTTCCCCCCTCCAGATGAAAATAGATAACAATGATTACAATGAGAATGTAGAAACAATCCGCTGTTGTCTTAAATGTCATCATTGGTTTCGTAATAGAGGGGAATAGACAAGGCATCACTGAAATTGAGTTGGGGGAGGGCAAAGTACAGCTTATCAAAAAGAAGACATTCCAATTTTCTGTTCGAAATAGACGATGTTTTCGCCTCAGTAGGGCAGATTCAACTCTTGTAGAGACGCTGTCGGTTCTGTACTCCATGTATAGGTGGCAGATGTGCAAGGACCCTATTTGAAACATTTTAAAGCATTGAATTAAGTTTGAAACCGAAACCGATATACGAAATATCGAGTGAGTGTTATCTTTAATAGCAGCGTCCCCATGGAAGCCTGCGGCTTTCATGGGCGTTAATCCATATCAAAATGGCACCGAGTTACGAAGCCACATAGTTACCACGTGCCCTTTATTTGAATTAACCGATCTTTAAAGTATGGCGAAGTCAGGGTTAGAAAGATGTATCCAATTTTTACAAAGAACCATTATAAAGAGTTGAATCATTCAAAAAGTCGTGAATTTCGCTTAAAAACATAAATACATGTTATTAAAGGTGCGCTTCAACATTAAATAGCATGTTCAACTATCAATAAAACACAGTCATACAGAAAATACAGTAATATCAAAACCCATGATAAAATAGACCCCAAAGAGCGATTCCTATTATCGAGCGTTTCGTTGTCTCCGTATTTGTCGCGCATTATTTTTGCAATATCGGTGTTGTTTTGTTATTGTAGGGTCATGCCACATATCGATAAGGGATATCTGCTGCATATTTTTATGGTTTTGGCGTATACAATTAGACCTAGACCAACGACCAAGAAAGAGAAAAATTCACTTCCCCACTTCAGAGCCATTTCATCTAGTTTGTGCTTATCAGCATCTTCCTTTTCGGAATTTCGAAAACTAGACCTTTTACACTCTATTGTTCTTAAGCAATTTATTTTGTATTAAAGTGATAGTCAACTAGTAGGAGTTCTGACAAGAATTTTGAAATGATTATTTTTGTTCATAAGATCCAATACAAGGACGTCTTGATTGCCAAAACACTCGCAATAATGAACTGTGGGTTATTTTAGTGCGTGTTGAGTATTGAGGGATGGGAAAGTGGCTACTCATTTCGATGTTCTGTATTAAACTTAATAAACCTGCAGGAATCTTTGTTTTGGGTTGTTTTTTTATCAGTAGAATTTTTTTAAAACTTAATTCGGAATATATCTGTTTACATGCCACAGTAAGTGAACCTTCAAGTCCATGTTAGGTTGGTACAGAACGACATTGCCTATTTCAAAACTTGAACTTTTTCAGCCAAGTTCATAAGATGCGGGACAAATATATCAGCTTGTGAGGGTGGCGGGAGAGGGGGGTCTCTCTCCAAAATTACAAATTGACAACCTGGACCATGAATGGGGGTAGGGAAGTGTTATGCGTACCTATGGTATCCGATATACGAGATACAACGCATTTTGCATATCTGATAAAAAGAACATTTTACCAACTCCATTTCTTCTTATTTTACTCTTTTCTAGTTTTTAACCGGACAAGTCTTGCCATATTCAAAATTGAAAATTTGTTGCTTCGGACAAAGTGAAAAATCCTATGGCAGCCTTTTTTATTCCCAAACCCAATGAAACTCTAGCACAAAGAATGCGTTATTAATTTAGTCATTATTTTCCCATTCAAGACTGATCATTAATTTTTTGTAATTAATCTTTTCCCAAGCAATATCAAGTAATTGCTAGGATGAAAAGAATGAATTAAAAGGATCTTTGGTAGGAAACCTCGCTTACGTGCAGTTTCCCTTATCCTGGCGCCATCTGGCAAATGAAAAAGATTGAAATGAATGCTCTCAATTTAACGTTTACGGCGATCTTTTTGGCAAAACCTCCAACCTGAATCCTTCACATTCAAGTTAGGTTGTTACAAAAGTACATCACCTATTTCAAAACTTGAATTTTTCAGACTAGATCAGAAGATAAGCGACAAAGATAAGGGAGTGAAAGAGCGCATTCAAAACAGATGAACTGCGGACTAACTGATCCACCGACTTAGTATGGCCGACCCCACCTAAAAGCAAGACACCTATACCCCTGATGGTCTCCCCGCCTCCACATGCTCCATTCAACGGATTAAATCTCGGCTCTGAGGTTTAATTGCAAGACCCTTGCGGCGATGGTGCGTGTGGAGACGGGGTGACCAGCGGGGGATTAGCGGCACCATTTTTAAGTGGGTCGGCCATATTTAGTCCGCAGACCTGTTAGTCTGCGGATCAACTTGTTCCGAATGCACTCAAAGTTTCGCTACCTTAGCTGGCATTATTAATATAGCCATACTAACAGAAACATGCCATATCGGTAGTTATAGGCTAATATATAGATTTGTTGTATTAGCTTTCTTTGAAAAAATAAAGCATCTGTCATAACGGTGTTACGAGAACGGAGATCCTTTAATTTTTAACAGCGCATACAAAAATGAAATATTCTAACATCATCGTCTTAGACGAGTATCAGATGCATAGACGCCATTCAGCTTAGACTGCGGCGACAGTCTGGTGTCCAGGTATAGGCTGCTCCCATGATACCATGGCTCCTCGGTTCTTGAGAACGTGTGTCCTTGGATCTTGCTGTCCCCTTAATTAACTGTACTACCGGAAATTAAGTCCCAGATGTATATATTTAGACATGCCATGCGCTGCCTATAAAAGAAACCCTGTTACTGTTAACAATTAGAAATTCCGTATTAAGCGGGTGTGTGTGCAAAACATGCATTTAGCATTTAAAAACCTCCAAGATTTTCTTTCAGTGACGAAATCTGTTTCACCTAATTTTATTTATAAAAGTTATATTTTTGCTTCCCACCTACTGGCACTAATGTTTTGCATTAAGCCAGTGGAGTTTCATTGTGCGTGAAAAAGTTGCTAGTGAACAAGTCTTTCTGGTCAAAGTGAAAAAAGGTCTGCAACTTATTACAGTGGATTGACTAGTTTTCATTCATTCATACTATCAGTAAGCAATAAGACATGTTTGAAAATGATCTCATTTTGGCAATTATGAATTCAATGTTCGATAAATGTAAAAAGGCCTGATTGGATTCGGGAATGAAGGTGTCAAGCACGAGAAAGTAAGATAGCAACAACACATATTTCCAGGAATAATTTGCTTATTGACGTCAAGTATACACAGATGTATCGGGGTGGGTTGCAGGAGGAACTTTTTTTTTTTGGTTCGATCGGTGTATCTATATTCAAACTGATTTATGAAGCTTAGAAGGTCCCGGGGATGCCAAGGATAGCCCACGGTATAAGCAAGAACAATGGCGAAGGAAATTTTTTGTATATATATATACACGAGGGGTGTTCAGTCACAGCCCACGTACTTCTCAGACTGAGAAAGACGAATTACTGTTAAGTAGACGCCTTTCTATGAATTACATTAGCGCTTCTAATAATATGTTTTGCGAAGGAAAAAAGTTATAATGAGATTGGATGTCTGCAAATCCTCTATACCTAACTTCAGGTTTTGGACAGTGCATGACACAGACGTGATCATTATTTGAGAAAACATAAGGGGCTCAATTACCAAGGAAATTTGTTGCGTAGATTGGTCATAAATATATAAGCCGATTACCTGAAACGTAATATTTATTTCTTCATTATTTGCAGATCAACGCAAAGAAGGTTTCTGTCGTTGTTGGACTTCACGCATTTGGAGGGAAAAATTCTCACGGATATCGCTATGAATCTGACTTCGCTAGTCGTAGAGGTGAATGCTTCTGAGGGTAATTCAGGAAATAACAGTGATGGCTCAGATACCCTCAGTCCATCAGATGCAGTGTTTCACGTCGCAAGTCGAGTAATATCTCTTTTAGTGTTCATTATAGTTGGTACAATCGGCTGCGTCGCGGCGTTCACCTGGCTATGGTGCCAAAGGCGACGAAAATCCAGAGTGAACCGTCTCATTCTTCACGTTACGCTGGCGGATTGGTTGGTTATAGACGTATGTTGTGTGTCGCAATTTATCTGGGAGAGCATTCCTGAGAGAGAGTGGCTGGCAGGGGAATTCATGTGCAGATTCATAAAATTTCTCCAGGGGTTTTCCATGATGGCCAGTTCTGCTATGCTTCTCGTTCTGGCCTTCGATCGTCACCAAGCAATCCGTTCACCGCTTCGGAGACACAATCCGGTAAATATTTTTTTGCATGTTATTAGTATACCGTTCTCACTCGTAGTTTTTAGACATGGCAAGAAAATGGCTGTTTTGTTCTTTTGTTTTGTTTTAGGCTTCATGTTGATTTTTGTTTATAATCTTGGTCTCATTTACTTGTTCAGTGTAGATTGCTTAAACGTGCTTTTTGCGGTTGATCGAAGGAAACAATCCCACCTTTCTGTGAAATGTCTTTGGGTCTGTAACTGATGTTAAAGTCATATAGTTACGCAACTTTTTAAAAAAAATTTTGACAATCTTTTTTATTCTATTTATTTATTTATTTATTTATTTATTTATTTTTTTCAAATTTTACGTTGACATTCAGTGATCTATTTCGTGGGCAAGGCCCGAACAATTTTATTTTGCATACTGCGTCGTTTTTATCATCTGACTGACTCAGTGTCATTCTTAGGTCGTTAAAATGCTGACCCAAGAAAAGCAGAGCTGATCTTATTGATCATAGGTCTAGTGCTTTAAGAGACCATTCGTATTCATTCATATTCTCGGCGTCATCAATAATTTTCAGGCATTGAAGATCATAACTGAATGGTGACCCAAACTCAAAATTAATCTTCGAATATTTGTGTTTGATTCTTTTTCTTCGTTGAGCCCCAGTCGAGAGAGCGATTAATGCATTTATCTTATTGTCAGTTAACGCACAGTGCAAGTTTTGAGCACGTCTTGTAATTTCACTTCGTAAAGTGTGCAAAAAGTCTTTAGAAAGAATAACAGGTTCCCACGATCCCACAAAGCCTACAAGCGGTCTCTTTAAGCATGTCTCGGTTATGTGCCTGTATAAATGCCAGAATATTCAGTAGAATGAATTAATAGGCCTTTTAATGCGATTGGCAACTGATTAAGGGCATTTGATTTCCATTCAACACATCGGCTAAGCCCAAACTTCGAGCGTACATACTTCTTGGCAGATTGCAATCGACCAGATAAATGTTTCTGTGCTTCCTTGGTTTATCTTAAGTATGAGGTAATTATTTTCGCCTGTTATGTCAAAAGCTGTTCTGAAAACCTTAGCTTATGTGATTGCATTTCCTTTATGATATCGGATGGAAAAACGCACCGAAATTTGAATTTCTTAAAAACTGTCGAACATGGTTCAATGATGTATAACTACTTAATATTGGCTTCAAACATGAAAGTTTTGACTCAGTTACTGTAATAACATTGATTCGATGTTCAATAATAATGATAGTCCAAATACAAGGCCGGAATTAAGTGTTTTATCGTCTTCAGCATGACGATTGCAAATCAGAATACAACCTCAACCCTTTCAAACAAGGTTACAGAAGGACGTATTAAACAAATTGCTTTTGGATATAATACATAATCTTGATCGAATTTACAGAATTATTTGTTATCCAAAGTCAAAACATTTAGGTTTGTCCAACCGCGAAAGTGCGTGGCGCCTGGAATCTCAAAAAGGAAAATAAACCATATTTTAAACTTTTGGATAATAAGTACATATTTGTCGCAGAGGCCAATTCATGCATCATAATACAAATCGCAACGATTACAAGAGAAATCTCTAAAAACCTGCCCTGAATTAACTTGTGAAGATTCTTTTGTCTATAGTTACTTTTATTTGTCTGGTCTTACCAGCCAATATTTCGTCAGACAAATGTAAGTAGCTATAGACAAAAGAATCTTCACAAGTCTATTGCAATAACATAGCAAATGAAACTGTTCTACACTTCCCGGAATTACTTAACTTTTAATTGAGCGACGCAGGGATGTTACAAAAGATATGGAGTCAGAAAGTGCCAGAGGCAATACCATGAAGATTTTATGATCGAAATTACATTCCATTGTAAAATATAATTTCAGTCATAACGGCTTAAAAGAATGTGTGCATTTCCCCCCTTTTTAGTTTTCCTTTATAATATGACCGATTTCTCTTTAAAGGTTTGGGTAACCGCCGCCATTGGATGGGGTGCGGCGGCGCTGCTGTCGCTCCCGCAGCTCTTTCTGTTCCACATGCGTGACGACGACGGGATCAGCAGGTGTGAGAACCAGTTCCGATATAAACCCAAGTGGCACCGCCAAGCTTACGTCACCTTCGTTTCTCTGGTAGTGTTTTTCATCCCACTGTTGTTACTTTTATTCTGTTACCTAAGCATTTTTTTGAAAATATCAAGAAAAGCGAACCAACAGCGTCTGCCCCAGAAACCGGCCAAGATTGTGCATCAACCCGACCGAAAAAGTGATCGAGTTTACTTGCAGTCTACTCCGTCGACTTCAATAGAAAAAGCTAAGACCAAGACGCTTATCATGACCATAGTCATTGTGGCTGTGTTTATCTTGTGCAGCACCCCATACCATGTTATGGAGATGATAGTCACCTACATCACGGCCAACGTTGACCCTATCTGGTACGGCATATTTGGTTCCGCTGCAGTCGCCAACTCCGTGGTCAACCCATATATCTTTCTGATCTTCAACGCGAAGTGTACACAGAAATCAAGCTCAGGAGTCCGTGCACGTACGGGATCCAACACAACCAGATCTACGTTTTTCACGCGAGGTAGCGTCAACCGTGGAAGTCCCCCTGTGGCCTACTCGAGAGTGGAGTTGGGGAAAATGCCAATAACTGCTTCGGCGATGTCAGACCAAAACTGAATGCCGAATTAAAGTGTGGCGTTCAGCGAGACAGTACTTTTTGTACGAACACGCGGTTCACATTGAACAGACCCTTTGAAAATTGATGTTGTCATTAACAATATGAAAGTATTTGAAAACAAACCTGACTCAAAGTTAACTGAAAAGTGTTCTAGCAAAGTGCTCTTGGAAGGAGGACACTACCATCAATGAAAAAAAAAGTAAACTGAAGAAAATAATATAATAATGAAGCAACCATGACGGGATTGTCTCAGATATGAGCTGATGACGTCTGAGTTACAGGTTCACAGGTGCCCCACAAGTACTCTCACAGGTGCTTTCCAGACATTGTTGTAGGAGGACAAAAAAAGTACCTCCATCGTTTTGCAGGACCCCAGTGGGTGAAAATACTTGCCAATGAGTAGAGTTAGTCAAAAAGCTTACACTGACTCTCTGGGAAACAAAGGTGTTGAAAACACGTGAGAAAGGGATGAAAGGATGTGCAGGCTTGTATGTGTCAGGCGCCTACGAAGTCAGTTGCGGTAGCTACCTAAGAACACATGCACACGGGTTCGTGAGGACTGTAATGAGAACAAGGTGTCGGTACTTTGATGAAAGCCTGATGTAAAAACTGAGGATGTTTAACGAGTTTTATCACAAAACGCTATTTTCTTCCGGTCTAATTGACTAAATGGCCGTATCACTATCTTTCTGTGCTTTCTGAAAAAAAAAAGAGAAGCAGCCATTCAAAAATTGACTATAATGCTATATTAAGAGAACCTAGGGCGGATCGATGGATTTCCCTTATCCGCTTAGATAATGCGGAAATAAAAATTGCCATGTAATGAAATAGTTCTGTCCTAGCAAATTAACATCGGGTGAGTTTGTCAACTCGAATTGATGGCATTTCAGCCAAGTTTGGGGTGAAAACTGTAACATTGATTTCAAACATATCTCCCTCACCTGTACAGCCATCAACACCTTTTTAATGCCCGATTAATTTCAACAATAGGTACTACAATGTCGAGCCAGGAATCATTCTTGAAATGTTCACTTCTTTTTTATCGCCACAGAGGCAAAATAATGCATTTGTTTACTGAAACATCCTAATTAGGGGCTCATTTATCCTGAACAAATATGTAAAACAAATAACGCTGGGGGCGGATTGGAGTTCAAACCCTAATGGTCGACCACGCCAATTTCTATGAAAACACCTTATTTATCAGTTATTATTTCAGAAATCGATCACTATCTTACAAATTTACAAAGCAACAAAATTGACAATTTATGCTTGGTCACCCTTTGGGCAGAATTGCGTGGGATGGTTAATAAAGCAACAAGAGAGGGGGTATGCGCTCCAAAAGTGTTTATTTTTATTGCACTTATATAAAGATAAATATTTCACATAGAAGAAACATGGAAAAAATTATCTGTCAATTGTATGTTCTTATAGCCTATCGAACCCCTTAACCATATTTATCGATGTGACCAATATATATTGATGTGACCTTTGATGTATATTTGTATTAAATTGACTTTAACGTAAAGGTATAATGGCGATTCAAGAGAAAACTTAAGTGAATAACCAGTTTAAAGTGGTTTAATGGGAACATCCAAGATAGCCGAAACTGAGGCTAAAGGCAGTATGTGACGCCGGGCGTGGCCGAAAAAAAATTAGGGTCTACGAAAAAAGGGATGAAACTTTATGTGAAAACATAAAAGAAAAAAACTCAGGTAACACAAAAAGTGTGTGTTAAATTGTTGTTCAACACATTAAAACTAGAAAGAATTAAGGAAACTAAGGATGGTTTCTGTCACCTTTCATTTTTACCTCACCAGTCTCGCGAGATCCCGCATGTGATATGTGATGCTGACTCGAATTCGCAAAAGCAAGTCGCGATCACTGTGAAGTGAAAGCTGTGTTCAGTTTTATATTAGCATTGGCAAAACTAAACCGACTGTATCCCCCATCCGCTACGCGCTCTTGCAGCCGATGAAGGTTATTTTCTATTTAATCCCGTAGATTTATAACTTCCCTTGATTTTTTAGACTAATTTTCGTGCCTTCCAGCTACCTCGGATGTTCCCAATTGTTGGTCAAATTTTTGTATTTTTATCAAATACTGTTGACTACTTAAAGTTGTATAATAACAATAGCACCAATCAACGCTTGTAAAAACAGCTGCTTTCTACTCTCGTCAGATGTTTCTTCGTAAATATAATACTATACTTCTAGTAAATCATCCTTCTAAAATTTGTATATAGTACGTATATGCTGAAGATAATTTAGAATATATATCTATCGTAAGTTACTATTTGCCCTTAATTTTTTTTTGTTAATTAATGGATTGAACTGATTGTACATGTATATTATGTGGGGGGAAAGAGACCGTATTTGGATTTTTCTTGCTAATACTGTTATAAAATATAGTTTTAATGGAAACATGTATTTGTAACATTTGCTTATGTTTTATGTTATACAAAGAATATAAAGATATTCTTGAACACAAGATCTGTGTCGTCTTGGCATTGGATTTGAACATTAAAATGTTGCAGTATTGTAATATTAAATAAAATCATATAACTTAGGCTTCGTTCACATGCAATAGAATTTAGAAAATAGACATTGCATGTGAACGAAGCCTTAATCCCTTCATATAAATCTATGCCCACAATAGCGCATTTCTTAGAGAATAGTCTCTTTCTTTTGCACAACACATTTATCATTTGCCACATAGGAAACATTATCCCAAAGTTATTGTGACAGAATTGGTGATATCACTTGGCAAGTACTTGAACTTGACGAATCAATTTAGTCAGATGTAAAACATGGTCTAATTGGGAGAGATCCGTGTGCAGTGCCTGCACATCCTTCAAACTTGCCCAATAGACATCAATAACTCTTTAATTATACATAGAAATTCAATAAACTTTCACTCAATACTACTTTGTGATGTAGCATCTGACACATACATGTACATTGTAACAGATTTGACGGTATTATTTTTGTATTAATCCTGTGGGATTTTATTCAAAAACCATAGACTAAAACGCAATGCCGGAATGAAGCGTTCCGGAAGTCCATCTGAATACTTTTAGAAACATATTTAAGTATAATCCATAAAATCCATTGAAAAGAGGGTATCATCCACGAAAGTGCAAAACTTTTAATTTTTGCATTGTATTTATTGACGTTCATTTTTATTCTAAATGCCATAAGAAACTTTAAGCTATATTGAAGGGGTCATTTTTAGTAAACAAAATCTTGAAGTTCCGTACGGATTTTGTAAATGTTCACCCCATGTATCATCTTTCCCTGTCGTATTGAAGGAGCAAGTTGTCTTGGTCAGTTCGTTAAAATTGCGTTCATTCCGTGCCTATATTAATCAAACGTATTTGTTTGTGCAATAGATGATGCACACGCCACCAGTGAGCTATGCCTTCCAAGACATGTTCAACGAACGTGACATAATTTACTAACCATGTTTATATTATAAAGCCAACGCTATCACATTTAGAATCTGTGACTTCACTGGTGTGAATATTGTACAATATAACAATAGCGCGTCCTCATTTCCGCTTCGTGCTGCAAACGCCACTGTCTAGCATCAAGTTCAAGGTACCTAGTACGTTCGTTTCATTTTAAGTGCAATGATGTTTGATTTTTTTTCGTTGGATAAACGTACGACACGCACACAGTTCATAAACACCCACTGTTTGATTATCTTTATCTGAAATAAGTGTTAGGTCCTCTTTACGTCGATTGGTACATGCATCGGATTTCAAATACTTAGACAAGTCATTACTTGTTATTGTGCACTACTTAACAAGTAGATCACAACCCCGAGTGTACTACTAAGAAGCCAGAACCTTTTATTACGTTACCATAACGTTTTTTGGTTACATAAACATTATGATAACGTTACAATAACGTTCTGTTTTTGCTGGGAATAGGGCAAAGTGAGGAGAAATATAGGAACCTTATTTCCTCTCACTGTGCCCTATTCTTCCTACCACAGTGCTCTATGTGTTTTATTATAACGATTTCCATCAAAGTATGAAGGAAAGACAACTTTTGGTCTTGGTTATTAATCTGAATTAATAAAGTTGTCTGTGTGATTAGTGATGTAGCTTTTAACAATAAGATATATATTTATATTTATATATATGTATAAATATGTAACACTTTTAACATTTGAAAATATTAGGAACACTGAAACGATTTATCAAATGTAGTGAAAATAAATTCATGGCAAGATAATTTCAGTATATATACCGGGGCGTGCAGAAATATATTATGTGACAAATAATACTTGGTAACGAAGGCTTTATCAGATCGGACTGAAAATAACCTGAAACCACCAAAGATGCGGATCGGATGAAGCCTCCCATGTCTTTTTCAAATTCCGTCTTAAACATCTTTGCTGGTTTCCTAAGTAGACGACTGGCATCAACGTTTCACAAAGCCAGTGCAAATGCCATAACAGGAAATACATATTGCAATCGTCTGCGTAACTTCAAGACTTGTGGCGTTTTTAGAAATATTGTCGTCTAAAAATAGTTAAACTCCGATCGTTTGACTTTAGTCCAGAAAAGAAAAAAAAACACTGTTAATTCAAATTAGGTCTGCCTAAGGTTGGACGAAAGGCTAGATTGGAATTGCTTCGAATCTGGCCTTTGGTTTTTCATTTTCCCTTCATTTCACCATTTGCTGTCTTTCAGTGTTTGTTGATTTAGATTTATTCCCAGTGTGTATAGTCTCGTGATTGAAAGTCAGACTAATAACAATTTGTGGTAGATTAAGGCGTCAAGAGAGGGACAAAAGTTTTAACCTGTTTCTTTGTGTTTATAATAACGTTGAATTAACCGATTAAATGATATTTTAACCAAAACTAAAAAATGTGGCTTTTGATGAGTTTTCTACCTGTACATACTGCACCCAGCCCAAACTACATAATCAAGCATCCGTTGTCAAAGAACGTGCTATAGGGAGGGCGAAAGAAAGCTTAGGACAATTAATGAGTTAAAAGCCCATTACCTGTGTGGTAACAGACCATAAGTCATAAGTCACGTAAAAACATTTTCGCTGTGGAAAAAAGCTGAAGAAGATGGTATGGTGGGAAGGAAAACCCAGAATTTGTCGAGTGAAGGAAGAGCTACAGGCTGGGTGTTTTCCTCCCACTTAGTTCCGAGTTGGCAACATTATACACTTAGAGGCCATTCAGAACAGAAGTCCGAGGATGTACTGATCCGCGGATCAAATATGGACGACCAACATTAAAGCAGAACCGACTAATCCGCTGAATGTTTCCCCGCCTCCACATGCGACTTCCTTGCAGGGATCTAGCAATTAAACCTCGGAGACGCGATTTAATCCGCTTAATGGTGCGTGCAGAGGCGAGGAGATCCTCAGCGGATTAGTCAGCTCTATTTCCATGAAGGGTCCGCCATATTTGACTGCATTCCCACAGATTTAGATCGATCCAACTGGATCGACCTAACTCCCTGGGGGTTCACGCTAAATTGTTGTTGGCCGAGCGCGCACTATAGTTAATTACCCCCTTACAGCTTTTAGTAGGCGGGACAGACATTTAAACCGACTAAGCTGACAGTAATCTAGTGAGACTCCCACAGGGATAGATCGATCTAAAATCTGTGGGAATGCAGTCTTTGATCAGCGGATCAGTAGACCCGAGAATCATCTGTTGTGAATTATTAAGCGGTCTTCCTTTCATATATTGTCCGCCATATTTGATCCCTGGACCAGTTGATACTCGGATCTTCCATTCTGAATGGCCCAATGTCCTCTTATTGACTTTGGGTGAGGCTATCTAACGGCAATTATTCGGGTCGAATATCAGCATTAAGTGACAGAAACACTAAGTGTATAACTGTTTTGTTACATGATCACGGATTTTAAAAACAATACACATTGAGAACTTTCATGCGCTTACGGTGCAATTAAACGAGAAAGTAGATTATCCAAATTTACTACAACTATTACTTCTGCTACTATCATTATTATTATTATTATTATTATTATTATTATTATTATTATTATTATTAGAATGGTAATGATTAAGTGCATTCATTTAGTTTAATAAACCGTTTTGAACATTTTGATTGCTGCCCTGATGTCATTTTCTCCCCCCAAAATTTCGATACAGGGTCACCTCTGGGACAGTGCACTTAAACCCTGTATTCAATTATACTATTGGGACGTATATTCTATTCTATTAAATAGAAAATAAGACATATTGCATCACTACTTGGCCTTTATTCCTTTCCCCTTTAGACTCTTTAAAATCCCGCATTTGCATTTACAAAGAGAACTTAATGATTTAGTCTCATAAAACCCCCGTCTATTTCAATACGTCTAAGTTGATTGTGTCGATAGCGCTGACAACGTATGCAATTAAAACAATGTGAAGGAAATGCACATCTTTGAAACACAGAACTGACGTACCTGAGGTGGGGAGTGGGGAATACAAAGCACAATCCTGATCCGGAAGGTATGCAAGAATCCGATCTTTTTGATCAGGTTTAAGATCATGAGAAAATGCCGGTTGGATTTTTCCCTTGAGTCGGTATAGATTAGCAACGAGTCTTCTCATTTAAAAATAGTTCCGTTGCTCAGGCATCTCTTGTTTTACATTTGCCACACAGGCTTTCACCTTTCAGATATTCGCACGTATGAAAGCAGGAATACCTACATGTAGTAGCATCACGCATTTGGCATTTGTGCTCATACAGATTGAGAATTACTCATGGCTACTTTGATTTAAGTTACGTGAGTTCCGAGTGTTAATGTGCATCTTTTACCTTCCCTTTTCACATATATTTCAACGTTTTTTTTATATTACAGATAAAAGTGGTGCAACTGCTGTGTCAAAGACATTTTTAGACAGCAATACATTCCTTCGCCCTTTCCCTTAGGGAGTCGAGGACAAAGGCTTCCTATCTAAAGACATCTGGCGAGATTGTTCAGCTTGTTGTCATTCCAGCTGTACATTTTTTCAAACTGCACCCCATGTCCATACTCCGTATATTGAAACTTTCTGTTTTCTTTAAGTTTTAAAACATTTTGTTTGACATTCGAATATGTCTTCGAGTAATAAATGTAGATCTTGCTCTGCCTTTCCTCTTGCCTGCATCAGTATCGGTCACGTCATATTTCCATTGCCCACAGGGGTAAGGGATGGATGTCTACCTCACCACTGTTATTTATATGTGCTGTGATTTGAATTATGAAACTGTGCATATATACAACGTCAGAATGACTTGTAAACTATTTCGTGAGACACCCATTATGTATAGCTCTAAATGTAGATTGGTGATACATCTTTTTTACTCTCTAGATACTAAAATTTCTTTGCCATGCTATTACAGTTCTAATCAGACATGGAACCCTGTGGTGTAGGCTGTCAAAAGCTTTTTCAGAATCAATGAGTGTAAGGTAAACGTGGAATTCAGTTCAATGAGTCGCCCCACTAAAGTGCATGAAGGCACTGTGAAAAATGTACGAATCATGCTCTTGACGTTTGTTTTCTTTGCCAGGATGTTAAGGAGAGAAAAGCTCCATTAGCTCTTCTTAGCAAAACGTAAAAAGGATAATTATCATCTTACCAAGGACTATGCAAAATTTGAAGGTATCATCTGCAATATTTCGGCAGCCGTCATAAACTTTCATCCTTTATTAAGGCCAATAGACCTGGTTTTCCAGGTGAAATGACCCTAATCAGTTTCCTCCTGATGAAAATAGCAGACAGCTGCAGAAATATTGGAGGTAATACCTTACAATTCCTCAAAGCTCTTGATAGGAACAACATCATTCAAGTTCTACATTAGTGTGTTTACGTATGGACGTTGAATGAAGTTACTAGCCCTGTCGGTCTATATGCAATTTTTCCAAATAGTATTTTGTAGATATCTTCATTTGTTCGACTAAGTCCAGTTTTTCTACCATTTTTGTCCCTGATTCCACTATATGGATTTTCCCTTTTATAGTGATTTGACTGGTTTTGGGATTACCCAATTGTGTCGTTTTACCTTTTCAGTTGGATTTTACGGTGTTAGATTTCATGTTTTCTCATAGTATATTATCATTAGATTTTGATGTGGTTACTCCAAAAATTTCCTCTGCAATTCAGTGACATTCCCCTTCTTGCTATTTCAAGGTAATACCTCCAGCATAGAAATGTGACCATAAATTGAAGACCATAGTCCATGTGCAAAATGTCGAAATGAAACCTTTTGAAGTATAACAATTTATTCATGTATGTATTATCCCCCAAATAGGTCTTCTTCTTCACACTTGCATAGGTTCATCACGTTACTTTCTATACTTATATCTTGAAAACCTCTGAAATATGACCGTTTTATTCAGCTTTAATGACACGCCGACCACTATACACTTTTTGGTAGACGGTTCCAAAAGTCAGAAAAGTGTGACTTTGGATAACAAACAGGTCAAATTTCTTTATAAATTCACCCAATGCACCATTTTCTAATAGTTCCTATGTAGCCTTAACCGTGTGGAATGGTGCTCCATTTTGATTGACGTTGTTATTATCAACTGGATAAAGGCTGCGACAGTCTGGAAGAAGGCCATCATCCAAAAGACGACGAACTGCTTAGGGAGATAGTAGGTCAAAACCTTCAAGACAAAATTAGAAGTTGAAACGGTTTTTCTCCTCAAATGATAAATGTATGCCAACCAACCACTCACATGGGTATTTGAATGCGAATATATACACACATATTAAACGAAATGAGAGGTCTCATCAGGCTGGTTGGGTCAACAGAAGCTGTTAGTTTATCATACGGTCTAATATAATTGGATTTTTAAGTTCGAATGGATGGGAAATGCGAAATGACGGACTAAAAGGAAAGTGTTATAAACATCACTTGAGTTTTCCTGAGTGTGTATTCTCGCCAGCAATTGACTGTCTATAGCTTTAAGAGATTGCAATTTAAGTCTGCAAGACATCTCTCTAAAGTTTACCATTTGTTAAAAGCCTACCAGTCAAGTGGTTCAATTTATAGCTGTACGTGCGACACATGCACTGCTACGTATTCAAAGATAAGAAACGCTGACTGATGACGCAAAAAAAAAACAACATAACTGATACTTAGAGCCATAATGCTCCTTCCTAGTTTTTCATTGGTGTTTCCATGCACGAAGAAAATTCAAGACTCCGAATGATTATTTTATAAAGACACCTACTCGCTTTCAGTCTGATTATATTTCACAGCGGTATGATGATAGATTTCCTCAATTCCTGTATTTGGAAAAAAAGAAGAAAACTGAAACCTAGCTAAGACAGCCCGGTGGAAATATTTAAGTCAATCAAAAAACTGAGAGAGAAAGTGCAATCGCATTGTCACTGTGAATATTGTGATGTACGGTTGTTTGGTTGCTGTTGTTTGTCTTGGGCGGTGGTTGAAGGGAATGTAGAGATGGTGGTGGTAGTGGAGCTTTGTTAGTAAATACGCACTAAACTTGCTGCCAGTAGCGTAGCTAACTTAGCGACGCCTTAAATATCATCTCGATACTGAAGAAAATGCTATCTAAATTGAACTTCAGAAAACTGGAATGAGTATATTCCAGTTTCACTTACGTCAACATGCAACATCACAGAGAAATAACATCTATACGAAATATGCGGGTAATAAGGCTTGACATCAATTAAATGTGGTGCAAAAGCGGCAGTGGATCAGCGAACACGAAGAGGTTCAAGGCCTAAAGCAACCTGGATGGCAGATTTCAAATAATATACGCAATTTGCTTAATGAAGTTTTTAATCCAATATCATCAGTTATCTAAGTGCAACTAAAGACATCTGAAAAGCGATACCATTAGCAACTTTTGGTTATGGCTTTGCCCGTTGGTTTTACTTGGCACATTCTTTGGCCCCATTCAGAATAGGGGATTAACTAGTGCGAGGGTCAAATATGACGAACCACTACAAAGCTTGCCGTCTAATCCGCTAATAGACACTGAATAGATATCCCGTGGGGAAGTACTCAAGTGGGTCTGCCATATTTGACCCTCGAACTAGTTAGTCCCCTATTCTGAATAGGCCTTTGGGTTGCATTTTTGATTCCTTTGTTTGATGTTGTTTCTGTTTTAGTGTAAAACATTTCTATATAATGTTTAGATATGGCAGATACATAAAAAAAAACAACAAAAGAAAACATCACACACACACACACACACACACACACACACACAGGTCATTCGTGCAATAACTAGTTACGTGGCATATTTATGGCCGCATTCCCAGTCAAAATCGATCCGCGGACTAACAGCTCGGCGGATCAAATATGGCCAACCCACTTAAAAGCTTACCGCGTAACCCCCAAGGAGAGTCTCTTCAGTGACTACAAGTGGATTATGCGGCGAGCTTTCAAGTAGATCGGCCATATTTGATCCGCGGATCAACTTGTTCTAAATGCGCCCTATTTCTCCTAACATGGGGAAGGACTGAGCAGCGAATAGCTAGTCTTCGCCTAAATCAGTCGCCATATTGCCAGGAAAATTAGACTGGATTGTTTCCTAAATGATGGTCTTTAATTCACAATAAAAGCACCTGAACTAAGGTAAGCATAGTTTATCGACACAAGAACACACACCAACTTATTTTTTATCCAGGACGCTAAGCCACTCGTTGGGCAGAGCCATTACTGAATCCGATTACATTCACTTCAGTGAGGAACAATTATTCGTCTGAACTGACTAATGGAAATGACTCGCTAATTGAATTCTTGTATTTTTTTCTTGAGGGATAACATACGAGCGCACATTAAATCTTTTTCCCTTCAATACACAGGTGTGACGGCGATACAATCTACTACTAAGTGAATAGAAAACGCTTGAAGTACTTCACCGCGTATTGGGTCTATACACACTGCTGCGGTCGGACGTACAGCTTTGGGTTGTTATAAATTCCGTGTTCTGAGTCAAAGGTTTACGGTCATACTTAATTATAAAAGCTAATTTGAGCATAACAGCTGGCATATAAGCACCAAACGGTTAGCAAAAAAAACCCCAAACATGCACAATATCTCGAAACCAAGCATTATTCAGTATCGATTCCTCTTGGTCTGAGAGTGCATCTGAATATTATCCGGATCGGGCCCCTGAGATGCAATTAAATTTCACTCAATGTACGTCCAATTCAAAACGTTTTCATACCTAACGTTGAAGTAAAATATAAGAGCGGCTAAATTTGTAGATGATTACCTGCATGGTCAAAATTAAAACTTCTTGTTTGACGCTATTGCGTTTTCATGCTTACGTAATATTAGTCAGTTTGAGCAATAATATTAAAGCTGGACCTACGGATCGTTATTCACAAATTGACACCTTTTACTATAGTAACATATATAATCATATACAAGCAAGCAAAATTTTGGTATAAAATCTGTGCAGTCATCTGCAATGAAACCAATTTTGATGATTTCATCATGTTATTTGTAGCCAAAGAGCTTACGTCTAAAAACACGGATTTCACGTAAATAGAAACTGAATAATCGTTTTTGATTCTTGTTTACTTAATAATTGTTCAGTTTTATTATTCGCCTACCTTACATATCATCTAACGGAAGAGTATATGAAAATGAGTGAACACTAAGCCCTCATTTTGTCACTAATGAGATTCCCATCCACGTTTAGTTTTTTATGTTTAGTAAGATAAAAAGGTAATCACTAATTGCCGTCAATATCAATATCATCCTGTTTAAAGTTTTCTTTCAGGTTGAAAGATTGATGTTCACTAGCAGCGCTAGCGGCATAGCCGGTATTCTTTCGGGGTTGCTCAAACGGAATAACGGTTCTCCCGCTTCAATCAAGTCGGTAACTTCCTGTATGCAACTATTACTTTAATTCATTATTGCCGTAATGAATGTCATTTGTGGTAATGCCAACATAATAACGTTTTCACATGACGTACACCGTTGCAATTATGTTCGTCTAAAACCTTATTTTGAGAATAGGTTGACGACCTCACTTTTTCGGCATCTTTTTAAAGCTATGATCGGAATTTGGGATCCCATTGTCCTTTATTTTATAAGTTTCTCACGCAAACCTACGATGATTGTTTCACCGGTACCAGAAAATTCTTTATCGAGTAGAGCAAATGGAAATCTCTGGTAGAATCAAATATTTTTCCAACAAAAAGTACTCAACACCAACACCATCTCAAATGGGAAACAATTTATATTAGCTTTCATCTTTACCTTGATTAAAGTGCCATTTACGATGTCGTAATTCAACGTTCGAACCCTTGTTAAACTCCGCCATTTCCTGTGCTGACAACACACGTTTCATTAATAAAAGATCAAACATAAAATTTGACATGAGAAAGAAAGAAGCAATCACCCACATTATCTAAAACATTCATTTCAAATTTCACGATCTGGTTTCAATTTTGATTTTCTTAATAATGGAGCCAGTATATGGGAATAAAGTACTGATATTCCTTTCAAATGTCTCTTAAGACCAAAATCAAGGTCAAAATCATACAAGTGGAAAAAAGAAATGAATGAGCGAAATGTGGTAGAGAAGACGCCTTTCTCAGCTGGCACAAATCAGAAGCATTGTATCATTCCTCAAACCCAACTTGTTTTAATGTTTAAACTGGTTAAATGGAGTTCCCTCAAATATTTATTTATTTATTGTACTGTCTTAATAAAAGTCTTCCTTAGGTTGTCAGATTGTGCAAAAATGCTTTTCCACCTACCATACATGGTGAAAACTTTGGAGATACTGAAGGTCTGGAGGAGATGTGATTGTGATTTATTATCAAGTGATTTATTATTATGTATTGTATTTTCACATAAACCTTGACAGTCCAGAGGACTTGCGATATCAAAAAAGATTAAGGTCTTCTGGCATTTCAACTGACCATGACCTGCTGGTTAGGCAGTTTCCCATTATCATATCATCATCATCATCATCAATCCACTGCTTTGCCATTTTAAAAACAAAAACTATGGCCATTGATTCAACCTTAATCATTACATAGACAAGCCCAAATATACATACACATTTCAGCAATTGGGAAAGTTTATCTATAAAGTTTTTGTCTGTCCCTCAAGCAGTGCACAAGCAATTGATTACTCTAGGATACAGAATGCATACTTCCCATTTTTTCACTTTCCCATTCTTCACAATGACATGCAAGGCATAATCAAGCCAATCAAGGGATATTAACACATTTTAATCATGTGACCCTGTCCTTCCAATAACATCTAGTTTGTATATTGTTATCCTGCCATAAAAATCCGTGCTGCTTGTAAATACAATGCGAAGCTTGCTGACTGGAGGAGCAGGGGTCAATGTAAATACCTAAGAAATATGAGAAAGAAAATAATGATCCTTTGTTAAATCATAAAAAACGATGCCAACATGTGGAATTGTGAACTGAATTTCAAACTGTTGCGATGAGGAAATTATACATTTAACAAGAAATATTTAGACTTGTAAAGGACACCACCATTCACAGGTGTGGCTATAATGTTCAATAAGGGCAACACAACGTAATACACTAGAAAAATTGAGTCCAGTCGTAAATAAACACAGAAAATGGTCATTCCTAACAAATACAGTAATATAAAAGCGAAATATATTATTAGGTTATTAATAAATAACAAATCAGCACAACTTGTTTATTGTTGGGTAAGATGCCATGTTGGTGAGTGGCTGTTCTTTTCAACAATACCAACCATGAAGATCCACTTGCCAACATAGCAGGCGACCCAACAACAAGTTGTGCCGATTTCTTAAGTTGTATCAATGATATTAATTACCAAGTAATATATTTCACTTTCATATGACCCTATTTTGTAGGGAATGACCATTTCCTGTGTTTATTTGCCACTGGGCTTGCTTGTTTTTTTGTAGTGTATTGGGCTGTGTTGCACTATATTGAGCTGTACAGTGCATTATAGTCATACTGACCATTCATAATTTTCCCATTACAATAATTGGTGAAATGTGATTCTTGGTAAGTAATAGTTTACTCAAACATTTCAAAGTACATCTAAAAACTACAATGTTGAACAATGTGAAATATACCTGAAGCTTATTGGAATCCTCTGGAAAAATCTTTGTTAGTTCTGTAAACTCATCACTTTTAATGCTGGCAACTTCGACATGACATTCTTTCCCTGCAAATCCTCCTTGGAACTGTATATGGAGTTCCTCTATTACCACCTGCTTTGAAAATTCAAGTAAAACCCATTGGGGAGAACCCTGAAGGATAAGAACAGCACTGCTAATAAGTTATCTTCTGAACCCCTGTAATTATTTTATCATTCATTTAAATGTATCAAACTCTTAGATTACAAAGGGAAAAAAAGATTTAAGTTCATATCTTGATATTTCATTAAAATCATTATTCATGATAATTATTCATGTTTTGTTTTTGTACTGACTTGATCTGAATTCCAACATGTTTCGTCATCTCCATCTAATAGAAACTTCTTCCCAAACTGCTTCACATCTCTGTTGAGAACTGAGCTTACCCTAAATACATGCAAAGCAACATATATATATATACTATTTGCTTCAATGTACAGTAAGTATCAGAAACTGTAAATAGGAAACTGTTTAAATTATATATGAAGCTTGCATTCCCTTCACTTCTACTATAGTTTCTTATATGTCTCAAATAAAGTCTACATGAAAAGGGATAAACCAATTAATCTTCCAGTCAGCAAAAAAAAAAAAAAAAAAAAAAAAAAAAAAATTAAAACTTCACCTTTTATAAATTTCTGGTCATAAACTTGACCTTTTTATCTGTCCCTCCAGTTCCCAAAAATCCGTAAAATACTGCAGTAATATATGGGCCATTACTGTTATATACCCAATAGCATACATTTTCTAATAAGACTTGAATCTTGATGGAAACTACCAGGGATATACACCGCACAGAAATAAAGCAGAAAATAGCTATCCAAAGGCCGTTTCTCGGGGAGTATGGGACAGATAAAACCCTTTGACATTTTTTAAGTTAAGAAATTTGAAACTATATGATGGCATTCACTTGTTAAGTGGCAAGTGTTTGACTTCATAAGTAACTTGAAAACGCCTGAAACATGCTGCATTAAAAAAGGGGCTGCTGGTTACATGGTATTCGAAATGTATTTTTGTTAATATTACACTTTCATATATGTTTGCCTGTCTTGACATTGGTTTTAAATGATTGTGCAATTGTAAATGTGAAGTCTCAAAACTCAATGTTAACGTTAATCCGACTCATTGCCAAATAATACCAGGACGTTAAATAAGATAAAATGAAAGGTACCCCTGTCTCTGCCACTTGGCTGAAAACAGGATTAAAAATTCAGATCAGTATTGTAAAAATCATCTGTTATGTAAAAGTGAACATTTTCTCTCTGAAAAAGTTAAAGGAAGTGGTTAAAACCTCACCGGTAATTTGCCAAGCTCTTCAGAATGGAGGCTGCCATGCTTCTTTATTTATGCTTCAAGTGGGTACTATTGTCGTATTAAAAATTGAAATGGTAAGATTGGAGACTTTATAATATCTTAATAAAATCAATAAATGACGTATAAAAATTCTCAACTGTCTCATTCTAATATTTATATATATATTGTACTTTGCCTTGAAGAAAAGCCGATTATCCACACCTACATGTCGTAAATCCCATAGTACCCTTTTTCAAAATGCACAAGGTGTTTTCGTTGCGTCGAGCACCACAAATCCCTGTTCAATTATCTATTTGCAGATTCAGTTCGAAATTTCCTGGTAAGAAAGCTAAAGACAAAACATATGCGCAGGTTTGATATGGTTTTGTTCTAATTTCAATTATGCCAGTTCATTGATTTAACCTCTGAACGTTTGAGTTTCACCCCAACACTGCAGCAGCAGGGTCTGGGTCTAAAAGGTTAAAATTTCAAGACCTTAGGCTTACTGTTGTTGGGGTGATACTAGTTTATTTCAGTTTTGGGCCTAGCATGCTACGCAGAAAACTGGGACAACGGTATAATCGGTCAGCAAATAATGTTTAATTCGTACAAGGTAGAGGCAGAGTTAGACCTTAAACAGGAAATATATCTCCGGTCCCGGAATTTAGTTTGACGTTTAAGTTTGATTTTGATTTAAAACTTCCCATTATTAATTGAATTAACATTGTGCCTCTACCTGAGGCAAGTCCTTGATGCACTGAGAAAATGATTATGCGACACATGGTAATTGATGCACTGTTTATATTTTAATCAATACGTGAAGTGCCCCTTTCATAATTTTCCAGGAAAGTGGACCAAAACCCTCAAAAGAAGAAATGGCTGTAACACAAAATAAAGATGGAAATGTCACTATAAGAATTATGGCCAAGCCAGGTGCCAAACAGAATGCCATAACAGGTGAAGTTCAAATTACATTTAGCTTACTCTATAACTATTAGGTTTTACTTTTGATATTTCAGTAACAATAATGTAAATACAAGATACTACTATGCCTTCTGTACATATTTTGCCATATTATAAACATTTTTTCACTTGATGTTTCTCAATTTGTCAGATATTTCAGAGGAAGGCATTTGCGTCCAGATTGCAGCACCACCCGTTGATGGGGAAGCAAATGTGGAGTTAACCAAATACATTGCTAAATTACTTCAGATACGAAAGTCCGATGTCTCACTGGACAAGGTATATTAACACATTACCTAATACCTCAGTGTTAACTGCTGTGACTGAGTAAGATTGTTAATACTAACCAGTGTTTGCCTCTTGGGAAAATTAGTTGCTGGACTGAAAGTTCAGCCATCTTGAAAAGTAGCTGGCTCGAATGTCTGCCGGGTGGGAAAACTTCTCAGCCCATTCTGAAAGTTGTCAGCCCCGGGCAGACAGTCCAGGGTTAATTTCTAACACTGATACTAACATATCTTGTGTTTACCATGGGTAACTATTGTAGTAGGAGACCATGCATGCAAAGATGGCTTTTTGTAGCTCCTGTGCCATGAGAAACTGAACCACTCATTTCTTAGCTTTACCTTTCCAGTAGCATTAATATGAAATATCATATTTATTAAGATAAAGGTGGTTTTCATTTATTGTGTTTTTTTTCTCCCCCCCCCCCCCCCCCTTTTTTTTTTTTTTTACAAAATCACATCCAAGTTTATTGATAACTTCTTAGATTCTATGGTTGTCTCATTACAGGGAGCTAAGTCCAGGAACAAAAGTCTGGCCCTCTCAGCTTCTTCAGCTCTCACTAAAGATGAAGTACTGGCCACTCTCCTGAAAGCAATGGAAGACAAATGAAGGAGAACTGGTAATGAATATTATTTATCCAAACTCCATGCTATTCAAGCTGTGTGAAGATGTGGCTTGTGTATAGGACCATGCAGCACTGATAGAGGAATCTGTCTCCAGAAGTCCAAGTGCAGCTTACAATGCTACTTCAGACATGGTGGTTATAGAGGGGAGTCAATTCACTAATGCTTGGCACTAACTGAATGCCGAATCAACTGTCAAATGGAAGTTATTCACACTATGTCTATGACTTTGTAAGTTTTTTATTTTGGAAGTATCAGTAAAGTTTGGTTTTTGTTTTTACCAGACTACGCATGCATCTCAGAGCATGCAAAGCTTTTGGTTGTGATACACACTGGGTGTAGCCCAGCTGTCATCTGAGATGCAAAAAAGCCTGCAAACAAGCAATATCTTTCACTGCCAGACCAGGAACTTTATCCCTACTTCAGCGCCTTATTGCTTAGTGCCAAGTAGGGAGACAGTAGGTACCGTTTATGAAGGACTGGTATGTCCTTTAATGGGTGGAACCCACATCTTTGCTCTGAAAAATGAATACTGACCACAAGGCCAGGTCGGTTTCTGAGGATGGATGTCTTCTTTAAGTCTTGGGATGCATGGAACTGATAAAAGTGTACTGCCTATTCATTTCCATTAAGTTAAAAAGCAAACCAAAGTTGCATAAATTCAACATCCAACAGATTTATTTAGTATTGATATTTACAGGGTAACAGATTCAGATTCACTCAGGGAAGTGTCACAGGCATGCAGGGTTGATTTTGATTCTTTTATTCAAGCTGCTGTAACCAAATCACTTGCACAGTAATAGTAATAATTGGTAACTTATAGTTGGCCCTTTAAGGAAAGATAACAAATGTTATAATATTTTGCTTTTCTAGATATTACAACCAAAGGTGATTTAACTTACTATCAGGTTGAACTTAAGGTGTAATTGATGCTTGATATAGCATGTGGTTTAATTTCTGAATATTATATAAAAACAAAATATCATGCCTTAATGTGAAATCAAGCGAGATTCTGCGGGATTTGGATATAGTGGGTTTTATATAATAACAGACTAATAAGTGTGGTGAGTTTAGAGGTAAATATTGACAGAATTTTTCCAAATACTTTTCTTGTCATTTTATCTAGTTTTGCCATACGAGTCTTTTGCACTACAGTACATGTGATATTGCCCATGTTTTGCATGTTACTTTTGTATTGCTTCCCAAGACAACATGCCTGTGCATGTAATTTCATTATTATTGCTAAAAGGTTAACCCCACCTCATGCAGATTCTTGCACGTTTTCAAGTCTTGTATGACATCATGCAATGCAGATAGTCGATATCTTGGACGATTTCCATTGGACCACTTCCACTGGAGTTAATTACTGCCACTTTTTTGGTTTAAATATAGAATATCCAGTTCACCAAAATAAAGCATGCTAGCAAATGTGTAAATTGCTGGCTGACATCTATTTACATTAGTTTACAACATGCTGATGTACTTCTGGCACAAAAGGGAAAATAAAAGGCTTTATGCAGTAAACTTTCATAGTTTATTTTGCAAAGAGAAAAAATACACAGTCATTCTCTGTACAGTAGTTCACAAGTGTTTTACCCTACTTTAAAAAACAAAGAGGTCACATTGGCTTGTTGAAACCATACTCGTAATAGAAATCTCATATATATTACACAAATTTACAATGAGGGCATGCAGCAGAAAATAACGTACACTGTATCCACTGTACTTTCATTCCCTGAGAGCTAAAATTCCAGAAATTTAAACTACTTGAACTTTTTGCAAATAAAAAGAAAACCTGGGACACTCGAGCTAAGTTAATGTGGTGAGCAATTAAACTCAAATTTTATCTCGACTTCTCTACTCTAAGCTGCCAATTTATTTGTACAACACACAGGTAGTATTTCAAAAAAAGCTTTACACACTGCAATGCTATGAGCAACTTCTTAAATGCCCCAGAAAAATTCCCAAGAAAAGGACATTTATAAATACTGTAACACACAAAAATGGGAATGATATTAGAGATCACTTCGCATGCTGCATGCCTGGCAACAAACAAAGCAAGGGGAGGGGTGGGAGGCGAAACCAGATCTTTTGAAGATCACTTATTTACAATGCTAACATCTACCATTTACCGTGTTCACAATATGCTGTCATGACAACACAACAGCTGAAAGGCATATTGCAATGCTAAGCAACCAAGTGCTCTTACTCCCAAAAGATAAAACTTGCAATACATTAAAGGTATAAAGTATTATGTGAAGAGTTTCGTTCCAACATGTAACACCTCGTGTATGTTTAGTTACATTTGGTCACCTGATTATCATATATGCTACATTGTTAACTAGGTTCTTTGTAAGAAACAATAAGTAAAGGATGTACTTTAATTTACTTTAAGATAATATACACAGTTATTGGGATACTTGTTGCACTTGACTCAATATTAATCAGCCCTAAAATAATCTGTAAGCCCCTCTGCTCTTCCTCTTTTGTATTTACACTTTTAACAGCAATTAAAATGGCTTGTCTGGCACCAAAGCTTCAGGAAAATCTGCTTGGGACATCATCCTTAGTTGAGTCAATTTTTCTTTCAATGCAAAGACTGGTTCAAACGTTCATCACTTATTTGATGTTTTTACATTAGCCTGTCCCTGGGGTTTTTAGGCTTGTATTCGCTTAATTAAACCAAAGCAATTTAATAGAGCATCGAGTACCAATGATGTCCTACATTCTGCAGCAGATGTTTAACATGCATCACACTCTGGCATTACAGTTAACTTTATGCTCATCTGAGCTCTGTTACATCCAGTCTTAAAATATGACTTCGTAGAGTGTTGCTTTTTTATCACCTGATCCAGTAACAATATACTTGTCATCTGCAGATATGTCACAACTGAGAACAGAAGAGGACTCCTTGGACTAAAATGAAAAGAGAGAAAAATATTAGAAATTTTCAAATTGTATCCACTTTATGAATTTTACTTCTGTTATTAAGTACTGAATTTGTCTTTTCAATTTAACTAATATAATTGACAAAACACTTCTACTTTTTATATACATTTAAAAAAAATCAATAAGGAATTTGAACAGCAATTCTGAATAAGGCAGAACCTCTTTTCCACCCTACCCGAACAAAATTCTTATACCCCCTTGACAAACAAGCTTTTCAATTTCAACATATGACAGAATGACTAAAACAGCAAAAAAATATGAGATTGAATGGATTTTTAGGCCACATTTTACAAAAAGTCATACTTGTTGCCAATTTTTCATCAGTGGCATTGTGGATGCCAAGTTCTGGCATAAAATTGCCACCCACTGCCCACTTTATTCTCACATTTTATTGATTGACCCTTCTTTTCTTTAAAATTGGCCAATTACAGTTAAATCAAAAGTAAATATGCAATACTGCCTCCAAGTGATCCACCTTACCTGGAATATGCTAGCACCATATGGTGTCCTCCAAGCATTCAGCAGGTTATCTTTTCCTGTGCTCACAAACCACTTCCCACAATATGCAAACTTCAGTGACAACACACAACTCTCATGAAGATGCAGCTGATACTTGTCTGGCTTAGAATGATGTAGCACTTCCACATTACTACTCTCCATCCCCACAGCCAGCCATTCTCCAGTAGGACAGTAGCCCAGAGAAAAGATCTGGGAAGTAAAGTCATGTTGTTGCAACTGGCGACCCTCTCTGAGGTCCCATGAGCGAACAGTATTGTCCAATCCTCCTGTCCACAGTTTTGTGCCATCTGGGGAGATGTCTATACAACTAGCGCCATCTGTGTGCCCTTGAAATTGTCTACAATGAAAATTTATTTGGAATTATACTTTGATCTTATTATGCTTGTATTAAAAAAAAACATTTTAAAGACCCACCTGAGTAGAAGGGTTTTAAGAGTTTATAATTGGGTAATGTTCTCAACAAAACTAATTCACTTCATGAAAACCATGAGGTTAAGAAATCTAATATCTTTGAGAAATTAAATTTCTGAATTCTTAAATCTTGTTGAATTTTTTTCAATAACGTGCTTACATTTCTTTCAAACGCCTGTAACAGCCTTGTAAAATTTAAATTGGCCTATACATAAACACTTTTTTCACCAACCAGAAAGGCAAAGAATGCATACAACTGATAATTTGGATTCAGAAAAGTGAAGAAAAGATTAAGTTTGGAATTACACAAAAACTGTTGGAAAGTAATAGTAATTGTTAATGACAGAAAACAATGGAGACAGAATTCAATTAAGTAAAATCCTGTGCCTACAATAAAAACATGACTACATACCTGACTAGCGTTTGATTATGGAGGTCCCAGACAGCAATGTTGCCGTCACTGCAGCAGCTAAAGCACACCTTGGAGTCTGGGCTTATGGCAAGCGCGTAGCATGCTGGGGCACTGGAGGTCAGCTCAGCTTTAATACGAGGAGTAGGCTGGAAGAAAATGTAAAGTGTAAAGAAAAAAAAAATGAAGAAATGGATCTCGATCTCTATCTCGTATATTCAGTGAAATACTACTAATGTGTGAAGTGTCAAGCTAAATGTGAAGGGCCTCATTTTTTGTGCTTTTAAAAATATAATGTCTTACATTTTTGATAAACATTCTTTTTTTCTGTGAAACTTAAAAAATGGTAATAAACCTATTCTTCTCCTGTCAAGCCAGTCTTGGATCATTTTTTAAATATCAAGATATATATCTCTGATAACTTTCTTTGGTTCTGAGATCACACAACACCACTCACTGCAGCAAGATCCCATATTGACAATGTACTGGCTTCCCCTCCAACTATCAGTGTCCTACCATCTTTTAGCAGTTTGATTGAGCGAATATAGTTGTCCCGTTGCTGAAAAGTACAGGACATGTTACAAGGGAGTTGTCTAAGGGGGAATTTATACAAAAAAGGAAGAGACTTACAGCGGCCAAGTCCCAAATGGTGAGAGTTGAAGCTTCTCCACCAACGACTAAGGTATGGCCGTCATGGAGGAGCCGCACAGAGCGGATGTAGTTGTCACGTGGCTATAAAAATAAAAGCCAACCCCAAAAGGTGAGAAAAGATGCAAAACAACTCTTCAGGGAGTGGAAAAGGGGGAAAAAGAGCAAGAGAAGCAAATAGAAGATGAAGCCAGTGGCAGAAGATATATGAAAAACAACAAAAACAGTTTCATCAGTTCTAATGACTTTCATATGCAACTATCACATTAAAGGAATAAATCTGAAAAACTTCAGCTTTTCAATAATTTAAATCAAATAATTTTATAATACAAATTATTTCACATACTTTTTGTCATGAGCATGTAAAGTTAATTAAGTATTATAAAATTATTTTCCTATATAAACTCAGTTTAAAGACAAAAAAATGCTTTTGTTTTCACTTACCAGGCAATCCAACTGGGAAACTGGGCTCTTGTTCCCTGGTTGACTTATGTCCCAAACTTTCACACATCCCTGTCAAAATCATATAATGAAATTATTACACTGTATTTGAAAAACGGGTGGAAAGGATTAAAATGAAATAACTGAAAAAATTTAACTGTTATTTAGTTGTGGAAAAATAATCATAGGTAAGCATTGAATTTCTTCCACTTTTTATTAAAATTCACTTATCCACACAGCAAGCTAGGAATGAATTTTAACCTTCTTTAAAATATGTTTACTCAGGTGCCACTTCTATTCTGTGCAATTGCACAAACAGATCCAGAAATAATGTTTCAATCAAACAAGATAACATTTCAATTTAGAATTAAAATTTCTGGAATTTTCTTACATAGACTCATATGCTCAACCTCAACATTAAAAAAAATGAGCTAAGGATATGGCAAACTTAGCTCACCGACCTTTCCTCCTGTATAGACGTGTCTTGTTGGGTTGCTGATTGTGACTGCGCACACCACTTCTCCATGGTTCAGGGTATTGATCTGCCGGGCATGGCGAGGGATTCCTGGACCAATAAGGGCATCTGGTGGAAAGGGCACGGGTTGCATGGTGCCGTCTGCGCTCACGTGAAAGGAATATGCTCTGAAAAAACAAGCATTTGTTCTTACAACTACTTATGAGCAACTTACTGTAAATCTCACTGTAAAAATAGGAATGCAAACCCCCTGAAATGTTTAAATACTGAGCATAAAAATTCACTTTTACTGTGTTTACCTCCAAGCATAATAAAACTAGACAGGATGCACAAACAGTTGCATGGAACAAGGAAATTCAGTTTTCACTTTTGCTTTGTCTAAAACAATGTTTTCGTTCAATGTTTTTGTATTCAGTACAAATCAGTGAGTGTTTTGACAAATTTCTATTTTACTTACGGCTTCCCTCCAGGTATACCCAGAGATGGGGCTCTCATATGGGCATGTGGATCAAACCCAACCTATAACAATACATGAGGAACCTCTTTAATAACAAATGCAGCAAACAATCTTGTGTGCAATGAAGATTTTGTGTGATGTTAACAGTATTTTTAAACTTCACTTCTACATAACCAAAGACTAAATGAATGTCATTTTTACATATTCTGGTTTTAGAACATTGATATATAAGCAATATGTGATACTCTTATCAAAGTTATCAAATATGTCTAAAAAATTCAATGCAACTGTTCTCTTGAAGCACGATTACTAATATCACCAACATGTTTAACTGTTAACTTTAAAATCAACTTTAACAAAAAATAAACTGAATGCATATCTTACAGCGGCAAGGCGGTCAGCAGTTCCTGGACTACTCACCAGAGGTCTGGGGTAGTTATTGAGTGAGCTAGGAGAGATATTGTTGTGTGCCGCCAGCATGCTGGTGCTGTAGGCTGCCGCTGCGGGGCTCAGCTCGGCCGCTGCTGCCAGACTGTGGGGCACCCCGTGGGGCATGAATGGATACGGACCTGACATGGAGGAAATCGGGGTGCGTAAAGCAGAGGCAACTACAAGGGAAGGACAGAACAGAAAATACATCACTCAACAAAGTGAGTGAAAAGTGTGGAAATAGCATAACCATCAATAAATGACACACTGAAGTGAAGTGAGATGAAGAGAAAAGGTCAAGAGCACAGAACAGAAAAGAACAGACTGGAACACACACATGGAGTCAAGTATACCGGAGAGACACTTTAATATATAAAATTCAAAATACCACTCTTAGACTTTTTTCTTATTAAAAAATTCAACGAATTTCTTGTATGACCTAATTCGTATCAAATATGAATTTAATTTGAACCATAATTTACTACTACTCAGACATTTTATGTAGCTTGAACCCATACCCAGAGGAGGCTTGGCCACAGGTTTAAGTCCACCACTGGAAGGGCCTGGGGTAGCACTGCCAGAGCTTGTTGGAGTTGCTGCTTTGGAAACTGGGGTGCTTGGCTTTTCATGTTGCTGAAACAATAGCGACAAGATCTAGTCAGTATTAATAGCCCACTTCCAATCCTATTCTTTCAAACAGCTTTGGAACAAACCACAAGGGAAAGATTGACAAGGCCTATAATTCACAATAAATTCCATTGCTTTATTGTGCAAGTCACATCCCCCACATAAATACAAGAGGTACATTTAACAACACTAATGGGAACCTAGCACATCATGCACTCGGTAATAAATGAATTGTTCTAATGGATAATTCAACCTAGCTGGCAGTTACTGGTACAAGGGAGTCGGCTCTGATTGGCTGTCTGTGAGTAGAGTTCTACGACCATTAAATGCTAACAAGCTCAGATCTGCAATCCTCCATGTTGACAGACATCAAATTTAATGCATAGGTTTAAAGTAAGGGCAACTCTCTTGTCAGGCAATGCCCAGCTGTGCTTGCTGACAACAACATTAATGCTGCACACCAACCAGAACATTTTTTCTTGTAACATGCCTTTCTTTCACTAAAGACCTGACAACACACAAGCTAGTGTTTTTTCTTTTCAATTTAGCTGACTGAAAAGGTTATCTACCTTTGATGTGACCAGTTCAGCTAAATAATTGATATCTCTACACTCATAACTTCCCACATGAAGAGTTTTCTCTTGGCTGCAAAGTCATTAACATCATATGTCACCCAGAAAGACATGGTAGAAAGCCTGTGAATGTTCTTCACTCAGGAAACCAACCCTACTGCTCAATAACTAATTTGCAGCTCTGAAACTTTCATGCTGTCACATTTGTGCTATAAAACTACTGTAATGACTAGATATTTTCAACAGGGGAAAATTGTGAATTTTACAGATACCACATATTTTAAAGTCATAAATTTTTAAAATTAGAAGATTCCTTATGAGAGATAGCAACAAAACTGAATGGCAGGCTACTCTGTAGCTGTGCTCTATACAGCAAAAGGGCCACAAATGCCATATAGAAATGCATTTTCAATGATTTATCTATCAGAAAGATTGATAATTTTCCCCATTAAAAAGATCAAGCCATTACTGTACACTTTAAATAGCTCCTTTTTTATCAGACCACATGTTTCTTAATGAATTCCACTAAGGTGAAGAAAAGAGAGCACTAAGGACAAGGGAATTAAGCACTCCAGTTCTGCTTCTATAAAAATCTATCAATCATCAAGCCTGCCACAGAGGGTAACACCAGTTTGTCACAAGGTCTAGCGAATATTTTGCTTTTGGCTTCTTAATGCTTACAACACAATGTGTTCCAACCTGCCAACTGTTGTGGTGAAGTGAAGACCACACCTAGGGTAATCTTCTCTTTATATTTAACCAATAAATTTCAATAACCCTTGGTAAATAATCCTAATAAAAATGTGATCTGGGACATTTTTATTAAATTCAGGTGCTAATTAGCATCAGCAACATTCACAAACAAAAAGTAAAAACATTTCAAAAAAAATTTTTTTTTCATAACATGACCTCCAGCTCATATATTGAAATTAAGCAATTATTTGGACCAGTTTATACCTGATCTTTGTGCTTTGAGGATGACGTGCTGGCATGTGAGGAGGCATCACTGTGAGGACTTCCCTGGCTCGGGTCCTTGTGGGGCTTGTCTGGCCCATTCTCACGTGGGGACCTCTTCCCATTCAGGGGCGATACTGGATCCTGTACACAAACAGATATACAATCAACTTTTATTATCTCCTTCTCACTGTGTTCTGTCTGATATAGTATGAACAAAAAATAATTTTTTTTGTCATCCATTTTTGTAATGTACAAAATAACTGAATAGTTATCACTGATCAATACATAAACTTACTGAACAGCTATCACTGATCAAAAAAAGTTATCAAAAATGGACTTAAAATTTTCTCTATGACAACATGATTATCCTCCATTGGAAGATAAGGGCTGTTAATGAAAATGACTATTTGAATCTATCTGCCAATGTTACTGGAAACCAGTTTCTCACATTACATATGTATTAGAATTGATGAATTTGAGTCTATCTTTACCTCATTTGCAACATCCACAACTAAATCCTGATCACTCTTGTCACCATCACTTTCCTGGAAGAGAGAACAATAGATGCAAGCAACAGCTAATAATTTAATCTACTTTACCTCTAAATTGCGCATTAAGGCTTCTCTTAACTTTGTTAAGGGACTAAACACTAATTACATAATTTTCATAAAAATCAGCCACAGCTTCATTTGAAATGTACCAAACAATGTATCTGGATAAATGTCGGTCTTCTGGACAATAATATATACTACTGTAGTATATAAAACTCACCACTGACTCTTAGGAACTACAATGCGCTAGTGGAGAGAGCACATGATGCCCCATGTTTATTGCTTACGTTATTTAGACAAACACATGACATAAAAACGAATATAATAAAAATGACACTAGAGAATGATGAGGCAATAAAGGCAAACTTACGTTTCCTTTATCCTCTGTAGTTCTTCTTTTCTTTGACTCATGTCTATCTGGAGAGATGCTGCGGTTGCGATACTTATCTCTGTCACTTGGGGAAGCAGAATTTCTCTGAAAATAGAAGATCATCAAATAAATCTACACAATTTAGAGATCTATAAAAATGCATTTAATGCCAAAAGCTTAGGTTACTTGTTTTACTCCAATATTTTTAAATCAGACAAATGACAAGTCAGACAATTACCAAAAATTGAATATCTTGGATACAATAAACACTTCCTAACCACTGGAATATACACTGGAATATACAATATTTATATACAATTATTTCCCGGGGTTGACAGAAAGATGGCGCCCTAGGCAGAATGCAGGCGTCTTGTTCTATATTTGAGGTCAGGAGGTTCTGCTATATTGGCGACAGTCACACAGAATACAAAATCTAGTAAATGGTTTACATTAGATAAATAAATCACATCTTACACACTACTACATTGTTTATGATAATGTGATTCCTATCAGATTACAGGATGATCTGCTCTGGAAATCTACCACATTTGATATCCATACTCCTTGATTACTGCATCAGCCGCAAACTGATGTGCTTGGACTAACAAGAATAATGTCTCAGAAATACACGCCCTTAAACCCAGGCTATCAATCATGAAATACCATTTCCAATATCACCATTCCAGGCTCTCTTTTACTCTGTCCTTTCATGCACAAAGAACCCTCGTCAATGAGGAAAGCTTTTAGGAAAAGATGCATTTATTCTGCAATTTGCTTTGTATCTCAACTCCATCTCAGTTGCGCTCTGTTAGCATATTAATTAGGCCAGCAGAGTCTGCCGTTTCCTTTTGCTGTGGTTAATCATGCTATTGTGTGGCTTGGCTGATGAGATGTATGTTGTGGTGATTTGTTCAGGATGGGCAGGTGAGTGTGTGTGATACCTGTGTGTGCAGGTGAGATAGCTCTCCTGCCAGTAATCAACACTCCTCTTCACACTCTCTGCTGCCTAATTCTCCTATCCTGCGATATCTCACAAGATACTTGAGACGATAGACCTTTAGAATAAATTGGCACTGCGGCAAGCTCTTTGACTTTCTCCATTCTCTGATCATTTTCATGCTGCTGAGCTAAAAGCAAATGCCAAACAAAAATTGATACATCACTCAAACTGCACATTTCCTTCTAATTCACCTGCAAATGCACTGGGCTGGAACTTGTTTTAGAGTTTACTTTTGACCTTTGCTAGCTCGGTAAATGGGCAAGTGTCTGGCAAATAAAGGCGCATGCTTTTTTCTTGCTTGTAACACATGCTTGCACATGATTAATACTGCCTGCACCAACACAACAAGTATATGCAGCTGTTTGCAGGAGATTATCTCTGTACAGAGAAGGTGGAATATGGCACGCTGGCCAACCTAAATTACCATAGATTGCTTTTTCATATAAACAAGAACTGTTTCAGAAGAAGGGCTACTGGTACTTTCTTTGTTAATATTTTCTTTCAACATTTCCAAGTAAAAAACCTTTAACATTAAGTGATACCTACAGAGCTCAATTATTTCATATAAAAAACGTTGTAAAAATTTCACATTCATCAAACAAAGCAAACCATCTTTCCATCATCAGCTGACATCAGGTACATTTTTAAAATAAGATAAGGGTGTGAAAATCAAATTAAACCAAAATAAGTGTTAATAAAAAATTAGTAAATGCCATGGAAAAATGGGCATTGCATAACTGCAGGTAATAATTTTCAGAGAGGGCCTTGAAACTAAACAAAAATAAACTCATTCATAAAAATAGCAGACCATAAAAAAAGCTTTGAGGAAAATGAATACTGTGCATATCACCACACAAATACCCCATCAATGCACAGATTGCATCACAACTGTAAGTCATTCCTAGACACTCTCAGATCTGATAGGTGATACCCACAACCTTAGCAAAATCGAATGCATTTTCTCAGCACTTTCCTTCAGGGACCTTAGAAGTCGAGAATGAATGCTATCACAATGTGACTTCAGTAAGTACACACATCTCCCTAATGAGGCACTCTTTAATTTCCCAGTGGTTAGATTGTTTTGGCCTACTGTCTGCCTCACAAGTCCGCATTATTCTTGATAATGATATATTAGTTCCTGAACAATAGAGAAGGAAAGACCCAAGGGACAGTAAACTTGCTTCAATCCATTTTACTTTCTGGGTAGACTTCATAATTTTCCAATAACTCACACTATGTGGAAATTATGACTTCTGCCAGTCGATGGAAGGAATGATCTGAGTACAGACAAATATCCATGTCACACTCGCATACACCAAACCAATCAAAGACTGAAAGAGAAAGTAATAGCCTTTATGAGGGCCAATTTATTCTAGGGGACAGTGAGGAGACAAAGCATTGTGAATTCATTTTCTGAAGCTGTGAATCACTGAACAGCTGTTGTCTCATCTACTATCAGTCACTGCTAATCAAATGAACCTTTTCAAAGTCAATTACAAGCAAGAATATTTCAGTGTCCTCTTCCCCTTCTCTGGGGTTGAGTTGGGCATTAATGAAAATTTGTGATCAAGCAAAACAGAAACTTATCAAAGTCTCAAATAATTAATATTTTTGAAAATAAAAAGCTGCATATTAAACAATCATCACCATCTGTTCAGTAGCTGCTCGTCACGTGTTAGCTCCTCCCCCTCGACCATGAATTTCAAGTGAATGAATAAGCTAAATTAAACACTTTCAGTAGCAAGCCATGCACTGGGATACCTCTCCATTGGTATATATTATTATGATCTCGCCTGATCAGATAATTCATTTAGTACCATAGAAGTTGGAGATGAGAGTCAATAATAGATGATAATACTCTCTGACAACCACATTTACCTGAATCCCTAAGTGCAGGCCACATAACTGCTATTTGCTGGTAATCATATCAGTTTGAAAATTACAGGCTGGTTGCACACACATGTCCTATTGAGATATAATTAGTTTAATGGCAGCAGCCGAAGTCTGGGGAGTGTGAAAGAAGAAAGGGAACTGGCTGTCAATTACAGCTCACTTCCTTGTAACGGTCCGCCTCCCTGGGTGCTTCTGTGAATCGTGGGAAATCAACAGAACAGTAATTTCAAGCTCCTATCAATATGTGAAGTCAAGCACGGCACCCAGCGTAATTCAAGTAGAGAGCAAAATAGTGTCTTCAAAATGCCAGGGGATTGTTAATTTTAAAGAACCAAGCTCAATTAGGTTCTTTTTTTTTCTGAGATAATAGGGGCACTGTCCTGTGAAGAAAATCTCGATCTGAATTATCAATTCTAAATACACTTACAGAGAGCATTAACCCATATGTACTATATATATTTACTGATCATAATAATAAAATGTCTTAATTAAATGAATGTAAACAAACAATTCTCTGGAGTTCCAAAGTTTTTCCACATGTTTCTTTTGTTTTTGTTTTTTTAGCACTGTAAAATGACTCCCCATTTAATGAAAGGATGTGATCATATTTCATTTCAACCAAATAAGTCTTCTTATTCAACACAAAAGGATGACACATATGACAACATAGATACCAACAATAATAACCATTCTATGCTTTAGGTTCATGCAGGTTTGTCCTCCACATCAACCTACAGATGAGTCTGTTTTTTTCCTTCACGCACAAGCAGCAAAACATCTACCAAGGACCAGGATTGTTGTTCTAACCATTCTATTTGTCATGTCCACAACACCTCACCAACAAGGGGTTACATCAACATTCTTATCACCTGAACACCCAGCTTCTCGACATACAGGTAATTTTATTAACCAGATACACAGGCCGACAAAATCCCCTCAGTAAACAGACCCCATATCCACTATATCCATGGCCTAAGTCATGCCATTGAGCAATGTGCATACACTAGGGCAGAGCAAACAGACTCCTCTAAGCAGCTTATTTGATGTGCTAAAATTTCTATGTAAATAGAGAGGTGTGTCAATAGAACCAGGCAGACGTGTTGATACAATTCCGACCCAATCTACCTGGACTTTATAATATTAACTGATTACTGACTGAGTCCAGGGCACTAATTCTGTTAAACCTTCGTAGATTTGGTCAACAGATCAGGTAGCTTTATCAAACTGCACCGACAATGGAAACAGGGGCCACTGACACAATGGAGAAAAAACTCCAATGTTCTGGATCTATGAGAAAAAATAATGGTGAATTGTTCAATGTATTTTTAATTTTAATTAGAGTTGATTTAGCAGCCCTTGTGACTCAGAATCTATAAAACCACTTTCTTATACATGGAGTTTACAGTAAACAGCTTTTGGGCATTACTTCTCAGCCACAGCAAATACAGCTAGATTATCGTTTCATCTAAGTACCTTTTGTTAGTTATGCCATGTCAACAATTGTTTAACTGACTGACATGGTGTACACATAAAATAGCCTCGTCAACCCATCCAACTCTCTAAGAGCAAACAAAGCTGGGTGTTTATCATACAAAGAAATTCGAACCTTTTGTGTGCACAGAGTTGCAACCACTCAGTCTGTTTGAAAAGGTCCCCGTTATTCATTTGTAGCAAGCTGGCAGAAAAATTGGCCAATTTACTCGGGCATGGAATGCATGAAAATTTTATACGTCTTTAACAAATAATTCACAAACACACTATATTTACTCTCCTACTTCTTGCCTATTGTGGCGCATAATCCGACACTTGCTTTTGAGAATAATGTGGATGTATGAATAGCCCCATCATCAATTACCCCCTCCACAGAAACAAACTTATTCATCAAAACCCAACACGGGCACTGACCTGCAAATAATCTGTGCCCCTCTGCACAAAACGTCATCCTTTGTGCCTCGCTGACTGGGAACAGGAGCACAGATGACACCATTCAGGTACATATACATACGCAAATAGTTGGAGGTAGCCAAGGGAAAAATAGACACTTCTTTAATAACAATCCACAGCTCGACAAGGAAAGGTGCACACTGGAGTGGAGCGAAGGGGAGAGAAGAGTTGGGGCTGGGGTTGGGGGGAAAAGAAAGCTGCCAAAAACCAGGTACTTGAAAGAAAATTCAGTAAATAATTATCATGCAGCAATCATCTTAGTAGGTGGCAGGAAATATGTGAAAAACTTGTATTTCATTTAAACTGTTGTTCCCTGCTGAGGCAGACAGAGACCACCTTATGACTACTGCTATCAATACCCCATTGAGCAAACCAAAACCATGGACAGATTAACTTTCATACAAAGAAGGCATACCTGAAGCATTACCTCATTCCAGTAATGGAAAACAGGGTCGCCTATCCCCACAGTGCTTAACCACAGACTATAATAACAGTTCCAGCTAAGCTCCCACCCCTAACCACAAAACTATGTATGCCTCCTACTTGAGTGTCTTTTTTCATTTCAGTTCTACTGTACATATATAATCTAATAATGACCACAAAGATGTTAATACCTATAAAGCATATGTATATTATTTATGTATATAAATGACAAAACTGGCTTTCACAGTATGTTTCTTAATGGGTAGTCAGCTCAATTTTAAAGTCAAAACATTTTTGAGGCACCTTATATACCTTGTTTCCAATTTCAAAAACATTAACAAAGACACAGATGGCATGTATTTTCAACAGGAACAGAGTAAAAGAAATATAATTTTCTGCTAAATGATTAAAATTACTTCAACAGACCTCAACTTTGGCAGCCTGCTGATTCCCTTCAGATGGGAGGGTAGATTACCAGATGGCATGGTAAGTTGGGGGGGGTGGGGAGGGGGGGGGATGAGAATTAAATGATAAGTTCCTTGACACTGGATTTAGACAGGCAGAACACAAGAAGCAAGGCCAAGTGGCTGGCAGGCTGGCAGTTTACCTGGTGAAGCATGCACTGCAAACCCACCATTCATCAGAAACTGATGGTGGTTAATATGCATAACAACAGCTCACGCGCAACACACATGTACACATTCAGTCTGCCGTGGTGTATTACAGCCATCATTAACATTGTATAGAATTAGCCCACCATCTCTGCATCCCTGACAAAAGAATACACCTGCCTTCCTAAAAGATCTGCTTGGCAACCTATTACGCTACTTTCACACCATTGTTTGTACTTCAAAACATGCCTGTTAATTATACCAGGAGTAACTCTAGAGGTTTCCCCCTTTTCCGCCAAATCATATCTGAATTTTACTGATGTATTTTTTATGCAGGTCTTCAATTCCTAACAACACCCAACTGTTTAAACACGGTCATGCAACACTAGCAGAAGTGATAATGACACCAAGCACAGATAACTTACATGTCTGTCTTCACTTGCTGGGGCTAAAAAGAAATCAAAGTTCACTATGAATATGAACCCACTATGGCAATAATACCACAATTATCATCATTTTTTTCAACAAAGCAATTATGTGCAGCTCTTTTATGTAAAATGTTTTTCTGTAAATAATAGATTAAGACAATATATAGAGAATAAATCATAATTTTCTTAGCAAAAATAACCTTATATATTTATCTGCTTGTCATAACTGTCACTTACGTTTCTCTTCCTTTAATAATGGATGTGCTGCGGCCGAGAGAGCCAGGAGTCCCGCGCTGCTGCTGGGGGGCAGGGGTGGCTGCAGTCCTGGGTGGAGCCCTGCTGGGGGTGGGGGCAGGCTGCTCAGGGGTGGGGCGTGAGCGTGTGGTAAATGTTGGGCCTGCATCTGTTGCTGGAATAAGCGTGTAACTCTGAATGGTTTCACAACATGGCATGCAGATAACCAACAAAATATACACACGTAAGGTTCTTTTTTTATTTTTAGGCCACAATTTTTTCAACTCACAGCAAAAATAAATATCAATTCTTCTACAATTATCCAAAATAATCCACAGCAAAGGTCATCTTAACATCAGAATTAACTGACACGAGTGAAAAATACAAGTATTGATCTTCTTAAGCTAGTAGCAAACACACTTCAATAAAAATAAAGTTGTATAGTATTTCAAATTGCATTAGTTGATCTTTAAGTGTTACCCAACATTTCTAGGGGAACACATAACAGAAACCGATCTCTTCTCCTCAGATATACAACATTATGGACAAATAAGTGATACTGATGGTGGTTTTAAAAGCTATTCTGACCTTGTCCCTCATAACATTTATTACACTACAGCTACCATTATGTGTGTACACTGCATATTAAGTTACTGATTGTTAGCACTAAACTCTACAACTGTAGTAACAAGAAAATATCTATAATTAAGGTGCATCAGGCCTGTACATAGACTGTTTTGTTTACAGATACTGAGATGCTTCTACTTTGATGAGGAAAGATAGATTTCCTACTGTCTATATTATATCCAAGGCTATTCAAAATGTACCCATTATCAATAATAAAAAAATATGTAATTTCTTTTATTTTTTTAATTTGGGGATGGGGTGCCAAACCTGTTAACCCTCCAAATTAATTAAACATCATTTGGAAATTGTTTCTGTTATTCAAAATGGAAAAATGCAGAAATGATGGCAAGGAAAGAATTCATGCAAATCAGAATATAATGTGTTTGATGACAACAGATTTTTTTAATCTAATGAAGTATAGGGTCACAGGAAAGATTGGGGAGGGGGGGGCAGAAAGAAGAACAAGGAAGAATAATTTTTTACGCCACACACGGGTGATACTGCCCTGATGCAACTTACCAAAAAGTGTTTGTCACCACCTACCCCTATGATAGCATTTAATTCTGCCATGGTGACCTGCTTGGCCCGCTCGACTGCTGCTGCCACCTGTTGCTGGTGCTGGAAAATGAAGGGAAAAAAAACAACACATACATGTGCGGCAAAGCTGAAAACTTGAAATAACATTGCAGACATGACTTGGGAAGCCCTGTGTTAAAGCAACATAAACAAAAGATAATTTGTTCAATTGTAACACTAAGAGACATGTGTAAGGTGGCAGGCACTTTTGAATTTGGATAAAATCAACCTCCCCATGTTTGGAATTTATGTGTTTTATGTTGTACCCTTTGGGCGAATGTAGCCCCTAAGAGGGAGAACATGGTTCACCACACTGACATATGGCAGAAGGTTTGTATGTTAATGTTGAAGAGGTGCACATGCCACAGTACAGGCCAGACTTGAAGGGTTCCTGTACAGGAGGGAGGCAGTCAGTTCAGTGCAGCAACCTCCCTTTTGTGTAACACAATCGTTACCAAGCCACAAGAAAGGAGGAACATGTGCTGTTAATAAATAACAAGAATTCTAATAACGCACCTACACTGCACTTCTGAAGTCTGACCTCAAGTTTAAATTGCAACAAATATTTAAATTCATGAGAGTTCATAAGACATTTACAAATCTTTTTTTTAATATTTATCTTAATCAGAAAACCTTGAGATCAACAATGTCAAAATACTGCATACTTATTAACTTAGCAGTCCACAAATAAAGAGTATGGAGGCCCAGACAGCTGGCCTTGAATTTGATTATGTTGGGGGTTAAATGACCATCAAACAGCTTAATTGCCCACAATAAGCAGAACTGAGTAACTGATAAAAAACAGATTGAAAAATTAACCCTTAAAGAAGAAATCCCTTTGAGCAGATGTAGCATACCTCCTTTAAGTATAGCACCAGTTCTTCAGCTCACTCTAGAAAATACTTGGCCAATTTCAGCCAAATCAATATTCTGAACAAAATCAGTGATGGATTTGGTGTAAAACAGTCCAACATTTCACTTTTTCTTTGCCAAATTAAAATTTGTTTAGTTTAAGACGGAATCTTACTATGCCAGAAGGACATGGAACTTACCTCCTGGGACAGAAACGGGATAACTTGCGCCAGGATAGCATTCAGCCTCTTGGCAATCTCCGTCTAGGAAAAAAATTATATAAAATAGACCAAAATTAACTCTGAGAAAACCACAGCATCCACTTCGTTAACAATAACATGATAACATGGTTTGTACTATCTGAAATGAATTTCACTGATCTACTTTGGCTTCAAAAAGTGAATAAATTATAACATAAATAAAAATTATATCTTAACAAGGAAATGGTAATCCCATTTACAATAATGATCAGTTAGCAATCAAAAGCAAACAAAACAACAATGACTGGTTAATTTTCAAATCTGATGGAGCACCGAAGTAATCAGTGCTTTATGCCAATAATCAGGAACAATGGACATTCAGTAATAGATCAGTCGTCAGACATATTTGCTTGTTTCTCAAATTATCACGAGATTCCATATCTAAGAGTTAACCTGAAAATAGTGATGTCATAAAAATTGTGAATAAACATTACTGGACAAAATGAGTCTAATAAGCAGTACAGGACTGAGAGAGAACAGGTTTTATAGATCTGCATTCAACATCTACTTTGCATAAACTCAGCTCTTGATTAAAACCAACCAATCACATTGTGAAGTCAAAAGGAAAGAAAATCCCTAGTCCTATCACTTGCAGGAAAGAGACACTACTTAAATAAGCTTTTTTTTTTTCAAATTCTCACAGGACAGACTTTTTTCCATAATTCTCTTTCTTTAACAAGTTATGTGACAGCCCAGGTTACTGAAAATGTCAATCAATGCTTCACAACCATTCCTATAATGGCAGCAAAAATAATTTCATTCAACTCTGAATTCCATTTCTTGTCTCACACAAATGTCACGATGGCAGCTTTGCATTAGAACTTGATTCCCATACCAGCAGCAAGAGATATCACACTTCTGGTCTGGAGCATCAAATAAAGCCCACCAAGGGAAATACAATCACCAATCATCTTGCACTACATCATTTAAGCCCTCACCATTTGCTTCCGAGATCTGCAAGTCTAATAGCGGCAGTAACTTTCAAACAAGCAGTAACATGTAATTCATTTTACTGTCCCCCTAGATGATTCTCTGTTTCTGTTGCCTTCAGACCCATACATCATCTCACATGGTCTAAGTTCTAAGCACTGTAAGTAACCTGATTGGAGAGGCCTACTAGAAACCAAGGCATATTATTGGACAGAACAGATAAAATCTATGTATTTTTTTTCAGAAAAGCAATACTGTTAGGCCAATCTGATAAGAATTTAACAAAATATTTGAGCATAAAAGTGTGAAAAAAAGCTCAATAATGTATATTTACATCTGTCAGAATCTACTTTTTTTTACCCTTTGACAAACATTCTATGTTCTCATCTGAGCCTAGTCACCTTTTGGGCTTCTAGCCACAAGCAAAAGCATGAGGATGGGAGTCATACATGTTTTCTACCCTTGAAGGTTAACCACATATCCTAAGAACCAAGGTACCCAAAGGTTGGTTGGTTAACCACAGCTGGTCAACGAGCCTTGTTGATGGACTCATGCCTTGGGTAATCAGCATCTTGTGGTGGTAGTGGCAGCAGACTGAACCCTCTAGAGGTGCTAACTTGATTGGAGACTTTCTGAATCTCTAATTAAAGATCATTTATGCATATGAACCAAACCCTAGAGGGGACATCACTTCAAAATCACAAACATTGATTGTACTTTACTAAAACTGATTAAATTTTACATGAATTGCTCGGGGTAGAGATGAAGTAAGTTGAAGTAGCCTCGGGAGACGGAGCTAGGCATTGTATTGATGACAAGCATCCATTGGGTCTCAAGGCCTGGGAATTGCAGCATCAAGGATAAGAAAAGTCATAGCTCTAGGGAGAGTTATTCAAAATCACAAGTTTATGGAATGGATTTCACAAAAATCCAATAATAGTTCACGTCCCAGCTGACCCATTCTGTGCCGCATTCTGATTGGTTGTTCGACTGTGGAACTGACAGATGCCTCCCATGTTATGATGAGATCAGGCGCTTGCTGCCACAACTGATAATTCAACCGTTTCCCATTTACTTCAGGGAATTGGAGATGGGTCATATTCCACTGCAAGACAAAACAATGAGCCATTGCTATGCAAATGTCTTTTCTGTGGTAACTGCATCCAAATCTCCATTTGCAATTGTATCAATCTCCATTTACTGGTCATCCTTTTAATGCCCACTGTCCCCGAGCAGAGCATGGGTTCTTCACATTCCAACCTGATCTCACATAAAGAAAACATTAGTGTTGGAAGTGCAGCTTGATGTAATTTGGCCAATCCTTTCAAGAGAACAAATATCCCCCACACTCATCATCAATATTGATCAACATTCTCTGCTACATACACACACTCACACACAATGCCATCTAGTTGTAGTCCACAAGACCCCCTTCCCTCATCAAAACTTAATGGAATTTTGTTCCCATGGCAACGGCAGATTAGGCTGATTATTGGAGGTCTCCCACCTCTAGTCGCACTCATTACTGATGATTATCAGTTTAAGAGGTGTACCAGTCATTAAGCAAAGCAGATGGTATTTTTTCACATTATTTTGTGGTTGTTTTGTTTTCAGGCCTGCAAGCTAGTCTATAGAATGGCTTTTTGCTAATTCACTATCTACAGTTTCTGTCTCCCAAATGACTGGTAATTAGGGATGTACTCATGAACTTCAAGGCTATCCAATACATGAAGGAAGCTGGCCTCATGTGTTGGGGAAAATTAAATCTGCACACATCTTCAGACAAGTGATTTGATTATTCAGTAAAAGGGTGATAAATTTCACTGACAGAAATTGTAGAGGTGCTTTTATCACCAATCAAATTTTACTTGCGATTATTGATGTTAACAAAGCAGCCGCTGGTACAATTGGTGTGCCTTTTAAACCTGAGCTCTGGGGAATGTTTACTTAGGTCGATTGTGTATCAGACATCTTCTTGAGATGTCTAGGGTGTTTACCCAAGAAGTGGTTTCAAACCAAAGTGAAGGGAGAATTTATTTTTCCAACTTGTCACATATATTGCCACACAGTGAGTTAGTCAGGGTTGTTATGAGAAAAAGATACAGACCAAATGGCTTAATTATAGCAACCTTTCTAGACAGTTAGGATAAATAGCATGGGTATTTGGATAAATGTTTGATTTTTTAAAAAAAAAACTTTGTATGCATTGTGTGACATCTACATACTTCTTTTCACTGAAGTGGCAATGACGTTCTATGAAGATGAGGATATATCACTGGTCTGAATGAAAATGTTTGTTGAGGGATCAATACGGCACACAAAAGTGAACCATAAGTTGTATTTGTTCAACTTGAATTCAATATCCCCACACTATTATGATTAGTGGGTTCAATATGTTTGATATGCAACACTAGCTTTGGTGCAGTTTAAACACTTTAATAACAATAGACTTGAATAGATTACCAATACTACATGACCCCAGCTTGCTCAATTTAGAGCTACATTACTCTTGGTGAAAATCAATGACAATAAATTGACCATCACTGTACTCCCACAGACTGTGGCTTTCACAGCATATTATGGGTCCAGGTACTCCCCAAGTTAATTTGGTTCCTCTCCCCCTTCCCCCAGTCTTCCCCCTCTTGGAATCAGTTGAGCAAACATGAATGTATGCATAACGAAAACAGACACTGAAAGATTAGTTAGAAGCCTTCAAGTTTGCCTTCTTTCAACAATTAGCAGTTCATGATAACCAGATAGTTGATGCCTTCATTGAGACGTGACCCCAAAGAACTATTCACATTTGCAACTCCCAGCTGTCGGAAAATGAGAAGAGGCCGCTTTTTACAACTGCTCCTTTTTCTGTTCCCTGCAGTGCCGAGCCCAATACCAATCTGACAACACTATTTGCAGTGCAGTGTTTACCTGTGCCCAGAGAATGTGCCTTTAGCAAATATCAGATCAATTTTCTACAATGACACAGGAACTTAAAGCAATAGTATGCTAGGCTTGTCACCACAACAATACTTGTGAATTGTTGACAGTCTAATTCAATATTGACTCTACTTATACAGTTTTGCACTGTGTCCCAGTCAAGTGCACATAAAGCTGTTTTAAACAGCCTCCCTCAATAGATATTGATCCTTCAGCAAACAATGAAGCTCGAAGAAGTATTTGTTTTTATAGAAGCTGCAACAAAGGATTAGGAAAACAATTTTGTATTTATTTAGATAATTGCAAAGAAATTTCAGATTGATTTCGAATCATTCCCTCAATTAAATCCAACGAGAGGGAACAAAGGTGCTTTCTAATGGGCTTGTTTAATTTTCCCTTGTGTGGGTTACTGGAGCTTCTACACTTCCATTAATCTTTCTGTAGCCATTGTCCCCATAGTAACATTACTGCGTCTATTTGATATTCTGTTTAAGCAGGGAAAATTACCTGATCAATGGCTTCATCTAATTTTGTAAGCACCTTAGTTCGGCAAACACCTTTAGATTTTGGATCAACATCATAAGCAAGCATGGGCTGCAGGTTGTAAGAGGTCTGGTCAACTTGGGGAGCTGGGTTATTTGAACAAGCCCAACAACATTCCTATGGGGTGCTCCTCAGTGCAAAATTAATCTGTAACCATACCAATTTCGCCAGTCTAAACTTAGACTTGCTTACTGGAGGAATGAAATCATAAACCAAACACTTTCAAGTAGAGTTTAGTTTAGATGCAGTGATCCATACAGGCATCTCTTATCTACAGCTAATTGAACCCATGGCTGTTGATCAGCTCTGAAACATTACAACCCCTGCCTTCTTCTCGATCTCCATTACTGCCACATGTGGCCAATCAAAGCTCATGCACTTGTGTTCTTAGGTATGCCTGACAGGGAGGCGTGCACTCTCTGCAGACCTTCTGCATCTTGGAATGTATTCAGCAAAAGTCACAGCCCTGGGCATGGATATGGTAAAAAGAGGAACAGCATTCTGACTCTTAATCCAGAGGAGCATCCTCACATACCCTGCTCATGAACATAGCCCTAATTAGCCACAAGACTCAAATGTTATCCAAACACCTTCTGCTTAGCCTGCTGCCTTTATTACATCCATGACATCAGTGGTTAGCTCAACCAATAAACAGCCTGTCAGTGGGGGAAAAGATGAGTCAAGATGCTGCAGGGGCTTTCCTGTCACGATTAAAATTACTTCCACAGAGTGAAACCACATCTTTGAGTCTACCATGTTCATTTCTCGGAAAATGTATGATGATAAAACCGTGAGGTCGTCAGCTTGCTCTCCCCAGTAAGCATGGCAGGGTTTAATATCAATAATCTGATATTAAGGAAAATGCGCAGTTGGTAAATCCAACCTTTACATCACATGAATTTCCCAATATTCTGGGAATATTTACTGATGCAGAAACCGGCTTCAATTAAAAAAAAGTTATTATTTCTGTAATGGCGTGTGACAGTTGTCAAGCACGCACATTTAAATTATAGAAAGATTCAGGTTTATCATGATGCTGGTAGTCCTGATGCTATGGTGACCTAGGAAATTATCAAGGGATGTGGCAAGCATAATTTCCACTCATCTTAACCCCTTATTCCCCAATGCAGCCTCATTCAGACAGGATGGTCTCACTAAATGAAGCTAATTTGATGACGCCAGACCACAGATAATTACCTACACATTTTTCTCTCTCCTTGAACTGAGCAGAGTCAGTCGTCTTATGCTCTCCGCCTCCCTGCCCATGCCCAGCTGCTATAAACCACACACCACTCCATATTGTCTGCACTGAACAACAAGAGCACTCATGTTTACAACAGCTGCTGTCACTGACAACTGTTTCCCCATTGTGCCATCCTGGAGTTCTATTCACACTTGATCACAATGAGGATCATGGTTTTAAAAACCAATCCACACCACACTGACTGAGGGGTAGGCAAAGCGATTATCTTGATTGATGATCAAATGGCCATTGGGCAATCTCTGAGTGACCAGTCCTTTTTAATTTGAAAACTCCTTTGGTAAAATCAACCCAGTCATGCGGAGAACAATGTGGTTGAGGAATCCAAGCTGACTTATGATGTGATGAGCTCAGCCCCAGCCTGGTGTGTACTAAGCTGTGTGATACACAATAGCCATGTCTCTTCACTTCAAAGTGAGAGACCGCACCTGGGGACACTTGGGTGCATTTTACCTTGGTCACAACAATTGCACTTTTTAACTGTTGCTAGAGTTGTACACCTCCAGTCCATTAATCCCTTCAATAAACTGACAAGGGAGACGTCACGCCGCAGTAGCTTCGCGCACCACAGTTCTTTGAATAATACATTAAGACTGACAGAAATGAATGTTTCTTACCTGTTTATGCATCTCCACATTCAAGCCATAGGACATTTCATAGTACTGAAATGGAAATTAAAACCAAATCAACCCAGTGCCTTCATGTCATTTAAATACCACTTGATGGGCCTTCAAATAGCTATCTAATAACAATTGTCAAGTCCTCAAGAGACAGTCAACTCCATTTAATGGGGATAGGTAATGAATGCACTACAGCACAAAATTTGGGGATGTTTTATTGTGAGATATGATCTCACACTGCTGCCAAGCATGTTTAAGTACTTAGTGCTGGTTAGTGATAAGCATCCTCATATTTTTTATAAATGAATATAAGTGTACGAGAGAAAACAATAGTTTTTTTTTTCAATGACAAACATGCCATGGGGACCACCACAAATATGTACCCAAATAATTTTAAGAGCTTGGGGTTTATAACTATTTGACGAATTATTCTAGAATTGTGGTTGGCTTTGAAAGGAAATGTTACTGCGGTGGTATTATGCCTCTGTGGTTTCTAGCATGTAATTATCAATGCAGCATGATTAAATAAACAGGCTCTAAGGCTAACCAGCCTAAATAATCAATGTTCAACTTGAATCATCAGCTCAAGCCACTGGGCTCTAAGGTAATAATTATAACACCAAAAAACCTAACAGAGGCTATAATTACTCAAATAACTCCAAAGGCAAAAAATATTTAAACAACAGTTATGTGAAAGTGATCTTCTGGCTCTCTAAATGAAAAATGTTTCTTTCAAAAATTTAAGGAGTTTACATCAATATTTGTGATAAGTTTCTTGTAAAACAGTAATTTAAATACTTACCATAACATAATGTCTCTGCATCTCAGTCTTCTCCTGGGCTAGTTTTTCACATTCCATTTTTAAACTGTGAACAAGAAAAAAAGAAAAAAAATGGAAGCTGTTACACATGCTGCAACTATTTCACAGTCATTACCCGTGAACTAAATCTGCACAACATTTATTACTTTGTCATCACGGAATTTTAGCTGATTTAGAAATCCAGAGCACCCTTGGTTGTTTGAGTGCAGTTACTAATTGGAAAAATATTCAAAGGGGCAAAACAACAATGTATAACTCAAAATTAATTTGTTTTGGGTTCCAAGTGATTCATACAAACAGAAAAAAAATCTTAAAAAAAAAGAAAAAAATCAAACTGACCTGTGGTATTGGGCTTGAAGGAAACTGAATTCCTCTTTGATACGGTCACATGATTCGGCCACCGTAAATTTGAACGGCTGGCCCGGCTGATGGGGAGCCTGAAATGGAAAAATGGGTCGATTGGATGTAGGGACGAGGTGATACAGCATATTTCTGATCGAATTATACGACTGCAACCATAGGTTTACGTAGATGGATAAACGATTGTTTTTCACATGAGTTCTAGCTGAAGATAAATACCTAGGGATGGGCTTGGGTGAATCTCAGACTGTGTCAACTGAACCGTGAAAATAAGGCGTACAAACAATACGCGAAATTCCAGCAAGATTTCGAAATAAGATTCAACTTACCGGATGTCTATTGGGATACATCCCGGCTGCCCGTGTGATAGCTTGATCCCTTAGATCAGTGAAATATTGTAAAACACCACCGCTTCAATGACAGGGCGGATATTCCCACCAAAGCTCGAGTCTTTCTTTGTGCAGCGATTTGAACTTCACAGCCAAATTAACCTATCGATGCTGGATTATTTCTAAGAATTCTCAATCGTCGATATTCCTAATGTACCTGGAATCACACTACAGTATCTGATATTCGACAAAGGTGGTCAAATCGGCTAAAATAGGTGAAAATGTCCCTGGGAAAATTTGCTCGCCTCGTACCAGATGCCACACACAGCATCCACGACATGCGGTGTTTAGCCAAGTAACAAAAGCGCCAAGCAATACAACTTGCCATATATGGAGTAAACTGATTGGCTGATCTGCAAATACAGTCCGACACATCGGTCCGCGTGGGTCATTAGTTATGCACAATACTTTCGACGCCTAAACCAATAAGAACGGCAGATTCAACGGCCACCGCTCCTATAGGCCCCGCCTACTGTGCATATATTACAACAGGATTGTGCAGGCTGGCGAATAGTTATATTAGGCTATGTCCATGTATTTGATGAAAATGCGCATATCTGATCACAAAAGCATAATTTTTGCCTTATGTACTACTTTGTATTCCTCATAACCCACACTTCAGAAGCTATGGATCCGAATGAATCAAAAAATTATTAGACCTGTAGAACAAAAGAAACAGATAAAATGACAATGTTTTTTATACCAAAACAAACCGAATGTAGAAATTTACTAAAATATTTTGTTCTTTCTTCTACACTATCGTGAGTCTGCATGTTTTGCAACATTAATAGACTAGAATACGTACTTTACGGCGGTTGGAACCGTTGGCGATGCAGAGCCCAGTGGGGTTTTGATATGTACCTGTCACTTTTGTTGTGCATATAAATGAAGCTAGGGGGGCTGAGCAACTGCAAGCTTATCTAAATTCGAGAATAGCAGGCAGCCGGAACTAGCAAGTCGTTTCCATCTAGCAAATGCCCCAAATTAACCACGGAAAGTTAATACGCAAGACTTGCCTTTGTTCAGCGCCATTCCCACCAAAATAAGCCTGAGTTTTATTCGGAGGAGGAATCAATACTTCTTATGAAGGCACCTATCAGAAAATTTCCTGTGTTGGCAGTCGACAGTTATTTATCTCAACGGGGAATAATTCTTCCCTTAAATTCCCTTGACAAATTTTATTTTTGAATTAGTTTTTCTTTGTGATATTGTGAAGAAATATCCAACATTACTTGGACATTATTTTGATCTCATTAGGGAGATGGATAAATGGCAAATGTTGGAAACGAGAGCAATTTGAATTTCTATTCCATCTAATACGGATTATCTAATCGAAGTGAAAGAATCAGCCAGCTTCATTTCCCTCTGGATATGAAAGGCTGCCTTATTGCTTCTTTCATACATAAATAATAGATTTTGTATTTGCTTCATTGCTGGCAGTAATTTCAATGTAATTACCATCACACGTCACTTACCGCGTGTAATCATATACCTGGGATATCATCAGACCATAATGGGAGATTATATATACATAAACCTCGGGTAGAGATAGCCTCTTGTGCCCGTTTTATGATAAAGTCACTGCTTGCTACACAGCTGACAATGGCGGTGCCACACTGACCACATAAAAAGAAAAAAAATGACAGATGATCTTTTCAAACGGATTATGCCAGCGTGACAGTCTGATTAGACTATCAGCAACATTCTACTTTCCAACAATTACGCGCTGATAACTTGGGTCTTGTGGTCTTTATTTTGTAAATCCCGGTATTTCGAACAGTAGTATCTAATTATGGGGTATTTTGTACAAACGAAAACAATGATAATCCGACATTTAATGAACGTAGAAGGTACAGCATCTAAATTAAGCAAATTCGGTTTGGCATTTTATCATCATGTCCGTTCACTTCTGCTGGTTGTAAAAGTAACAACAGACGCCCACTTTTTTTAACAGACAGGGCGGTGTGTGATATTTTTCTATTTTCAGTGGCGGTTGGTTATTACTGTTACAAGGAAGCTCTGTTTAACACATTGCGCATAACCTAATCATACAGGGATAATACCCAGGCTGCATGCAATCTTTGCATTTGGGAGTAAGTCTGCGGCAGTGGTTACTTGTGGCTGGCCGGGTGCCAGGTCACGTGGTCTATTTTACTTCATTGCTGAAAAAATACGCGATCATCATGTGTAACTGAAATAATAGGCCAACATTATTATGCAGAGTTCAATCAAAATGTTATTTTGCAATTTCTAAAAGAAGACAGCCGGAAACACGTCAAACTAACAAGAAAATGTAACAAAATATCATGTGATAATGATTTCTTTTATATTATTTTCGAGTTTCTGTTTATTTTAGTGAAACAAGTAGGAGTGTATGTTCATTTGTTTTGTCAAAGCAAATAAAGTTAAATTTTTTATACATGTGGAATAAAAACTCAAGGCGGCTGTACAAAATATACCATCGAAAACAAGTCAAGTAAATGGCGACAAAAGCAAATGTCAGTCGTCACAAAACCCGTGCCATCTAATTCGTTCAGTAAACCCTCGCTGATCAATATTTTCTTCCATGCTAGGGTTTCGGTGCACATTTAATCAAAGCCCTTAGAGAATAAGGATTGTAGGAAATATGAGTCGATCATCAATACAATTAAACATTGGATAAAACTTGGCTTTCTGTAATATCAAGTAGATTTGAACAAATTTTCTGACTGAGTGGAAGTTTTCCTAATGTGCATCGATTCTGTGCATTGTTCAAATAGACCCCCGTGCAAATATTCATTTCTTTCTGGTATCTAATGGACTTGATAAGTTCTTTGTCTACAAATTGTTCAATTATCAGTCAGGCATTTAAACATCCATAAATACAGTTTGTTTTATTGTAAGGCAAATATTTACCATAAACATCAATACTGACACAAAAAGACAAAATAGCCTTCCAAATGCGTGGACACATAATTGTATACAAATGAAAAACATGTAATTGCCTTTCATTATCTTCATTGAATTAAAAGTCTACATTTGCACATAAATGAAGATTCCTTGCAAAGGCTTGTTGACACTTATTATTTCTATAATGACTATAATATTAGAGAGGTGATTTTTTAAACATATCTTTATAGCTGTTTAAAATATTTCTCAATTTTTCAGTCTGCCAACTATCCTCAATATATTTAATGATCAGAATTTTATACAAATGCGTTTAAGTATTTACCACATGAATTAAGTGAAATTGATGATAAAATCTTTTCTAATTTTGAATAAAAGTTTCACTTTTAACAGTGCTAAATTACCTTAAAAAAGAGAAAAACTAGTTCATGTTATATATATATATTATATATATATTTTTTTTTTTTTCACAATTCCAATTCTAATATAATCTTTGTTATTTTTGTAAGCTTCCCATTAAATGTGAACTGAATTGATAATCTGGTAATGTTAGAGTTGATGAAGTACTTGCCACCATGGTCAATAAACTGACTATCCAGGGACTTCAAATAACCACAACAGCATATTTAGCTGACAAGCATCCCATGCCATCTTGTTTTTTAGTAGGCAATGAAATAATAATGAAATTGGTAACCAACCACGGACACTCGCCAACCATGTAATACATATAAAGGGACGGGTTATAATGCAGGTTTTCCTTAAACATTATTTTTGATTAATAGTATTGGAATATCATTATTATGTAGGCCTATATTGCCATGTAAATACACACATTCCTTGAATACTGCAGTTTTGCTATCATGAAAAAGCAATTTCCACTGCATAAACTTTAACTACCCAATGCATTTCATATACTGAACAATTTTACAATTAGGGGGCCTGTTGATCTCCATGAATACATTGGGATGCATTTAAAATGTTGGTGTAGGTGTTTGAAGGAGAGCTTGCATCTCCACAGATACTTGATAACATTTTTCAAAAGTGGAATTTAAAGTTTAAAAGGATAGCAGCTATTCATTTTGATTAAAAAAAAAAAAGAATTTCTCTGAGGCAAACGACAACTTTCCCATACTTACCAATGGTTAATGAATCCATTTCTATATCCAAACTTAGTCCCTGGATTTTCTCTAAAAGTGTTTTTTTTTTTTTTTTTTTTTTTTTTTTTTTTTTTTTTTTTTTATTTTTTTTTTTTGTAATAATCTCTTAAGAGATTTTACAGAGTATAGCCATCTATGGAGATCTCATGGTCGATGGCAAGCACAGATTTCAGAATAATTGCTATCTATAACTGCTGTTTTTTGTGAAAAAATAGAATATAGTTGTTTACAATGTATTTATATGTTAGAACGCATACAAAGAGTCATCCCTTCAAGGAACATGCTTTTTTGCCTTGTGGAGGTCAGAAGAAGAAAGATATCTGTTGTTTTAGTATGGTCCTTTTCCTCTTGCTGGGGGTGTGACTTTTTGGGGATGGAAAGGGGTTTGGGTGCTGGCTCACCTGTGCAAATACATACTGACCATGAATAGAACAAGTGATAGTAATTTTTGACTTATTTTTGTTACTCAAATCGTTCACCAGGGTCTGGTATAGCACATGAACTTCATGTAAAACCTATGTAATGCTTTTATCTTTTTTTGCTGACTGTCATTTCTGAGATATATGATTTGAAATAATGGTGATTCATTAGGTTTTATTGTGTGGTAAAAGATTGGAGCAGTTAAGAACAGGATAATATGCTGAGATGAAAGAAAACTTTCCCATCCTGGAAATGAAGTTACATTATAGGCCAGCATCATTCATGCACATATTAACTTATGCAAGAGAACAGAACCAAAGGCTAAAATGAACAGGCTGCAGTTTTATGAACAGCTAATGCAAACTTCATAATTCAAAAGAAAGACAACTCAAATGCTGCTTGGTTGTTAGTTTCCACATCCATTTATATCCAGTATGCTGCACATATGTTTTACTTTGTCATGTACAAAAAGTGAATTAGCCAGTGAGTAGAAATCAAGATAAATTCACATATTAAATATAACGGTGAATGGTATGACATTTCATCTCAGTCAGTAGAAGAGCTGTGTAGCATTATGCTCAGTCTCACTTCAGTTAATCAAAGCCCATGGATTACAACAGAGAAAATATAGTAAAATTACAGGACTGCTTTGGCACACATAATACATATTTTCCACTGACTTTAACTTGATTTTTACTCAAGCATGAATCAACGGAATGCAGTTTACCTTCTTGCAAGTGCCTCTAGAATATTTACTTTATAAATATATTTGGTTTGTAAATATAAAAATGAATAAACTGATTGGTTCCAATGCACCTCAGCAAATACCAACAGGATAAACAAAAGGTGGGTGAAAGCAAAACCCTCTGGGGTTTAATATCCTTATTTTGAATAAGCCATTCTGAGATGACTTAGGCGACACTTTTTCCGATTTGTTCACTGAGCTGTGCAATAGTTGAGTACATTTGCTTGTTTGTTTGTCCTTCATTACCTTATTCAGGGTGGCTTCTGCCTCAGTTGAGGGAGTTCAAAGAAGTTGCATGATAATTGAACAAATATGTATTTGTCTGGAAACTGGAGATAAATTCATCAAGATAAAGAAAATTGTATGTAAAGAAAAGCTTTTACAGCAGGTCCCTGACAATATTGTATTATAGGAGAAAAATTTTGCCATTAGTCTTCAAATTTGCTTTTATGTTAGATGAATTTAGTGCAAAGACAAGTTAAATAAATAAAACCAAACTGTTTAAAAATAAACCAATATATTGATCATGTGATCACCCTTTTAATGCTGTTCAATAAATTTTATAAGTTATGAATACTGCAGGCTGAATATTGGCAGTCAGCATGTTGTTGTACAACTAAGGGCTCATTCCCATGGAAACTATTGGTCTACAAAATTTGATCCAACTCCCTGGGGACTCTTGCTTAACACTACTCCTGGTGTTGAGTAGAATACAACAAAGACGGTAATTATACCAGTATGTTGGAAATAAGAGGTGTGTTAATCTGTTAAACTGATTGCATTCAGCAAGTGTCCCTGTAGATGGATCTATCAACGTAGACTGATAATTTCAATGAGGATGAACCCTTAGACCTTGTAAATCTAATACAAGGTGACACATCTGTCCACTGGGGTGTGGCCTTTCATAAAATCTAAGTCAAGGACAAACAAAGATTTCTTAAAAAGCTTACAAACAACAATGGTGCCTAGCAAGAGGTCAGATTTATTCTCCTCCTCATACTGAGTATGCCATTAACTTTTTACCTTATTTTCAACTTTGTTGTAAATGTCAAAGAAAAAGTTTACAGGAAGATGAATCCTTACGTGGATGTGAGTTTGAGAGATTAAAACAGTGGACTTCAGGGGATTCTTGTCAAGGCTTTGAAAGAAGTCCTGCAATGTCTAGAAGGTAGGCGTTAAGGCAGCATAGTCCGTGGACCATATTCTTATTACAAATAAGAAAAAAAAAAGTTATATGTAGTTATATATAGTTTTCTGTTATTTATCTCGACTTCTTTTCATGTTAGTGTAAACCATACACTTTTCACTCAAACTCCCCGCTCTTCTTGAAATTCCAGAAAACGAACTTTATCCATTGTTTGAAATACAGATCCATGTAATCAATCAAAAGAGTATTAAAAAGCTTGTATCACTCTAAATTTGCTTGCAGACAAGTGGAAGATTAGCTGCTGTATTGTATGACCAGGCACAGATTATACCAAGAAATGACGCCTACACTGAAGACTCTGATTGATCATATCTGCTTTTCCATTTCATTTGCAGATATGAGAATGGGATTTGTATCCTGTCATCCTTTATAGTTGAGGCTGATTTTATGACAAAATTGTCCTCTTTTCTTGCTCTCCTCACACTGTTGAACTGAAACCCTAAAAAGTAAAAAAAATTAACATCCCTTTCTTTGCACACTCATCATTTCTTTCTCCTATGGCAAGTGGAATGACATGAAGTAATCAAGTGACAAACACCCATACATCTTACTTTGTTTGTCACTTAAAATATCAACTATAGGGAACACTGAGAGCAGAGTTTTACTGGCCTAGACAGATGAAAGGTTATTATACACCCAGGGAGTCAACCAAAGTTGGCTTTTATTGAATTGATTTTCAACAGACCATACACTCTCCGCACCAGATTCCACATTTTTGCAGGATGCGCCCAGAGAGCAAGTACAATGATGCTCAGTGTTCCGCACCACTTCTTAGCACAGACTTCAATATGCTATGAAAAGCTATTAGATGATTAAGTTCATATCATTTCACAGGGCCTCTGTGCAGAATTTGACTCTGCAACTCCCAATCAATGTGGCTGGCTTGACAGATGTAAGTGGTGATGTATGCTCACATAGCAAGAGTACTGGAGCAAAAAGCAATAGAAACCTAATACCTGAATGTATGTAGCCAAGCATCAAACACTTATCCACTTGCAAACCTTTAAAGTGCCTCCACCTAAACTTGTTCATTACCACCTTCAGAGGCTTGCTTGCTGCTGATTGGCCAAATTCAATGGTTTTTATAGGTGGCTTTGGAATATAATGGCTGATTTCCCTTTCTTCATGCACAAATACACTCTGAAAGACACACATGCATGCAAATCCCCAAACGTTTATTCAGAGGTCTTGTAATGATTTTTCTGTGGTTCTTCATCATGTATATGGTTGGCTACTTTGACTGGAAAAAAGCATACTGACCTGTCTGCACAAGATATATAATTGTCTTAAAAGGTTTATCATTCTGATTAGAACATTACAAAGCAACAATAACCCTCTAACCTTTTTGTACTGTCATTTGTAACAAGGTGCTAATGTAAAGCACATTTGCCTTTTCTTTGCTTCCTGATTGAACGCTATTATCAATCTCTAACCACATTCATTTCTGCTCTTTCCATAATTACTTTGGTTCCCATGGAGACAAATTTCCTCCAGAAAACGTGACAATGCTTTTTCATTTGTAAGAGAAATAAAATGGCATTTTGATAGGATTCCTGATGTGATTATTGTAAAAGCCCAGTGAAGATTACAAATGTATTCAATAGTACAGATGACAGGACTATTAAAAATTTTGATTTCCAATTTTCTCCCTCCATTTATTTTGCAAAGATGTGCACGAAGTGTAATCAATAATCTATGGTTGGGTGCCTGAACAATTGAATGCACTGCCGATTCATCGATTGGCTGAGAATAATAATAATAAAGCTGGAGCTGGCAGTGTGGCTAGTCAGGCAAAATGAAAGCAGTCACTAATCACTTCCGCAACAGACTTTCAATCAAAAACCACCTGCTGATTTCTATTGTCTTGCAACCTTTACGGAGCAACTAATCACAGTATAGCACATTAAATAATTAACATCCTGGTAATGGCGTTGTTTGAATTCCTGAAAAGGTTGGTTACATGTAAAGTTAGCTTCATAATTGTAATGCATGGATTAATATTATGGTGCCTTAATTTCCTTGTAGAGAACATAACAAGGTGTGTTGTCCCACAGAGCAGTTTTGAAAGGTTTCTTATGTAAACAGCCATACACTTCTCATCTGTTGAAATCATAAATATTTGCTTTTTTTTTTTTTTTTTTTTAAGTAATTAAACATGCTTATCTATTTACCTATCAATTCCACATCCTGGTTCTATTTTTTTTTAAAATCTATTTTAGGTTTTTATTCTACTGACTTGATCTTCCTCCATTTAATACTTTAACAGTGGGGTGCAGCAATTTTTGAACCCAATTAGAAGTTGCTGATGTAAAATTAATCTAAATATTGTATACTTTCATGCAGATTTTTTATAGCTAACGTTGTTCAAACAGAGTCAAATTTGAATGCTTTATAGTCTTTTATTAAGTTATCGCTTGGCTTTTATCGATGAGAAATTGACTGCTGTGTATCAAGATGATACCAAATGCACCATACAACCTGTCATCATTATTAACAACATTAATTTTCCCACATAAAACGGGGCTACACTTCAGTAAGAGACACATTAGTACTGAGACCAATTAAATTATGTAGGCATGATGTGGGTTGCAAAATTGGCTACATTATATTTTGATCTCTATATTATTTATCAAGTCAATGGTTAATCACATCTGGCATAGCTATTATAAAAAATTCAAGCCCAAGAGCCTGGAATCTGCCTTAATTCCATACTACTCATTAATGTTCAAACAGGATGATACCCAGTTGCATGAGAAGCAAAAAAGTCGATGGCATTACTAGTTTCACTGAAACATTTGTTCTTGATTAGATTGTCTATAGAAGAGAGATGGAGGAAATGAACACATTTTTAACCCTTTTCTCAGAATGTTCAATATAGTTTTAATAACACTATCTTACTTATATTATTCTAATAACAATATTAATATTAATACTAGGTTGAAAGCAATCTCTATCCAGGTTTTACAGAACACTAATTGATTAATTTCCTATTGTGGTTCTTCATTAGATTAGGTGAAATAGCAGTGAGGCAATGTGTCATATTATTTCTGCCTTAGATTCATCAGGGTGATGTTGTGCTTAGCAAATGAACTTTTAGCTAAATTGGTAAAATGGATCAAAATCTTAGTGATGTAACGATGAAATTGATAGCTGCAGTAATAACTGAAGATACACTCAAAGGAATACATTGAAGAAAACCAGTGGTCATTTCACGTATTGATTGGTTAGGTGCATGTTTTCATCTTCCACTTAAGACTTGATCTTTACTTAATTCAAAGGTCATTGTATTTCACTTGAACCACAAGTCAATCTCTGGAATATTTACCTCTCTTGTAATAAATAGTATTACAAAAGTGTACATTGGCACTTCCATAACAAAAACAGAGAAAGCAAATCATGTTATGATTATTGCTGTAAAGGAGTGCCGCTTTATTTCACTAACACCTTAATATAAGACACATCCCTAGTGTAAACACAAGTAATCACACCTTGCAAACTTGTGCACTTTCTCAAGTAAAAACAGACTGAAAATAAAATAAATTACATTATTTCAATAACTTCAATGAAATATGTGCTAACACCATGAAACATCCTTAAATCAAAGGTTTTATTGCAAAACTCAATGTGCCGTGTTCTAATCCAAATGTTTTCAATCCAAATCCAATTATCTTTAGAATGTTTTTGTTGTGTTTTGCAATGCAGTCAAAAACCTCTGGCTGATTGTCCCCCTGTTGAAAATGTCCCAGAACAAACAAACAAACCAACTCACTCATCTAACTTTGAAATGAAGCTCACCTTTAGCCTTAGGTAATCAGAGCTGCATGAATGGTTGGTTTTCTTTGGAAATCAAATCTTTTGAGGGCATTGTGAGTTTGTTTCCAATTTGAGAACATGAAATGAAGTGGAAGTTAAATGGCTCTACCGAAATATTGCAAGATGTGATCGGATCATTTCATCCATTGTATGCCCTTCACAAAGTAATCTTTAACTTGAATATTTTCTTGCTCACGTTTCATAAAAGTCACTTGGTACGAGTCCCACTCTATTTACAGGATGGCCAGGTCTGCAGAAAGGGGGACAATACTATCTTTAATGATCAAAGCAGGAGATGTTTGTCAGAACACACACACACAGAGCTTTGGTTACTGTTTGAGGTGCCGAGCTCTGTTCTAGCTGTAGCCAACCTGAACAAACATGGTGGAAAATGAACATTTTTAAGAACAAACAGATTCAACCATTGTATTCCTTGTGTGACCTTGGGTATCATTCATGTAATAAAATCCCCATTCAGACGAGAAAAAAAACACAAGGCATGTGTTTTGAAATATTACGGTTATGATTGTATTGCATGTCAACAGTCGGAGTGATAAGGAATATACAATAGCCAAATTTAATCTGATGAATGCACTGATTATTGTAGTAAAGCCCCTTGCAGGGATATGCATCAAGCTTCAATAAACAAGAGGTGACAAAATGTCTAATATAAGATTTTTTAGATGCATGAAATTGAACTTTTATGACACAAAATACTTAGTAAAAATAACTAAGTAAAAACAAGTTTCAAACTAAACTCAATGGACTTCCCAGGCTTGTAGTAATTACTTTCCTGGCTGTTGTGACTAAATCTGAAGATCAATTTGCTACTCCATTTCTCAAAGGATGTAGAATATTACCAATAACTTCTGAAGGAAAACTAGTCCTAGCATAAATGGACCATTATCTATTACCTTAAAATCTTTTTAGTGTCTCAATATACTTCTAATTGCAAACAAGCCATTCTACTCTCTCATGTTTTGATATTGATTCATTTATAATCAGACTCTAAACTGAACACAATAAGATTCTTTCAGAACATTAACTTCTGAAAAAAATGAGAAAAAATAATGAGTACAGTGCCCTCTACAGTACAACCCAGTCAAGCGTTGAGGCTGCTCCTCTAAGCATTCTGCTTGGCTGACCTTAGTGTGCACCTTTAAATTAACGATTTTTAGATTATATGATAACTCTAGCTCCACATTTTGGACTTTTAATCTGTGCAGGCATCTTTCCAACCCATAAACCACAACTAACTGAAATAGGGTCTATTACGCCTGTCACCACTAAACAAGGGTGTCATTTGTGCAGTTATCAATGTAGTCAATCTCTGGACTGGACACAGGCATAACATTTACTGACCAGCCCTCCCACTTGGGCTCAATAAAAATCAAATACAAAAATATATACATAAAGTATTTTAAAAAAGCCAGTCTGTAATTATACATAACAAATCTTACAACAAAAATACTGGCCTCAAAGACATCTGAACAGCTACATGTACAGACGCCAAAAAAAAAAACAAAACAAAAAAAAAAAAAACTCTCTTTATCCACAAGATACCTGAAAAGTTTCATTGATGGCATAAGTTCTTCATAATAATAATAATAATAAAAACTAAGGAAGTGGTAAATGACTGGCAGCAAAAAGTTATTAAACAAATAAAAAAAAAAAAGGTCAACCAGGTGACCATTACCTTTCATTTTATCACAAACAAAATAAATAACTTATTTTTAGACCGAATGAGATTTCCTATCTAAAACGTAGACCATTAATCTACTTAATTTTCTTTAAGGCTTCCTCATAAAACGGGTATTTTACCTTCTTCTTATGAAAAAGGAAGGAAATCTTAAAAGGAGGAAAACTGTATCTCTGAATGCATCTGACCATGGTGATAAATTATACACCGAGATCTGGGGCTTGTGGTAACCACATTTTAGATTAGGCACAGATGTTTAACTTGAATAAGACAGTAACCATATTTTCAATATATTGTGGTCAATAAATCATTCAGAAAAATACTGTAGTGCTGAGGTTAAATATACATTTAAACAAGGTCTCTCAGTAAGTGCTGTACTTATTGTTGGATGCTTAATCAAAAGGCCAATGGTACATGTATATATTTCTATCCTTTTTTCTAGCGAAAGGCCATACAAAATTGCAGTTGGTTAAAGGGTGACGACTTAGTGTTGTAACAAGATGGCTACATTACATAAGGATCACCATTAAACACTCTCTTAGTCTTTCAAATCCCATGTTAAGCAATTTGATTGATTGGCAATGCCAATTACAATAATTACTAAGTTAAATCAAACATTTTCCCAATACCACATTTTGTTGTAATACATGAAGAGATGGAGTCCACATTNCGGCATCGGCATCGGCATCGGCATCGGCATCGGCATCGGCATCGGCGACGGCATCGGCGACGACAGACGCAGGTGATGGCAATATGTACAGACACATCTGTGTCTGTACATAAAAAGGTCTCTCAGTAAGTGCTGTACTTATTGTTGGATGCTTAATCAAAAGGCCAATGGTACATGTATATATTTCTATCCTTTTTTCTAGCGAAAGGCCATACAAAATTGCAGTTGGTTAAAGGGTGACGACTTAGTGTTGTAACAAGATGGCTACATTACATAAGGATCACCATTAAACACTCTCTTAGTCTTTCAAATCCCATGTTAAGCAATTTGATTGATTGGCAATGCCAATTACAATAATTACTAAGTTAAATCAAACATTTTCCCAATACCACATTTTGTTGTAATACATGAAGAGATGGAGTCCACATTGGCTCTTTGTCAGAGATGATGTATTTATTATTTTTTTTTTCAACTCAAAATAAAAAATCTTGATGATTGAAATAGTAATATAAGACATATATTCCTCTTTTACTTTATTCCTGATGTGAATATGGCTGTGGTATTTATTACAGGAAGCAGTACTTGTGCTGTACAAGTCACACTCAACCATGAAGTCCAAAGATATCATTATGTTATCAGAACCCATGTTGAGTGTCTTCCTGGTCAATGGGCCAACAGTGATATGATGAAAACAACAACCTTTAATTTGAATTTTATCACTTTTACACAAAAGAACCTCATCTTCCAAAGTGGTTAATTATCATAAACTGAAGGTGTGTCCAGTAACTTTTGAATCACTAATGTGTCAGTTGTCTTGAGGGGGAAAGGACTTCAGGCCCACATTTACTGATACTGTCCTAGTGTACTCCAGAAGTATACACCTGGATGATATGCCGTTGCTCAACATACCATTAGGTCTAGCTATTCTACTGGAGCCAGATGGACTCAGGAGAGACAGAGATCCAATCCACCGCTGTTGATCATGATTTCAAGCCTGCCCTCGTGCCAACAATGGGACACCTTGCCAGCTTATGACACCACAAGGGGCAATGGCTGGCTGCCAAACAGTCTTGTGCTGTCATCCATGTAACCACAGGTTACATCCTCCAGCGATTCATGTTTGACAAGAGAAATGGCTATGAAGGATGATGAGATGCTGTGCACTCAAGCATATCACTACTGCAGTACCTGCAGCACCATGAAATCTTCAGTGAAGTAAAATGTGACAATCCAGCATAGAGATTTCTTTGTAAAGCAATTTGGAATGTGTGTCTGTTTTAGTTATACAACGGTTTTTTTTTAAAATGGAGAGCCCAAAACAAATAGCCACACAGATAATGTTCTGTTAGTATGGTCTAAAGCACCTCTCTTTTCTTTAATGTAAACTGAGATTCGGATAAGATTTGACATCAAGGTATTTCACATCAAAGGTGTTTTCTTGACTTAAGAACTTTTTTTATCTGCTTAATATATCTGACGGTAATATGCAAAGGTGAATATTTCCCCTAAATCGGTGTCCTGCCTCAAAAGTTTTGAACAAATGGATAAAATTGGCTGGTTTCATATTTTCTTCCCAGTCAACCAAGCAGAACCCACAAACCCTTCACATTATGTCTCACCAAAGGTAAGTGGTTTTAAGTTGCACTTTATATCTTTATGTGATCATTCCCCCTCCTAGGTTGTGTTGCTCAGGGGCACCCAGTCAACAGAGGCAACAGGTTGTGAGACTTGATAGAGCTAGCGTGAAAAATTACACAGGTTTAAACTGCTACAGCAGATAATAAGATGACTATAAACATCACATGGGATGAAATGACACATTTCAGGAGGATATGAGGGGTAATTCCAATACCAATTTCCCCTGCTGCATCCACAACTGTAACCTGCTGAATAATGGCATTTGGCAAGTCATGTCTAATAACGCTCTAATGCGACGGCCAGCTATCCTGTTATTTTCCAACACACGCACACTCCCTTACTCTGACCATAATGAGATGTTGTGCAGTGCACTGTGGGGACATCTATGTGCAAATCTAGCAACTGAAGTCAGTTGACAATAAAAATGACCATCGTATCATTCAGTTTCAATTTTATTTCACAGTCAAAAAGATATTGGATTACAATTTCTATATGGCAATCGTCAGGTAATTCTGACAAAAATGGTAAGTTATTTGCCTCGAGTTAAATTGAATCTTTTCTTCGATGTACATCCACTTTCCAAGTATAACAAATGTATCTTATGCATATTTTGTAGAAGTTACATGTCCGAGTACATGAGGCTGACTTTTTGATTTTTCACAGATTTTCAGCTACAATGAATTATGGTTCTCATGCTGTTGAGGAAGCCATTTCTTTTTCTTGTTTTTATTAATTTGGAGAATTCATTTTTAAAAGAAACCAATCTTCAGTAACTTCTTCCGATAATATCAATTTTATTTATTTAGGAGAACAAAGACTTTGACTGTATTCCTCATTACTTTTTCTGAATTTCGGAAAAAATGAAGCCTTTTATCACTTGCAGCAGAACACCTTTATATACTGTTTATGTATTGAAACGAAAAAAAAAAGAAGACACATTCTAATATATCTAAAGCAAAAGATGCCAAGTTGCAGTTATAAAACTTCCCAATATTTAAAGTTATAACCAGTATTTATCACATCAGGCATGTTATATCCATAGATCTTCAGCATAAGAAACAATATTGTCTCATTATCAAACAGCATTTATATTTGCACAGTGCTCTTTTTATGAGATACATCACACGTTAGCTGCAGGTATTGCGTTTTAACCTGTCACAGAGAAAAACAATAAATGTTCTAGGTGTCAATCTCCAAATTTTCATATCAATATCTACCAAATAACCTGATTGAGTTAGTGTGTGAAGTAATTGCACCTTGTCTCTGTGTGACCATCTATCACCTGGAGCATTTTAGCATACCACTCCCTCTAGTGGTTGTTTTCCTCAAGAAAGACCCAATGCCTGTCTGGCCAAAGATCTACTGGGTCTCAGCCTTTGCTCTTCCAAAGCTCTTTCCACTTTGCATGAAAGTCATCTACATTTTGAATGTCAATGCCTGAAAATAAAAAGCAATGTTTGTAATTCTTATTCAGTACTACACTGATTGGGAACCTATGTCATTCATTTTACAGAAAAAGACAACAAGTTATGTTTTCCCAAATATCTAAATTGTGTTTATTTCTAATTGGGATAATCATTCTAAAAAAAAAAAAAAAGAAAAAAAAAATATCAAGTCAAACCCCTCATAATTTCAAACATGTCTGTATGCTTTTACAGATATTCTCCATCATTGTCAAAGGTCAAAATACAACGGAAAAATGGTACCTAAAAAGGATCCAGTATGAAATGAGATAGCAGTATAGGGGCTTTAGAAAGTCACACATTTTAAAAGTTTCTTTCTTAACTTCTATAAACATTAACATAATGAATGTGAACAAAATGCTAAATAAACAAATGTTTTCTTTATCATTTAACCAACTGCTCTACACTAAATAAAAGCATAATGCTTAGATAATATAAACTTACTCAAGAGGTATGTGAGACACAAACAACTTGTTGAAATGAGTGTCAACTTGGCAATTGGCTAAAATTATTTCCCTTTGGGCCACTCCGGCACAGAAATAAGGAGCCATTTTCTGAGATCCAAGAGCAACCACCTACTTGTTGTTTTCAATATCTTGTTTGATACATGAAACACCTTGGCCATTCTCACCTCCATTCTTATCTGATATACCAAATAACACATTTTATGAACTTTTATAAATATTTCAAAGATATTAATCGGAAATGTGCCAAATTGGTAACATACCTTCTTGCTGTGCCGTGGTGATAGCTTGTTGTACTCGAGGTGGTACATCGCTGTTACTCAGGTTGTAATTGGTTAAGATTGCCACCATTGCCTTAGGGTCACATTCAGTGCTTTGCTGTGCCATGTATTTGTAGCAGTCCACCAACTGAATGAAGTGCCTAAAGGGGAAGAAACAACAACCTATTAATATGACCAACAAGAAAAAAAATGCAGGAACTTTGCCAGAAGGACTGGCGGTTTTAGGCAAGGAATAAAAGGTCAAATGTATAACCTGGGAAATTAATAAGGATTCACACACATAATTCTGCATTCTGAATACTAATTGAGCTGCCCTTAAAATGGCGGGCAGCATTTCTGAATGTCATTTGAATAAAATCTGTTCCATAAAAATTTGATTGGTATTCCAGCATGTCGTGGCACAAACGCATACATTATTCTGTACTCAAAATATGTGCCATCCATGCACAATGTCAATGTAAACACCAGTCAGAGAGAGAGAGAGAGAGGGAGAGAGGGTGGAGAGAGTTGAAGAAAAATGCTTCACCTTCCCTTTCTTATTAACTTAACTTGCTGTCTAAAATTCTTTTGACAACTCCCTGTCCCACTTCAGTGGCCCAACAGTCCCAAATGTTAAACTATCCTCTATGCTCAACCCACAATGTGGCATGAGATTATAAATCATCTTGATATAGTAATGTTATTAAGTGTACCAAAATATAATGCTTAGTTTGTACTTATTAGTGTTAGTGATATTTCATTTTGAATTTGTGCATTGACCTGTAATGTCAATCATCAAATCATTCTATATGTTGTCAATATATACAATTCATGTAGAATATAGCAACCCTGTAAATGTAAATAAACATACATTTACTGCTCAATAAACTTATAATTTAAATCATTAATTCAGTCTGATATCAATTGAATTAAATCTCTGTCAAGATGTATGCAATGTCAAAACAATGTGCTATAAATCTTTGTTCTCTCTCCACTAGGCTGCTCACAAACAAATGGATACCTGTTCTAATCATGGTAAGTGCCTAGCAGTGGGCACAAAACTAGAATTCAATTGCTAATTGTCATCTAGTTCCTTCACCAGGTAACAACAACTGATGCATGTTTGTCATACACATAGCTACAGCTGGTTTGCAACTTACACTTGATACAACAGGGGTGGATTGAGGCCATCTTCTGGGTCTTCAGGTAGATGGTCAGATTTTCAAGTTTACATTGACGAGTATCTAATTTTTTCTGTCGGAAGACGGTCAAATATGGAGGATGGTTCAACAAAGATAATTTAAAAGACTGTCAGATAACAGCTCTGGGTCTGCCCCTGTGTAAAGCTCTATTCACAAATCCTAGTGTGTCTAAATTAGGTGCAAAAAAGGTGAAACATTGCATATACAAGGAATGAGTTATAGTACCTTTCATATACTTCTAAATTTAAATACTTGGCAAATATGTTGGCAAAGCTCACTCCCACCCGTTCCCCTCCTGTCTGTCCGATTTGAAAGATTCTGTCATCCCTGACGACATTTATCCTTCCTTTGCCCTATGGTGGAAAGAGGGGTGGGAGAAGGATAAAGAAAATGGTATTCTACCCATTTGCCCATTAAATCACTCTGCAGCGAGACAGTCTAAGCATATTTCATACTAATTTTCCTTCATCTCTGACCAATAGCAAGTCTTCAGTTTTAAATAAGTACCTCCTTCTTCTACTATGAACACCCCCCTTTTCCTTGTATTCCCATCATTAGTCTCTCCTGGTCAGTAATCTACATAAGAATACTGTCAGATGAGGGAGGTATAGAGCCAGATGGCAGCTTACCAGGCATCCTTGTCTTTCTTTTTGATGTGCCTTGGCACTGCATTGGAACAGCGCTCGTTGTTCTTTTGGGCACGCACATATCTGTAATTATATGTGGAAAGATTACGGATACACTGGTTTTAATTGCTTCAATGAAAGTTTACTTCATATTCATACTAAATTATTGCATTTTTATCTAAAATGGTCAATACAAATGTATATGGTTGCAATGGTTTGTAAATTCTCGAGAAATACTAAACAACTGACCTATTTCCTTTACGGAATTCTGCCTCTAACCAACGTATGGCTTCTCTAGCTCCATGGCTCTCTTTCTTCAGATGGTCAAGGTCATCAATCACTGGAAGAAAAAAATGAGAAATAAAATGTATTCCACAAAAAATAATACAATACAAATAAAACCAATACCTTTTATTTAGCATTTATCTTGTTTTTTTTATGTAAAATAGGTAGAATTCACAAGCAAAAGTTCTCATAAGTCAATATTATATGAAATTTATCTTTTCAATTCAGGGAAATCAATATCAAGATGGAAGTTACTACAAACAAAACTTTTTTTTTTTTTAGATGAACTCCTCCACCCCCTCACACAACCAAAGGAAAGAATGAAAGAAATATTCACCAAACCTTCCACTTAATAAACAAAACAGTTCATTTTTCTCCAGATACCCATGGCTTCAATTACTTCACAAATCTTCCTCTCATCCTATGTTTACCTGCCAATGGTATAATGATGATAAACCTGGCGCTGTTATTCATCTGCCTGAGTAGAGTGAGTTTCTCACACAGCACTGAGGTATCAGGGACCAGGTAGAGTGGGAAACTAGGCTGCTGGTCTGAGGACTGCAGGGAACCCTCCAACTGGCTCACCTCTGCCTGCACAGACAGGAAGATCAAATTTATTTACCTTCTGGGCTCACTCTTAGCAAAGTGAATATTACCCAATATTAAAAACAATCTAATAAGACCACAGAAAATGTCAAATTTTTTGATTGGTGATATATTTTGATATGGCTTAGATCTTTGGCTTTTCTCTGCATTGATAAAGCTTTTTGACATATTTCACCATACCTGTAGTCGGAGTTGTGCCATGTCTCTCATGAGCTGGTTGCGTTTTGTCTCAGCATCCACCTGAAAGATCAAACAAAATGTTACAACTTCTTTTAGTAATTGTTCCGGCGTGTCTTATCTTAATTGGTTCACACTATCACAAAAAATATGTCACCAACAGCTGAAGGTTATTCTTTTCAATCAAAAAGAAAATGCAAACATTTTCCCACTTTTCTTCAACACATTTATTACTTGTTGAAAGTTATTTGACTAGCTTTTGTCATAAAAAAACTGATCTTCAAACAGAGACAAATCCAACCACTTTCTCTCTCTCTTTTCTTCTTTCATTTAGTAAAAGCTTAAATTAAGTTTGTCTGAAGTCTGATAAGCTTTATCAACTCTGAAAATCTGAATATTTTGTTTCAAAATACCACTGATAATGTAAAATAAGTGTTGTTGGAAAGCAACAAGCCTTTAGTTCAGCATGAACGATGTATGTAACCTTTTCTGAAAATGTCATCTCATAGTTTATTTATCATGTCATCACAAGACAGCAGAGATACTAGTTCTACTCCACTGTGTCAATGCCTGGGGTGAAGTTCTTCATGTGTAAAGAAATCTACCCTGTCACTGCCTCAAGTCAAGTTCCTCATGCGTTAAGAAGTAAGTAACATCCCCCACACCCACCATTAACTTACAAGTAACAGTTGGCCAGCTTCAAGGGCCATTTCACCAGATAAAATCCTCTTGTTCATCTTCCTATTATACATTCTGTATACATTCTACCCATTCTTAAGATAAACACCTAGTCGGCCCTCTTCTGATAGTTAAAGGTGTTTTTTTCCCTTCCAAATGATACTAAATTTTCTATGAGGATTTGTAAATTAACTGCACCACCCATCCTTACATGTCATCCAATACAGGCAAACCAATAATTCAAATGTTAAAAAATAATAACTCAAATGCCTCCACCCATTTCATCAGAAAGTATTTGGGCTGAATGATGTGTTTTTAAGTCTGACTGTCAACAGTTTCCATCCTGCCATATGCACAATTTATGTTAAAGGAATGTAATATATAAAATTCCATGTAACCTTAAGTCTTAGATATGCTTATACTTGTGTGTTCTGGCATACCATTTTTTTTTTTTACATATTTTCAAATGTATTGCCTATTTCTTCCATGTCAAACATTATCTAAGGCAGAGATAACACCGGTTCAAAGTCAAGAGACTGGTGGTACAGAGCCACACAGCATCAACAATTACTGTGCACTGGGGTCTAAAGGCTAGGAACGTAGATTATATCATCCTGTGTTTACAACAGCTTTTTAAAAAATCTCCCCTGCAGTTAGAGGACTTTAGCGGTGAACCCTTTCATCATGGGAGATAGAATAATGAGATCTCAAATGGCAGTGAACATACCTCAACTTGTTTAAAATCACTCAAGCAACAAGTCAACCCAACCCTAAAAGCCCAGAATGGTAATATAATCAGATCTAATTAAGTAGAATTACATGTATTTACTTATTATAGGAGAAAGAATTTTCACTCTTGGTAACTAGTGCATAGCACACAATGTATCTTGCACCAGTACTTTACTGTGTTATTAACATAATCTCTTTTTTAAAGGGGAAATAAGAAGCCTTTGTATACTTGTGCGTACACACACACACACACACACACACACACACACACACACACACACACACGTGTAAGGATCGTGCAGTAGGGTGTCCTACAATTCGGATTTTAGTACCATAGTTTCATCGACAAACTCCATAATATATTTACTTGCAGCTGAAAAAAAAATTTTTTTTTCCTGCATTTGGTAGCTGTAAATATTCACCCTGAGAAGAAAGAAGGTAAGATAACTTGATGATATAGGCAAACACCAACCCCATCAATCAATTTTATCACCGTTACATCATCAAGGATTCCATTACAACACAGGGCACAAATACAGCACACTGTGTCTGAGCACAGATGTGGTAATTTGGACAGAGTCAGGCTAATTAGTCACAGTTGTATGTCAGTTAGGGTGGGCAAAAAGGTGCTTGGCAAGATCTTCCTCCAACAGAAGTATAAAGGAGGAAAAGTTCCCTCAAAGGGGCTACTTAAAATCCTTTCCTCAAGGTTTGCAAACAGACCACATCTCCAAATAGTTTGTTTTATTACTAAACACATCTGGTCCTTAAATATTTAGTGAGTACACATGAAAACATCATGTTCAGAGGATATCCCACATTTTGGACTTATATATGCAAACAATTCTGCTGAGCTGGGACCGTTAAGTCTCTGATTGACTCAGGTGGAAGGGTGCACTCAGTACACCCTCCGCCACAAAATGGCAACCATCTCCAGAATCTAACACAAAAACATTTGTATGTTGCCATTTATCGGACCAAAGAGTTAGAGAAAATAAACTGATACCAGTAATAAGTGAATTAGACCCAATGAACACAGCAATGTGGTATTCATTTCGGAAACCTTTGCCTGGTTTATCTGGATATATTTTCTTAACAGTTCAGATCCAGTCTGCTAATGAATACCAGAGAACATGTTAGGTACAACATTCACCAATTACACAAGGTAAAGAAAGATTCAATCAGAAGTGTGTGTGTGTGTGTGTGTGTGTGTGTGTGTGTGTGTGTGTGTAGTGAGTGCAAAAGAGGGAGTCTGTGTGTGTGCCACATCTGCTAATCAGTGAAAGGAAGTTATTTAGATAATAACTGAACCCACTATGTCAGTCAAGTGGGTGGAGCCATGTCAATTAATCTTCAGTCACACCCACTCCATGTACGCCCAACTCTTAACACACTCAGCATTCTCCTGTTTCTCTCCACTTTATGTTTATGCATACACCTAGAAGTGTTTTCTCTCCATCAGAACACAATCTACCATTAGGCATCCATTCCCTGGACAGAGGTTTCCATGCAGCCTGCTGGCAGCAGAACCACAACCTTTCAGAGCGCAGCATGCAACAAGCAGTTGTTCTATCCTAAGGGTTTTCACTGTTATTCCTTGTAATCTGATTGTCCTGGCAAAATGAATGTGGGTCTCTGATTTGTTTTGCTTTCATTGCAATAATTGACTTAACATGTGATCAAGAAAACAAGAGAGTAGCTGCAGCCACTGCCACCTCCTATATATCACACATGACAGCAAAAGCATGCACTAAGCTATTTGGCAAACAATGAAACTCTCCTGGTAATCACAGACCTCAGTGGGGAGCCTGATATCCGCCTTGCTTCACTTCCAAAATTCAACCACTACAAATGGAAATTTTTTTCTCAAAAGGGCACCAAACGAGCCTAATTGGCATGTATTACATTGGCAACATTGATTTCATCAAATTCACCACACGTCATGAGTGAACTACAAAACACATGCTGCTCATTTGCGTTGCCCCTCTCCAGTTGCCTACACACTGAGAAAACTGAAAATTGGATACTTAACGAACTTATACAGTAACATACCATGTTATGCACACATGTTCTGGCTTGATTGGATAACATGATAAATCTATTTAAGTTCAGGTGGAAGAATTTGAGTGATGTCACCAGCTGACCCATACTGCCTACGATATTTTTAAGGAACCAAAATGCAACACTTTTTTTTCAGTGGCTTATTGTCATAAATTTAATGAATTATATATAATGTAGTTTATGTGAAATTAACACTTAATATATGAGATTACTAAAACCTTGTATATAATATATATACTTCGTAAATGCCATTCTAATATGTGCATTTTGTGCTGAATAAACTATTTATCATCATTATTTATTAGTTATCATGAGTGAAATATCCTCTCAGTGACCTAACAAGGAATATCATAATTTATCACATCATGCAAGCCATATTACCGTCTGTCTGGTTTTGCTGCCACCATTATTTATAAGGGTTACAAATCTAAAGGAAAATTCCCACTTCTACTAGTATTAATAAGCTTAGGTTTCATTTTCATATGATTTGAAAATCAGATTCTCACATACTAGATGAAAAGTCTGCAAAACACTGACTTACTGAATTGTAATAAATGGCAAGTACTGTATTTTACTTATGTCCAAACCAGAAATAAAAGGCCCTGGGAATCATGTCAATGAATTTTTTTTCCAAGTCTCGTATTCTAATACTGGTGATAAGCAACTTAATATTCTGCTTCAGTTCATACAAGTTTGCATTACACCAAGCCAGTGATCTCTTCTCTACTCCACCACACAGACTAACCCACCATGTGATAGCTCACTAATCAGACAGTGATACTGCTATTAATATGAACTGACAGCTGATACCTTAACAGCCTGCTAGCTATTTCTGACTGGAAATTGCCTTTGATACATTTCTGCCCTGTTAAAAAGCATTTCCTGGTAAAGCAAGCTGCTCTGTGGATCCTGAAGGAGATTATAGACATTATTTATGGATGCCAGAACAGTGTGTTTTCTCTCCACAATGTGGATTGATTACAGTAGAAATTGGAAGCAGGACTGTGGTGAAATGCCAGTGGTGGAAGTGGTAAGATCAAACTGCCCAGACCAGATGTTACAGGCACGGCAAACATCTTTTTCTCCTTCTAGTGCAGTATATTACTGTTGTTATTATTGAGAATTTTCACAAATCCTGTTCACCTGAGAAGATGTACGTCTGCACAACTTCAAACCATGTTTTTTTTCCTTTTCTTTTTTTGACAACCACATCAAAAGCAAGGGGAGTTTCTCTTGACAAGAACATTGTACTGATGAACTAAACCAACTGTCAAAACATCAAAGATTATTTATTCAAGCAAAAAGAAGAAGAAAAAAAGTCTATTTTTCAACTTTATATCTGTTCAACAACAAGTCTGAAGACCAAATACATATAACAGACAGGCTTACATCCCACCAAAGATCTAAGCTTGTCACTGGCCATCATCCAAACATCTAAACATACCAGTTTAGATCAAATAACCCAGTGTTATACTTAAAGGAGAGGTATGATTACAGGCAGTGAAGCTCCAGGTGTGTTTTCCCCAACTCCATGCTCATCAGAACCCAGGATATCCAAGTTAATGATCCTCTTCCACTGCTTAATCAGTGACTTCATTGATCAATTATAGTATATAGGAGCAACCCTACCCAAGTTCTGTGGTCATAAAATAAGAACATCCCATCTCAGGTTTATTAAATTACAGGCAACGGTTATTTCTTTTCATTTCCTGGTTTTGTTTGCCTAAGAAATGCTTGCTATCTATATTTTCTTTTTTTATCACATCAGCAAACTACTAGATTTACCCAAGGCCAGCCAAAGGTGGCCAATCAGCTGCCTCCATGACCTATACTGCGAAACTCAATCTACCTCACAGCACTCTGTGTCAGCTTCAAAAAAAAAGCTAAATCATCCAGTAATACAAAGCTGAGGAGCCTAATTGGCTGCAGCTTTCTCCACCAGTATGGTTCTGATTTTCCTAATTCAATTGGCTCTCCTAACTCAATGATTTAATTTGGGTCAACTGACAGCCTCCCAAAATTGTAGTCATCAGCTTCAAGTGTTTTGATGATTACCTAACAAAATCAGAATGAATTGGATTAGACTTCAGAATGTGGTTTGTGCCAGTCTCACAGAAGCTAACACCCACATGCTAGTAGGAAGGCTTTCTAAAGGTGTTGTGGTCTATTAATCAATAGACTTTTTCAAGACTCAGTATTCACTATGTCAAAATCAGTTGCAGATCTAGTATCAACAACACTGACACAACATTTATAAGATGAAACATGCAGGTTTTCCTGCTCTCCTTTTTTTAGGTCACCAAGAATACTAGAAAAATGATACTTCTCCATAATACATATATTGCCTTGAGTGAAACTGTTCTTTGACTATCACGCTAAAGAAATTGTAACAACAATGAGAAAAGAGATGGTGTCAAAGATTTCAATCAGCAGCTGCACCCAAAAGAAACCGATTATGAAAGAGAAGAGTTGACTGAGTCTTGCACTTGGAGTGGCATGTGTCAGATGAACTCAATCTACAAGTGTCTGGTATGTGTATTAAAGTCCTTCTGCAAAACATCAAGTTCTTGCCATTTAACACAAACACTGATTATATGCAGTGACCCTATCAAGTGTCAAACACTATGCATCTCATAGCCTTGGCCTGGACCTGTTGTGTCTGAAACTCTATGCAACACATCAGAAATACCAAGCCCCAGCACACCACAGCTCTTCTCACTTGATTGACAGGTGGGAGGAGCTTCAAGACCAATAATACACAGCATGTTCTATACAAGGGATGGGTTGGCTTCCTTTTCTGAGTGGCTGACCACCAACATGACCAATTTTATCATCACCATCACCACACACATCATTGAAAGCTGGACAAGTGGGGTTAATAATGTCCTTTATGAATCACTAGGAATGCTATTATGCCTTTGTCTACTTACAGTGTTATTAGTTGCTTTATATTTAGATTTATATAACAACACATCCAATAATATAGTAATGCATTGGCTATGAGCTCAATTCATTTCAAATAAACATATTTGTGTGGCTGTTACTTTGAAGCTTTAGTACTTACAAAAAAGAAAAGAGTAAGCATTTTTAGCAAATTGCGAACAGAAAGTAAACAAACATATCTGACCTAAATCTAATCATAGTTAGGCACTGCAATCTAAAAATCAGATCTAGATAAAGACAGAAGATACAGCAGTTGTGTACCAAAGCCACTCAGTCTGGTATCTGTATCACAGTGGTGACAATGGTATCCAAAACTACCATTTCACATGGCCAAGGGACAGCCCAGTCAATCAAAGGAGTACATGTACAAGAACGCACTTTGTCACTGGTCCTAAGTGCAAAAAAACAAGAATCATATGTCAATATAATTAAGAAGCTAAGCAGTCTGTTGCGAGCCCTTACTAGTTTATCATGGCAGATTGCCTATTGAGTGGAAGGTGTCTTTTGTACCTTGACTGTGTTAAATATCTACTTCACAAATATTTTGAAGTGTCAACATTGACAGAAGTGCTACAAGTTTGTGTTGTTAATTACACAGTACATATTTATTCAGTTATTATCTCTGTGCAAATAGCTCTTTGCATTATTGATAATTGACAATTCCTTTATTACAAGTTTTATTGACACTCCTTTGCTATCAGTCACTGAGTAACTGAGCCAATATTGACACAACTTGAAATAGAACTTTAATATTTGTAGAATAATTGGCTCTCCTGACAAAGACCCGCCTGACTAAATTTGCATAGGACTTGAATCACCCACTCTACTGACTGATCTAGTCAAACTTTGATCAAATTTATCACCTAATCAAACACTAGTGTCAACAATGCTGGCCAGGTAAAGTAGACCTGTCTTTTGGCACACTATGTCACTCTGTGTATCAAATTTAAGAATCCAGTTTTAATACCTGTGTTACCAGGAAGTGAAAAGCTGTTCAAAATTGAGGTAATCAGTTTTGAGGATTCCAGAGTTGTTTCTGGCATGGCATGCTTGATAATTCTCTCCTCATTAAGAGACTCATATTAAACCTTTGAACACTGTATCTTAATAATAAAACCAAATAATGGAAGTAATTTCTTTCAAGTCAAAAGAAAAAAAAGCTGCAAAGCTTTCTGAATTTCTCAATATTCCATAGTTCTGTGATGACATAAACAGTAATGTTTTTTATTTGAAACTTTGCAAGTTACTATTAAACTATAAAAAAGAAGCTAAAGAATACAAATTCTTTCTGAAAAGACAGTAAGCACAATGGTTGTATCGTAAGAAAATTTAATCCACCCAAACACCTTTAATTAAAAGGCCCATCAGTAAACACCCAACACATGCTTGAGATGGTTTAAGTACTGTTATTAGCATTAGTGGCTATCTTGCCTGTTCCAAAGATGGACATCAACAAATTATATGTTCTATGAGAGATTAAGTTAATATTACCTTCATGGGTCTGGAGTTCAAATTGTGTGCAGTCAAGAGTAAGCTTGTCCTTGAAAGCTTTATTACCAGTTGTAGTGTGACTAATGTGCAGGATATCTGACTGAATCCGACTTTATTATGGTGATTATCAAAATGGTATTCATATACACCTGACTCATAATCACTGAAGTGAGTATAAAAAGAAAATAAATATATAAGTACTTATTTACTTGAATCAGATAAAAAGATGCTCACCCACTTATTTGTCAGGCCCCTGCACTTATATGTTTGACACACACACACACACACACACACACACACACACACGTAGTCTAGAGGTCGCAGCTAATTTACACCAACCTGAGCTCAACTGCATGATTATGATACTTCTAACAAATGCATGCATGCAATTATCTCTGTACCTCTAATGCTGGTTTATCTACGTGACACCTGACTAATTGTGGATACAGCTGTCATCCCACCAGTACATTATTTAGTGGTATATTCCAAAGAGCAGAAGATATTAAACAGTATTAGAGCAGAAAGCAAATAAAAAACAACATGAGAAATGAAATCAAAATATTGGGAGAAAAAGATGAAGGTGCCAAGCTGACCTTGTGGGAGTAATAGTCATTACAGTAAAACAACAAAGGTATTCATGGTAAAATACATGAAGGAAAATAAACATCTGCACAATGTTTTATTATATTTTCCTTTAATCTTTTAATGCTAATACTATAGTTGCATGAGAGGGTTTACTTTGTTAACATAATTTTCATGAAAAGATAACAGATAAAACTGACTGCTTTAATTTGATGCAATAAAATTTAAATCCTTGAATTTCAAAAGGTCTGTGTTAGGTCTAGGTAGAGAGTATTAATCAGCTCTCCCTGCCTTTCTTTCCTATTAAATTTTAAGTAAATATTTCGTGTGGTTTTAATAGCTTCTAGGTCCCCTATCGAGAGCTTATCTTAATCCCTCAATCCTCTCAAGCTCCCTAATCTAGCAAGGTATCACATTTAAGCTCATTTATTATGTTTCACTCTATTGAAGCTGCTCTCTTAGCCCCCATTATCTCCCCACTAGAGCATGGGAGAGGGTTGACAGAGAGGGAGGGCTGAGAAACAAATTGTGACAACACGACTATCTCAAGTCCAGCATTGCTGGATCTCTTGTATTTGTAGCAGAGAGCAAACACTCCCTTTTATAAAGTGCTAACTAGCAAACAAATCTGACTGAGAAATTGCTCATCAAAGTGAAAAGTTCCTTCATTGTGGGCCATCATTCCTGTTCTCTTCATGACAATTATATTGATCTATCATAAGCTTCTGATTGTTAAACTGCATTCACGGGGAGCTTTGAATCCTTTTTTCTCCAACTCACAGGTTCTTTGTGAACGCCAATGTCTATTTAGATAGTCATAAAAAGCTGTGTAAATTAATCTTATCCTGTGTAAAGAATCCCCTGCAAATTTAAGCTCACTACTAATGTTTAATTTCTCATCCATTCACTGAACAAATGATTGTCCACATGGCAGCTAGCAAGATGTAATGTGCTTTATCGTTGGATGTGTAAAAGGCTCTATTGATTTTTCAGCCAAACAACAATCAGAGATGTACTTAGGAACCATACACGCTGAAGCTCCTATCAAATATGGACAAAAGCTGAGCTGATTACACGTGTTATGTCAATATGCAATGTAGCGAGCCTGCAAATATTTGGATTATGATATGTTCGCACAACCAACAAAAGGTAGACTCTCAAAGTTGATGCCCCACCAAAGTATACTGTACTCCCTTTCCTAGGATACAACACACTCTGCACAACTGCACAAACCATCACTTTTCTCTCTCTCTAATCTCTACCACTACATCAACAGGCAGATTAAGACAACCGAGTGTATACAGCAACAGAGCTATCTGAGTTGGGACAAACATTTGCTCTGCTTATCACCTCATGATGTGCTTGTGATAGTAGCATATGTTTCAAAGGTTACAAAGATAACTCTATCACACAAGTATTTGTTAGGTTGAAGCCTATGAAATCTGTCAAGGGGGTTGTATGTATACTGGCTGATGTACAGGATAGACATGTAAGCGCCCCATTGTGATTTAATATTCTCCTCCTTTGTGTGCCCCTATCATCCTTGGCATTCCAGTCATTTGTGATTCTGTTTGACAAGGATAGGCTGAGAGCATGTACAAATAATGTCAGTGGAAACAGCACAGTCACACACCTGCAGCATCAACTACTTCTCTTCTCATCCCATTGTTAAACATATAAATTATGAAGTAGCCAGCTGCTATCTCAGTGGGCTAACAGCACGATAACTGAACTGCCTAGACTCTGTATCAGAGAAAATGACACTAGATGGCAGCAGTTACTGGGTCATGCAATGGATGGCCTTACACTAGAGGGTAAATTTATATTGTTTATATTGTTCCTTTGGTCTAACTGTGGAAGTCTGTCAGGAATTAACTGAAACACACTTTTCTTATTTTAACTTAACAATTTTATCATTGAATTTAAATGGAGATTGTTTAATTTGTCATCCTAGACATAATAATTAAAGTTTGAAAAATGCCCTGCTTCCTAATTTTTTACCAATGGTTAAAGAACTAGTTCAGGAAAATGATCGGAATACTAATACCTGTTTGTAATTTATATATTACGCATCTAAAAACTAATTCTAATGTAGAAAGTGAGCTTCTTGTTTTGAACAGTATTCATGCAATGTCACTACATGGCTTCTGATCTTGACCGCAATGCTTTGTTTGTCTTGTTAGTTGTCATGTGCAGTTTAACAGGTTTCTAGCCCATCAAGTGCTTTATTCTTTTCTTGGGCAAATACCCATTAAGTGCACTTCAACATTGAAAATGTTTATATCTTATTCAGTATAAAGTTGGTATTGCAGCTAAGTTAATGCCTGCTGGGCATATGTAAATGTAATACCATTAAATATTAAAATCCATATAGGTTACGAAATGTTTCCAAAATATGTAACATCAATAGGTACATTAATCATTTACAGTAAAACCAGTCGCTAGTTTCTCATTTCAATCTCACAACATGTTTAAATTTAAATAACCTTCAACTTCATCAAACACTTTATCAAATATTAAAAAAAAACTTTTTCCCTTTTGTACCATTTTCATTCAATCTGGTATGAAAAAGAACATTTATTTATTTTTTGATATTATTTTTAAAATATCTCACCATTTTCTCCTGTGCTTCTTTCTGGTCCTGTTGGGCTGCCAGTTGCAGAGGGCCATAGAACATTCCCTTTTCTGGATCATAAGACAGGCTGATGTTCTTCATCTTGGCCATGTTGTAACCAAACTTACGTAAGCAGCAGATTCTAATCAAAGCCTGTAGAACAAAGTATCTGTTTTACATTTTATGACATGTGGTTATACAAATTTTTTTTTATCTATAATTAAAAAAAATATAATTATATAAATTTTAAATAAGATCATGGCCATACCTTATATTGCACATATTTTTAATGTGAAAAACTGGTACAGTTCAAATTAGGTAGGCTAGAGCAGTAAACATGCATACCATGGCCATACCTAATATTGCATATTTTATGTGAAAATTTACACAGCTAAAATAAAGTAGGTTAGGGCAGTAAACATGCCTTACCTTATAATACATATATTTTTAATGTGAAAATATGGAATAGTTCAAATTGAGTCGGTAAGAGCAGTAAACTTGCAGATGGGCAATTTATGCCCTTTTAATATTTGTCATAGCATTTCAAAACAAGCCAACTACTAAAAATATTCTGGCTTTTTATTTCAAAAGACACAAAACCATACTATTTTTTTAATGGTCTACCTCTTCTTTCTCAGTGATGTCCATTCTTTTCCTCACATCAAAGGCCATGGTTTTTTGTGTGCCTTTCAAGAAAGACAATCCCTGGGTGTTCAGGTCCTCCTCCAGTGGCTGTACCTGGACCCAGGTTCTTCCCTGTGCCTTCTCCACCATGCTACGGACCTCAGCATTCTCACAGATTTCTACAAAACAAGAGACCCTAACATATATATTTTCACCAAATGCAAAACATGCTCATTTTCTTTTCTTTTCTTTTTTTTTTTTTGGGGGGGGGGGGGAATATTTCTGGCCAAAGTTTTTATTGATTTCATTAAAAGCTTTATGACTAAAAGAAAATTTTGTTAAAATGCACTCATGGTTGATTTATTATGATCATGACTAGAAAACACCTGACAACTTGAAGTATTTTTTAATTTTCACAATTTTGAAACACATGATTCATAAATATTAGTGATATCTCTTCCAAATAAATGAACATAAAACACTCAATTCCCTTCCTTAAAAGAAAAGTATTTTTCTGCAACAGCTGTAGAAATAAGTATGCAAATAAGTGATACCATACACATATTTATATGGTGTTTCTTATAAAACAGGTGATTAGAATTTCTATCAAGTGAATTGCCACATTTGAACCAATTGTTGTAAAATAAATGGTTCTCTGATGTTTAAACAAATGCTTTGAATTTTCCTGAATGTATACCATGTGTTGGGAAATCATGGTATAGGGATAAATCAAAGCTACTGTTCACTTGTAAATCATTAGTCTGCTGTAGCAAATACAAAAAATCAAAGAGTACAAAAAATTCTTGCCAGAACCAAGTCAAATCTGATGGCTAATTCAGCTGTTTACTGATAAAAAAATTTAAAAAAAATCAAAATTCAAAACAAAAGCATTTACAAATGTGTACTTTGAAGAAAAAATATATAATTTAACGGACAAAGTTACACTGCATAGCATGTGTGAAGTAACTCTCTTATTGTTTACCCTACAACCTGACTGGATAGAAACATTATGTTAATTTTTACTCACCTGCTGTTGCAATATTTGTTTCAACTGGAAGCAGATTTAGTAAAACAGAGAGTCTAGACCACAAACTTTGTGAACTCTGAAACAGAAACATTCACAGTTTAAAACATTTCACATATCACATTTAAACATACTGTAAAGACAATGTCTTGATATAACATACACAAGGCATTCTAACATTTTCTGTGTATCTTAAGCATTTTACAAAACATGAAAGTGTATTCTATTCATGCACAAGCAAAAGCAATGGATATATGAAAGATTTTCCCCAACATATTAATAACAACAGGATTGTACAGAAAAGAAGACAAAGTAAAAATAAGCATACTTGTGTACAATAAAAAGCAAAGAGCATTATTTTACATATTTATAACAGCTGCACTGCACAAATTAAAGAAAGAAAGAAGATTACCTGTGCACAAGCAGTTACAATGTGTGGATGGCACTTCATCCAGTCACAGAATATTTTGATGGTGGGCAGCAATCCTTCCCTTGCTATAACATCTATCATGCGCTCTAATCTCTTTTGTTCTTCCTCATTCCTGGAATAAAAAAAAGGCAAGAATTAGTTCTCAGAGTATGTCTACATATAGGGTCCAAATTCAGACTCACTCACTCACTCTCTCNACTATTTTGGTAAGTATATTGTTGTCTCGGGGTTATAACTCACTGACTCACTCACTCACTCTCTCTCTCTCTCTCTCTCTCTCTCTCTCTCTCACACACACACACACACACACACACACACACACACACACACACACACACACACACACACACACACACACACACACACACACACACACACACACACACACACACACACACACACACACACACACACCAAGATGAAAAAAATTTGGGGTCTCCTAGTTCACAAAATTTTAGTCCAAAATGACTGTAGTAGACTTCAAAATGGGCTAAAATGCACTAAAAACACCAGTGCAATTTGGTGTCAAGACAATTACTTAAGTTTTTCAAGCACTTAGTTTTTAATCTTGAAAAAAATAAGATCAGTGACCCGAAAGAAGCTTTGCTCAGGATACGGAGAGGATGAGTGGCAGGAATTTTGCTATCTTCTTCTTTACCGTCCAAGAAATACTGACACACAGTATATCAATGAAAAGTTCATTTCATCAGCTTTTTATTTCGTTTCTTTACTTTGTTACATAATACATACAGATCCGAGAGCATCTTACAACAGAAATGATTTAATGAGGTCAATTCACATCACCATAGGGCTCTATTACTTCGGATTTCAAAGCTTCTGTAGAGTCCCATTTAGCAGCCAAACATATTTTGCAACCAGTGCCAATCACTTCTATTTGCAAATTGCAACTTAACTAGAAGAGCTCCATTTTGCAATCCATTTTTGGAAAATATTCTAAAACTATCGAGTCAACTTCTAAATGAGTACATTAAATTTTAATCGTCATTCAAATGCAGAAATATATACTTACTTGTCAATGACACTTCCTTTGTCACTCTGCACTGTCTCACTATCACTGCCATTCTCTGAAAAAGAGAAAGGGAAATCCATTAAATCTATTATTCATTTTTTAACTTGGTAACCCTTTTCAATAAAGGAACACAGATATGTATCCAATTGAAAAAAAAATCATTTTCAGATAAAGCTAATGTGCGGGAAAAAAAAGGACTGAAAGGATCATGTGTAAAAGGTATCATTTTGTTATTGTTTTTCAAATACGAAAACATTTCCAGTAATCACCTGCATTATCTTAAATCACATTAATAACAACCATGCTTGTCAACATGGATAGTTAAATTGCCCTCATATTCAAATTAAACCATGTTGAAAGAAAGAGAAAAAATCACCAGTGTCTGTGGCCAACATGCTGGTGTCTGTGTCCGTGTCTATGACAAATGCAGCCAACTTCTCTGTTATCTCTACGACATGCTTGGTTTCAGGGTCCTGATCAAAACCTGAAGCAAAAATTGATAACATTTACTAACAGTTCCAGTGAAACTTAAAATTGGTTTTAAAGTTGTAAAAGTTCCTAGATCTGTGCCGATTCTATTTTTAATCTATTCATCTTGAAATCACGACATCAAAAAACATCAAAAAATTAAAGTTAAAAATAAACTAACATCACAACCCATTAACATAGCTATACAAAATAACTTAATTCTCTTACCTGGTGGAACTCGGACTTGTTTCTTCCCCTGGGCAACTTCTTGACAGACATGTTCATCTGCGCCATTTTGAGATGCACCAAAATGTCCAAACTTCAAAGACCAAAATGGATCAGGTAAACTTGCTGATGACAGTAAAAAGTCAGAAGAAAAGTTACTTAGATAGTCTGTGACACTAGAATCTAGCATAAACTCCCCTGCTTCAGTTGCCAATGTGTAGCCATTTGTAACAGAGGTCGCTGGGTAATCATCATTTCCAGAATTTTCTCCTGTAGACACAGTCTCCTCTGGTATTACAGATTTAGCCCAGATGTCATCCTACATAAAATGTAAAATACAACAATAAAATGAAGTATTTCTAAATCTTAACACAACAACATTAATGCATTCAATACACAATTTTCAATGCCTTTATTTTTTTATGCCTAAACAAAAATATTGTGTACTTTTGTTAAACAGTTTACTGTTATAATGATTCTTTTCACATTTCATCCGCAAATGTATTATAAACGGTTGTGAATAATAAAGACAGGAAATCAGATAATTTTTCCTTTAACAGATCAGCCAACCTTGTCTGACAGTCCTTTCAAAGCAAATCCAGGAGGCAGTTCCTGGCTCTCCATCAGGTCATCATGGTCACTTTGGGAGGAACTGGAGTCCAAATACTGGAGGTCATCATCTTCATCTGAATCTGTCATCAGATCAGAGCTGTCTCCACCTTAGATTGTAATTGAATGACATGGTTAATCTGGTTAATTGTTGCTATGTATATAAATTGCATTTTACCAGAGTTATTCCTGTTCAACATTTAAAGGCAGGTTAAACATTTTGCAACTCTTTGACTGGAAATGTTTTAAAATCAGACGGATATTTCCTTGCCACTCTATTCTCTAACAGTTTTTCTTTTACTGATTTTTGTACCATAAAATATGCATCAGAATCACATAAACTAGGATAAAATACAATTTAAAAATGAAAAGAGAACTGCATTTACCTTCACTAAGGTCAGAGTCAGTGGAAACACTGTCAAGGTCGTTCTGGTCGCTGTCCCTTCTTCTCCTTCTGCGCATTTTAGCAAGTTTGCTTTTCTTATTCTGCATAAAAAAATCAATCCTCATGTAACATTTAAGAACACTATTAGCATTCATTAACTGTAGTCTATGGGCTGTGCATTAAAGCTTTTTATTATCTTTTAATGCAGACAACATGTAAAAAAATAAATATCCTTATATTCTATCAATATATTAAAGGTAAGTAAATATCCTTGTAGTTAAATGCCAAAATATTGAATTTCTTCTTACCTTTGATTTTATGTCTGTCTTATTTTCATGGTTTCCATCATCAACATTTTCTCCTGCTACGGCATTTCTCTTTTCATCTGCTAAAGGCACATCCTCCTCACTTGATGATGTAAGAATATCATCTGAAGCAAAATAATAAGCTGGTAATAAAATGAACAATAAATAATGAGAATTATCTTATACGTGAGAGGGATTATTGATAGGAAAATACTGATAACAGTCAAGATATAAAGTTCGCCGTTTTTTTCTGAAAGAGAATAATACTTAAATCTAAGCCATGTTAAAACTTTAAAGATTTCGTAGACAGACATTGGATAAATTCACTACACATGAGACAATACTTCATAGGTATTTTTCTTTAAAAAAGGAATACAATATTACTGAAGCATTATGAAAAAAATAAATAACTGTATTAATAATCAATGTGCCTTCAGATCAGATGACGTCAGACAACAATTTATGTCTTTCCACACTTTTTGATATTTTGATCTGAACTGTTGCCGAAACTATTTCAATACTCACCTTCCAATTCTAGCACTTTTCTTGGATTCTCTGCTTCATATAATGCAGTTTGGAGTCTTATTACAGCGTGGTTCAGTATATGAGAGAAGAGAGCAAGGTTGAATGCAATGGCAGCTGTCACTTGTTTTGAACCTGGACAAAAGATCACAGTACTAGCTTACACAAGTAGGGGTTGACCCAGGATGAAGTAAAGGGGGAAAGTTCATTCAAAAACTAATCAGTATCTTATAGGCCAATGCTGAAGGAATAAACCCAAAAGTATATAGCAATTTCATACCAGAAAACTCAGGGGATTCAACCAATCTGAATCTGTCCTTTCTAATGCTGCCTAAAAATCTTGGTGCAATGTGTTCAGACTTAAAAAACCTCAAAAGGTAGCTTTAAAAGATAGTGTGGTAAGTCTTCAACTCATTTATTTGCACACTGGTGTTGCACTTGCATGCCCTGTATGTTCTTAGTGCCAAAAAGTGAAAGAACTTGCTCACAAACTTTAATGATACAATGATCCACAAATGTTACTTATATCTTATCTCATTTGATTTATATACCGCTACGTACTCTTTTTCTTTCACAGAACTATTATGCAATGATAAATTCNCACCTTGAAAATGCCAAAATGTAGACAAGACGGTACTGTCCCGAAGTGCATTTTTTTCCATTTTTAACACTTTTTTAATATAAAACAAAATGAACAGTTTACTGCCATTTTTATATGATCAACCAAGAAAGTTGATGAGATGTGAAAAATATCAATAGAACAGTGTCAAATGTCCAATTTCCTCCATTCTGACATTCTGAACATAATGAATGATTGAATCTTACAAACTGCAATGATATGAGTTTATTTCCATTTTTGACACTTTATTACACAATACACGATAACAAGTTTACCATTATTTTTACATAATCAACTAACAATGTTGTAAAGATGCAGGAAATGTCAAACAAACACTTTTACGTATCTTATTAATTAAATAATGAGACTGTTAACATGCCTAAGAATTGAATCTGAAGAAATGTGAAAAAACAGCAACTACTAAAATGGTGGCCCGATCATGGCGATTTTCGAACTAGACCTGCGTTTTAGTAAGATTGATTACTCCTGTGAGTTTCATGACAACAGGCCTATTGGTTTTCTTTGAAATGTGTTAACAGTGTTGCATATATGCTGAAAAGTGAAAAAACAGCATAAATTCTACAATAATGGCCCGATCATGCTGATTTTCGAACTTGACCTGCATTTTATGAATATTCATCAGCTCTGTAAATATAAAGCCAAAAAATAAAACTGTCTTCCACTTATGGTGTTAACGCTGAAAGTGCACGGCGACGGCGACGGCGACATGAACGGCGACGACAGACGCAGGTGATAGCAATATGTACAGACACATCTGTGTCTGTACATAAAAAATTGGGGGTCTCCTAGTTCACAAAATTGTAGTCCAAAATGACTGTAGTAGACTTCAAAATGGGCTAAAATGCACTAAAAACACCAGTGCAATTTGGTGTCAAGACAATTACTTAGTTTTTCAAGCACTTAGTTTTTAATCTTGAAAAAAATAAGATCAGTGACCCTAAAGAAGCTTTGCTCAGGATACGGAGAGGAGGAGTGGCAGGAATTTTGCTATCTTCTTCTTTACCGTCCAAGAAATACTGACACACAGTATATCAATGAAAAGTTCATTTCATCAGCTTTTTATTTCGTTTCCTTACTTTGTTACATAACACACACAGATCCGAGAGCATCTTACACCAGAAATGATTTAATGAGGTCAATTCACATCACCATAGGGCTCTATTACTTCGGATTTCAAAGCTTCTGTAGAGTCCCATTTTGCAGCCAAACATATTTTGCAACCAGTGCCAATCACTTCAATTTGCAAATTGCAACTTGACTAGTAGGGCTCCATTTTGCAATCCATTTTTTGAAAATATTCTAAAACTATCGAGTCAACTTCTAAATGAGCGCATTAAATTTTAATTGTCATTCAAATGCATAAATATATACTTACTTGTCAATGACACTTCCTTTGTCACTCTGCACTGTCTCACTATCACTGCCATTCTCTGAAAAAGAGAAAGGGAAATCCATCAAATCTATTATTCATTTTTTAACTTGGTAACCCTTTTCAATAAAGGAACACAGATATGTATCCAATTGAAAAAAAAATCATTTTCAGATAAAGCTAATGTGTGGGAAAAAAAAAGGACTGAAAAGATCATGTGTAAAAGGTATCATTTTGTTATTGTTTTTCAAATATGAAAACATTTCCAGTAATCACCTGCATTATCTTAAATCACATTAATAACAACCATGCTTGTCAACATGGATAGTTAAATTGCCCTCATATTCAAATTAAACCATGTTGAAAGAAAGAGAGAAAATTACCAGTGTCTGTGGCCAACATGCTGGTGTCTGTATCCGTGTCTATGACAAATGCAGCTAACTTCTCTGTTATCTCTACGACATGCTTGGTTTCAGGGTCCTGATCAAAACCTGAAGCAAAAATCAAAAATTGATAACATTTACTAACAGTTCCAGTGAAACTTAAAATTGGTTTTAAGGTTGTAAAAGTTCCTAGATCTGTGTCGATTCTATTTTTAATCTATTCATCTTGAAATCATGACATCAAAAAACATAAAAAAATTAAAGTTAAAAATTAACTAACATCACAACCCATTAACATAGCTATACAAAATAACTTAATTCTCTTACCTGGTGGAACTCGGACTTGTTTCTTCCCCTGGGCAACTTCTTGACAGACATGTTCATCTGCGCCATTTTGAGATGCACCAAAATGTCCAAACTTCAAAGACCAAAATGGATCAGGTAAACTTGCTGATGACAGTAAAAAGTCAGAAGAAAAGTTACTTAGATAGTCTGTGACACTAGAATCTAGCATAAACTCCCCTGCTTCAGTTGCCAATGTGTAGCCATTTGGAACAGAGGTCGCTTGGTAATCATCATTTCCAGAATTTTCTCCTGTAGACACAGTCTCCTCTGGTATTACAGATTTAGCCCAAATGTCATCCTACATAAAAATGTAAAATACAACAATAAAGTGAAGTATTTCTAAATCTTAACACAACAACATTAATGCATTCAATACACAATGTTCAATGCCTTTATATTTTTATGCCTAAACAAAAATAGTGTACTTTTGTTAAACAGTTTACCGTTATAATGATTCTTTTCACATTTCATCTGCAAATGTATTATAAACGGTTGTGAACAATAAAGACAGGAAATCAGATAATTTTTCCTTTAACAGATCAGCCAACCTTGTCTGACAGTCCTTTCAAAGCAAATCCAGGGGGCAGTTCCTGGCTCTCCATCAGGTCATCATGGTCACTTTGGGAGGAACTGGAGTCCAAATACTGGAGGTCATCATCTTCATCTGAATCTGTCATCAGATCAGAGCTGTCTCCACCTTAGATTGTAATTGAATGACATGGTTAATCTGGTTAGTTGTTGCTATGTATATAAATTGCATTTTACCAGAGTTATTCCTGTTCAACTTTTAAAGGCATGACTTACAAGTTAAACATTTTGCAACTCTTTGACTGGAAATGTTTTAAAATCAGACGGATATTTCCTTGCCACTCTATTCTATAACAGTTGTTCTTTTACTGATTTTTGTACCATAAAATATGCATCAGAATCGCATAAACTAGGATAAAATACAATTTAAAAATGAAAAGAGAACTGCATTTACCTTCACTAAGGTCAGAGTCAGTGGAAACACTGTCAAGGTCGTTCTGGTCGCTGTCCCTTCTTCTCCTTCTGCGCATTTTAGCAAGTTTGCTTTTCTTATTCTGCATAAAAAAATCAATCCTCATGTAACATTTAAGAACACTATTAGCATTCATTAACTGTATGGGCTGTGCATTAAAGCTTTTTATTATCTTTTAATGCAGACAACATGTAAAAAAATAAATATCCTTATATTCTATCAATATATTAAAGGTAAGTAAATATCCTTGTAGTAAAATGCCAAAAAATTGAATTTCTTCTTACCTTTGATTTTATGTCTGTCTTATTTTCATGGTTTCCATCATCAACATTTTCTCCTGCTACGGCATTTCTCTTTTCATCTGCTAAAGGCACATCCTCCTCACTTGATGATGTAAGAATATCATCTGAAGCAAAATAATAAGCTGGTAATAAAATGAACAATAAATAATGCGAATTATCTTATACGTGAGAGGGATTATTGATAGGAAAATACTGATAACAGTCAAGATATAAAGTTCGCCGTTTTTTTCTGAAAGAGAATAATACTTAAATCTAAGCCATGTTAAAACTTTAAAGATTTCGTAGACAGACATTGGATAAATTCACTACACATGAGACAATACTTCATAGGTATTTTTCTTTAAAAAAGGAATACAATATTACTGAAGCATTATGAAAAAAATAAATAACTGTATTAATAATCAATGTGCCTTCAGATCAGATGACGTCAGACAACAATTTATGTCTTTCCACACTTTTTGATATTTTGATCTGAACTGTTGCCGAAACTATTTCAATACTCACCTTCCAATTCTAGCACTTTTCTTGGATTCTCTGCTTCATATAATGCAGTTTGGAGTCTTATTACAGCGTGGTTCAGTATATGAGAGAAGAGAGCAAGGTTGAATGCAATGGCAGCTGTCACTTGTTTTGAACCTGGAAAAAAGATCACAGTACTAGCTTACACAAGTAGGGGTTGACCCAGGATGAAGTAAAGGGGGAAAGTTCATTCAAAAACTAATCAGTATCTTATAGGCCAATGCTGAAGGAATAAACCCAAAAGTATATAGCAATTTCATACCAGAAAACTCAGGGGATTCAACCAATCTGAATCTGTCCTTTCTAATGCTGCCTAAAAATCTTGGTGCAATGTGTTCAGACTTAAAAAACCTCAAAAGGTAGCTTTAAAAGATAGTGTGGTAAGTCTTCAACTCATTTATTTGCACACTGGTGTTGCACTTGCATGCCCTGTATGTTCTTAGTGCCAAAAAGTGAAAGAACTTGCTCACAAACTTTAATGATACAATGATCCACAAATGTTACTTATATCTTATCTCATTTGATTTATATACCGCTACATACTCTTTTTCTTTCACAGAACTATTATGCAATGATAAATTAATATTAACCTGTTTGCTGCAGTTGATAAATTGATATCATTGTCATGAGGACAATCTTGAAAACCAAATCATCAGACAGGTACTGGGGTTTCTCCACATACATGTCATCTGCCATGCTGCTCTGGGGTGTATAGAACATACACAGGTTGAAGTCCTGCAGGGTGTTCTGGCAGTATTCCTGGAGTTCCTTGGGATCACTAAAAGAATGTAAATATTACTTAGAATGACAAACTCAANTATGGGCTGTGCATTAAAGCTTTTTATTATCTTTTAATGCAGACAACATGTAAAAAAATAAATATCCTTATATTCTATCAATATATTAAAGGTAAGTAAATATCCTTGTAGTTAAATGCCAAAATATTGAATTTCTTCTTACCTTTGATTTTATGTCTGTCTTATTTTCATGGTTTCCATCATCAACATTTTCTCCTGCTACGGCATTTCTCTTTTCATCTGCTAAAGGCACATCCTCCTCACTTGATGATGTAAGAATATCATCTGAAGCAAAATAATAAGCTGGTAATAAAATGAACAATAAATAATGCGAATTATCTTATACGTGAGAGGGATTATTGATAGGAAAATACTGATAACAGTCAAGATATAAAGTTCGCCGTTTTTTTCTGAAAGAGAATAATACTTAAATCTAAGCCATGTTAAAACTTTAAAGATTTCGTAGACAGACATTGGATAAATTCACTACACATGAGACAATACTTCATAGGTATTTTTCTTTAAAAAAGGAATACAATATTACTGAAGCATTATGAAAAAAATAAATAACTGTATTAATAATCAATGTGCCTTCAGATCAGATGACGTCAGACAACAATTTATGTCTTTCCACACTTTTTGATATTTTGATCTGAACTGTTGCCGAAACTATTTCAATACTCACCTTCCAATTCTAGCACTTTTCTTGGATTCTCTGCTTCATATAATGCAGTTTGGAGTCTTATTACAGCGTGGTTCAGTATATGAGAGAAGAGAGCAAGGTTGAATGCAATGGCAGCTGTCACTTGTTTTGAACCTGGACAAAAGATCACAGTACTAGCTTACACAAGTAGGGGTTGACCCAGGATGAAGTAAAGGGGGAAAGTTCATTCAAAAACTAATCAGTATCTTATAGGCCAATGCTGAAGGAATAAACCCAAAAGTATATAGCAATTTCATACCAGAAAACTCAGGGGATTCAACCAATCTGAATCTGTCCTTTCTAATGCTGCCTAAAAATCTTGGTGCAATGTGTTCAGACTTAAAAAACCTCAAAAGGTAGCTTTAAAAGATAGTGTGGTAAGTCTTCAACTCATTTATTTGCACACTGGTGTTGCACTTGCATGCCCTGTATGTTCTTAGTGCCAAAAAGTGAAAGAACTTGCTCACAAACTTTAATGATACAATGATCCACAAATGTTACTTATATCTTATCTCATTTGATTTATATACCGCTACGTACTCTTTTTCTTTCACAGAACTATTATGCAATGATAAATTCATATTAACCTGTTTGCTGCAGTTGATAAATTGATATCATTGTCATGAGGACAATCTTGAAAACCAAATCATCAGACAGGTACTGGGGTTTCTCCACATACATGTCATCTGCCATGCTGCTCTGGGGTGTATAGAACATACACAGGTTGAAGTCCTGCAGGGTGTTCTGGCAGTATTCCTGGAGTTCCTTGGGATCACTAAAAGAATGTAAATATTACTTAGAATGACAAACTCAAAATTTTTCATGGCAAGTCATATTATTTTTATTAACAATGCACTTTAGTTCCCCCTACTTCTTTTTTTTTGCAAAACTATAATATTTTACATGGCTTCAATAGTAAAGGGTATTCTTTAACCAAAAGAACAGGCTCGTTTTGTAGGTCAACAGGATGACCATTGGCATATAAATTTGTGAAAATGCCAGGTAAATTAATGGCAATGTTTGTTTGTTTCTTTGTTTTCCTCCACAATCCTGTTACCAGCTGACCCTTACAATGACACATCTCCTGATACAACCGAATAATTTTGTCCTTACCTTTGAGTAACATTTTGCAAAGTGTCCAGCAAATGCATAAATCTCACTAAGCACCTTTTAATGGCCTTTAGTCTGAAACAACAATGTCACCTGTCACCATATTTCAAGGCCTCCTCATATACTGCTTCTAATATTTAAAAAAACAATTAAACACCATTTCTTTAATCTCAGCAAATATATGATGTTATCAATTAAGAAGGGAAACCAAGTCAATAGTTAAAACTACACATACAATCATCTCCCTTTGCTTGAAAAACAGTATTTCTATTGATAATGTCAAGTCAAAAGGGAAGCAAAAATTTTTTTATCAGCTATGAAAAAAAAAAAACTTAAACAAACAAAATTCACTTTAATTTTTTCTTTTATGTGGACAAACTCTTTTATCACATAGCACCTGTATGTGTATGGGTGTGCGTGTTGATGCATGTGGCAAGGGGAGGTGTGAGTAAGTGCTGGTGTGTATGTGTATGCATGTGCATGGGTGTTCATGCATGTGGCAAGGGGAGGTGCAAGTGCTGGTGTGTATGGACAGTGCTAGCACAGTTTATATGTTGACATAAGTACAGTAATATATTGTATTACCTCTGGTGCACAGGAGGTAAACCTCTTGGAGAGACTCTGATAACTTCTTGATATCTTTTCCTGTTTTTCTCAAACAACCTGTTCACATTGCTATGAGCACCTTCAAATGTGCTGGAGCACATCAGGCTGGAAAAAGAATTAATGGCAATACAGGCAAAATTTTTAATCTCCAGACTCACACTAGATAATATAAAGTTTATCCAAATGCCACATATAATTAATTTTGGAATGGAAACTCTGTCACTTGTTTGTTTCAAAACATCTCAAACATTTACTTTTTCAACTGATATAAGTAAACTGCTTTATGCAAAGTAAACTAAATGTCCTTTCCTCTCAAAAGCACCTTCTAAAGAAGTTTCTAGTTAGTTATTTTCATTCATTCAGTTCACTGTGCAATATGGGTCTGGACATAAAAATGATATCCTCACCATCTCAGGTAATGGTACCCTGCCACTATATTGCAGTAAGATGTCCCAGCCAGGGTGCCAAGTTGATTGTGAGGTACACCTGGACAAGTTCAAACACAAGAGTGAGTTCAAATTTAGATTTACTAATATGGTATGATACCAGATATGGTTTAACTAATATCATCAGGGCACCAAAGTTTATCCACTGCACCTCAGAATTAATATCCTACACCAGGAGGTCATCATTGGCTAACAACTGACCCATCAACATGCTTAAAGCATACCCCCTGACATACATGTTTTGGACAAGCAACAACAAAAAACATGGTAGATCACATAGCTGTTTTTTCTCTGACAATATTTTATAGGACATTCTTAATTTACATACTGTCATAATAACAAACACAACAAATGATAAGGGTTTGACTGATATGAAGTGTACAGGTTCCACATGCAGGGCAGTGTTTTGGTGACCCAGCACTGGTACTGTTTCCAAAACATCAAGTAATAACCCAAATTGCAACTGAAAAGTTAATTTTCATACCAGCTGTCTCCTACTAGCACTATTATCATTATTATTGTAAGTGCTGTCTGATTTGAATTGTTTTATACTTTCTATAAGACAAAAAGTTAAACTAAAACTTCTTCCTTAATGCTACAGAAGTCCAACAAACTAAATAAATGTGTCCTAATTCTTAAAATGTATCCATCTTTTCAAATCATTATTCTTCTTACCTATGTCAGGGAACATTGCAAGTGCCTGATAATAGTAGCGGCGAGATAATATCACACTTCGGTACCCATCAAACTCTTGTTGATAGCGAGCTGCAAGTTAAAAAATACAGAATACCTTCATAATTATTATATTAATACCTCTTAAATCCTTCCAAAGCTTATCTGCATAGTTTTAAGTTAAACCCACATAGTCAATTCAGAAAAACTTATTAACCAAATCTTGATTTCATTCAAGATCTTACCTGAATACATCACCATATTTGACTTTATACTGTTTTGACAAGTTACGTACCTATGTCCCCTAGATAAACCAGGCACCTATGGCAAGCTCTGGTAGCCCAAGTTTCAATCCTTTTTGTATCCTGGTCATTCTTTTTGCTTAGGGCATTTTTCTTGTCTGGAGAAAAATAAAGGCTCAATTTCCATTCATACAAATGACAATCGTGATGTGCATCTACACTTATTTGCTTTTTTTTTACTTTTCTTTCACATTTTTCATTTACTTAAAAAAAAAAGAAACAGGTATATCTTAGGGCCATTTACTCACATGATCTTGGTTCTGGCACATAATGAAAGTCTACAATTCCTTCCAACTTGAGACCAAACTCTACTTGTAGCCTGAACAGTAAGTGGTGATAGTAACCTGTTGCTGATGACAGATGGGTCCTAAATGCACTCTCTATAGCATTGCTCAAACGAGTAGTCTTTTGAATATGAAAAATAAAACCAAGATGATTTAGTTGTTTTGTGGCACAGCACACAGCAAAAACCATCATCTCGTTCTAAATCTAATGACTGGAAATAGCAATATTAATGAAGCACACCTGTTGTCTGCTTCATATAAAAATCAGTGATAATTCTGTACTATTTAGTGTCTTAAATTATTATTTTGTTGTTTGTTTGAAACATATGACTGTTTTAAATAAAGTGTCTTTCTGAAGAAACATCAATAACAATACAATTACAATTTCTTAATATAAAATGACCCACCCTTCTATTCTGTTTCATCAGCTGAATGATGTCATAATACACCTTCCTCCACAACAGTTCTTCTGCCTTCCTTCCATACTCTACTGGATCATAGAACATTAGCCGCTCACAGTAGTCCTTCAACCTATTTATGATCAAATATTAAGGGTAAAATTATTTTTATGCAGTAATTAAAATACAAAAGAATACATTTGCTGATTAAATCTGCTGCAAGACAAATGAAATTGGTTGTCATTATAATCTTATTATTTCAATCTAGAGCTAGTTTGTGGAGCCATTATTAGTTTAAAAATTGCTGCAGTAAAGTTTCTGGAAGATTGCACAGGCACTGCATTATTAGCGTAAAACTGTAAGGTTCCTGGGAAAGCGAAACAGAGATGTGACAAGAAGTTACCAGTTCAGAGGTTTTTATTGAACAAACTTTTCTCCCAAATAGGACCCCTCATTTCTCTGAGTTAATATAAAGCAGAAGATGATGATTTTTCAGCACAACTCCTATATGCATTACCTATTTCGTAAGCCAATAGCTTCAGGTAGGAATACATCCCTGTATGCCTTCTTTTGCTTGATGATGTCATCTAGGCGACGGATAATATCAAGAGCTGCTCTGAAATAAATATAATAAAAAGAAGTTAAAATCCTAAATTTTAGTCAAAGGACCATTAGGCAGTTCAGCCCCTGTTTTGTGACAAGATTTAATTAAATGTTTTGTTTAAATCATAAAGAAAATAATAACTTGTACCACAAGACAAATTCTCTTTTTGAATTATGCCAACTGGTGAATGTATATTAAGAAACTTTTTTCTAGAGTCCGAATTGGAAAAAAAGGGATGACTTAAGCTCAATATATATAATTGGACAAACACTGCCCGGTGTGATGTGCAGAGGTACAGTAAGTACCAACTGCTAATGTATAAACCATGACTTCCAGGACGATTCAGTACCTGTAAACACGCTTAGCTTTGTCCGATTCCAGCTTTTCCGCAGGCTTGGTAACAATTCCTGACACTTTCTTCATTGTAAAACATACTTTTATTTGCTCATGTCTCCCTTAAATCAAATTACTTTCCCCATCAAATGGGTAAAACATTGAATGTATTCAGCGATCATCACACAAGTCTTTCGAGTCCTCCATTTCTGCCCTACCACGTGACTTAAACGAGATTTGAAAATTATTTGCATTAAACATTTAAAAAATAGTCATATAGGACATTTCATTATCTCTTACTGAGATAATTATTACAGATATTGCGCTTGTGCACTAATTCGTGCCCCTTAAATGCATTGATGATGCAAATTTTGTGTTCTACTAAACGTGATTTTCTATGGGTCTTCTGTTGTAAGAGATCTGAAAATGAGTTGACAGACTGAGGTCAGGGCTGGTCAAAGGACATATAGAGTTTACCGCTTCATTAGCAACAGTGCTGTCATTTGGGCTTTTGTCATGTGAAGAGGTGCAACTCAAACACAGGATTGCACGTAAGGTAGAAGCTGACCCATTGATACAGTCAATATGTCGGAGTGGCAATGGCAATGGTGGAAAGAAGAAACGTCAACGTTAAACCAGACAAAAAGAGCAGACGACTTTCGCGCGTTGCAGGGACTATGGGACTTAATTCGTATTGGACATGAGGATTACCTGAGATCACCACTTTTTCCAGTTGTCATGTCGGTGGCTTTCTACTTTACGTGCATGGTGCCATTCACCATCTTTGATCTTTGGGGCAAAAATTGGAACTGGATCCACAAGTACAAGATCCAACCAGAGAAAAATGTGACCTGGCCGGCCTGCCGCAATGCCATCTTGGTGATTTTGTGGAATCACTGTGTGTACATACTCCCAGCCGCTATTGGTCAAGCCATATGGACTCCACCGACTCCCTTACCGCCTGTGGCACCCACAATGACAGAGTTTGTACTTGAACAGGTCGTTATGCTGCTTATCTTTGATTTCCAGTATTTTGTCTGGCACTACACACACCATCGAGTGAAGTTTCTTTACAAGCATGTGCACTCCATTCATCATCAGTACTACAGTCCATTCTGTTGGGTAACACAATATCTGAGCCCCTTAGAGCTGATCACTGTGGGGACGTACACAACCGTTCTACCATGGGTTTTTAACTGTCATGTTTTCACCACTTGGAGCTTCATGATAGTGAATATCATCATCAGCGTTGAAGCTCACATTGGATACGACTTCCCATTTGCCCTGCATAACTGGGACCCAACTGGCATTATTGGCGGTGCCCCTAAGCATGACATGCACCATATGAAACCACAGACCAATTTTGCTCCTTTTTTCAACCATTTTGACAAGGCCATGGGGACTTTCTGGCCAGGACTGCAGGCAGGGGGGATCAAGAATAAGAAATACATTGAATTTGAAAATAACAAGAAAATGGAAAAGGCTAAGAAGAAATACTAAGACTTTGACATATTCACAAAAATTGACTTTGGTTTGCATTATGATGAACAAAACTGAACAAATGAAAACAAAATTAGACTATTTTCAACATGGTTAGATAATAGTAAAATTATTTCTGTTCATTTTATCTAATCAGAATGTAGTCAATAGTGCCATGGGGATGAATTTTGAACAGATGTATGAAAAGATATGCTGCTTGTTTTTGAGGCATGATGGCTGCAGATTTTATTAATTGGGTTCATATCCCAAGAATAAATTGAATGCCTGACCTCAAAAATTGTAGTTTGGGTTTCTAAATTTTTCATATTTTCATTGCCTTCATGTAACAACATTTTGAAGCAACATTTGTAGTATTTTACATTTTACAGAAATCGTCATTCCTTTTACACAGTGTGTGATATTTTTTCTTATATTTTACTTGTAGCTGTATGGAAATTTGGTGATGTTTTCATTAAACATATATTATAATAATGTTGATAATTTCGATTTATACCGATTAACGATGATTTTTTCAACAGCAAAAAAGCAGATAATGTATGTGTCAATTTTTAGACATTTTCTGTATTCACTCCACCAGCCTTATCTGATATGTCTATGCTGGCTCATTTGTATGTTAAGTTTCAATTCATGTTTTTAAGTTTTCCCATTTCTTGAAAACATGTACCTCTATGATAGTAATTTCAGGAATTGTATGTAATTATTATATTTGAAGGAAATCATTGACTTTTGAACAAATAATTTTTTGTCATATATAACACAGTTGTGTCAATGTTTTACACAATGCTTGTTGGGTGGAAATGTTTACTGATGTCTTTGAAAAACTTTTAAGTATATTTCAAATTTAGCTTCAGGGTGGCTTATTTGATTGCAGATTACTAATACCTACATTCATTCCATATGACTTTTTATCTTTAAGTCCTACTATGCAAATATCAATAATGATGATAAGACAGTATGACTTTTGGCTTTTGTTTTTTGTCTCTAACACCCCCCTCCCAAAAAAAAAAAAAAAAAAAAAGTTGGAGAGATGCTTACATAATTAAAGATGTACTACATGAATCAGCATTTGAAAATGTCCCAAACTTATGTTTTCTTTGCTAACATATCCTTCAAATATACTTATCTTTTCCTATACAGACCTTAAAAATGATAAAACCCCTTAAATAAAAATGCCCAACGTTGATATTTCCTTTTGAAATGTATCAAAAGGCATGGTGGTCTGAGTGATTGCCCAGTTATTTAAAACTATAATAAATAAAGTAATTTATCTAGAAATCTAAAAGGAAATTGTGTAAATATCTGATTAAAAGGGACAGGTCTAGCAATGATTCACAAGTTGAAAAATTAATTTCCATTTTCAAGGAAAATTAAATTTGGCTGAAAATCCTTGGATAGGATACTTAGCATTTTGATTACATTGATTGTTAGAATGTTCGCGTATTAGCAGTAAACATTCAGTGAAGCTGAGCTAGGTCAATCGTACTGTCATGCAGACACTGAGTGATCAAAATTTGACCTCTGTCCAAAGAATGCAAATGAAGATAACCATTTCAATTCAATTTAAAAATCATGCACTGATATATGTAGCAGTTAGAAAAGTTAATCATCATCATCATCATCAGCAGCAGCATCAAAGATTTTTGGCATACTCCATGGACCAAGCCCCTCCACTTCTTTCTATCTACTGTCGTCCTCGTGACCTCTATTAAACTTTTTCTTGTCCAATTTTGTATGTTGGTCTTCCATCCAAACCCCGGCCTGCCATGTTTTCATTTTTTTGGGGGACACTTTAAAATGTTGATGTGAACAACTTTGTTTTTTCCAGTTGGAGCTGGTGGCCCAGAAAAATAAGCTTCTTTTCCTTGAACTTGTTCAATAATTCCTGGTTAAGTCAGAGTTCCTCAAGAGTGCAGTCTTTCGTTTTTTTTTCCCACCATGAGATGCATTACATTCTTTGATAAATCCACATTTCAGCTGCATCTGTTTTTCCTTCTCTTTTTTGATTACCCATCCTTTGCACCTGTACATGAGCACTGGCCATATCAAGGTCTTCATTAATTTCACCTTTAACACTGTTGGGATACTTCTGTCCTTCCAGATATTGACCAGTTCATTTGCTTTGGCCTTCACCATTCCGATTCTCATTTGACATCTTTTGTTGAGTTTCCATCCACCGATTTTACCGAAACCAAATACTTGAAATGTTCAACTTCTTCAACTCTCATAGAAAAGCTACAAAAAAAAAAAAAAAAAAAAAAAAA
>NW_019774648.1:0-186146 GCF_001039355.2 Lingula anatina | reverse complement strand
ACCCCCCCCCCCCTTCAGTTTCTGAAAAATATATCACACCAATATTCCCCTCTTGAAATTAGAATTTTGACTAGCTAAATCAAATTTCTAAACTGTACCAAAGGGCACTATTTGCTCTCCAAAACACCAAAAAATTTTCGGGGCCCTTGAGCAGCCCCCGAACCCCACGCCAAGGGGGTGATGGTCAGCTTCACATCTGAGGCCTGTCGTTCTGGATCCCCCCTTCAAATAATCTTGGATCTGCCCCTGCAGAGGACTAAAAAAATTGAGTGCAGGTAAATTTTCTACTGTAAAGGCAAGCAGAAAGATGACTGAATTCAGTATTATCCATCATAATTTTTAAATTCTTTCAAGGGCTAGTAGACAAGACGCATTCAATGTTTTCAACTATAAACACATCTCTTTCATTAAAATTGGAAGGGTGTAGTTGGGTAAATATTACACTATTGCCATATACCAGTCTACAAAAATAAATTTCTTATAATATTATTTTTCATTTTGCATGTCCAATTGTTACTGTATTTTGTGCGTGCGTGTGCGTGTGCTTTAGGGGTGCGGGGTTTGAATCTATCAGTGCAGAGATCTATGGGTACATCAGACTAAAATAATGCTTGGTTCAATGGTTGACCCCCTTGAGCTCACTGTTATATATACACAATTCATTCACAGTAAACTGATTGTTACCAAGTCCATTCTAAGTGCACTTGATCACATCACACCCACGGTTATCATCTTAGCTTGTTCACAGATAAGATAAATAAATTCCACAGAAAATTTCAAATCAACTGATTGACTTAAATTACAATTAATTGACTTAATTTGAAAAAAAGAAAAAATATAAATGCAAGCAAGAGAAGCATTGATCATGATAAAAGAAGACTAATACCCATGACACTTAGTTTTATGAATGCCAGCGTCATGACAGACATTTTTTATTTGGTTGTTGCAGATAAACTTGGGTATCTTAACCAATCAAAAGTTTTGTAGATTAAAAGTTTGAAGGCACAGTTTGTGGGATTCAAGACAGAAAAAAGCTGCTGAAAAACAATTTGATGATTTTTTAGAGTACTGTTAACTTTAAACAATCAGTTCACCCTTTAACCTGACATCCCAAAATACTGCTAGGTATTACATTTTATGAATACCCTTCATATTTTAACTCTTTGCTACATCCAAGTTCAGCCAATCTCACCAGATCCACCTCCACTCTTTTCTTTACCAGGAATGACAACAAAAAAACAACTAAAACCTACGGCCACAGGGCATTTTCAATTGCAGCACCCATTTTATGGAATGAACTACCCTCACACATTCGGACTATTGATAGTGTTGAGGTTCTTAAAAAGACTTGAAAACATTCTTATTTGCACAGTACTTCAATTAAAATTTAATACTTGATAACATATATTTTCTCATTTTATCAGAAAAGGTTTATTGTTTAGACTATTACTTTTATAACAAGTATTAATCATTTTAATTGTTTTATTCACCTCAGCTTTTATTATTTATATAATTACTTGTAATTCTGATAATTTTATTTGTAAACAGCACTGAGACAGTAGTGTAGTGCGGTTTTTAAGAAATAAATATTATTATTATTATAATTATTATTTATACTAAATCTTTAACATGCTTGATTTCGAATTTAACAAAGTGGTATCACACTGAAGCTAGAAAACTAAGTTAGTATCTATTACAAAGTTTCCTGGACTCACAGACCTTATCCTACCATTTAAATAGGATAGCAATTTATTGCTCATTCATTGATAACATATCATAGTACTTACTGCACAGGTTGAAGAGTGCACACCACAGTCCAAATATATATATTATCAAAATGCAAGGCCTTTATGGTCTGTAACTGTCTCTTCAGATGTTGGTACACTGTGCTCAATCTAATATAAATTTTGTTTTGGCCATATTGCTGAAAAAAATTACCTTACTGAAACAAAATTCAGTCAAATCAGTGATTGATCAAACTCGAATATTTTTTCTTTAGACAAGTTAATTGTCTACAACTTTTACCAACAAACTGATGCCTGCATGAGTCAAGATACAAGCTCTATTTGTATACAGAAAGTTACCCATTTTCGGACAACTTGAACTGCTCCTGCAACTACATCAGATGTACTTTAAAGCATAGTAATTAATTACTGACACAAAATATGTACTCAACGAGACACATTTTGATTCAGTTTTCGCCCTACAGTTTTCAAATAAAAATAGTAAAATTATTTGAGCCAAAACATGTTGAATTTGGTGCTCAACAGGTATGAATAAAATTATTTGTCTGGTAAAGATTGTTAGTTACTGTAACACCATAATATCTTGTCACAACTCTCAACACTGTAGGGGCAATTATTTCATAATCTTCTCATAGTCACAAAATTAAAACTCTGTAGTGAAAAATGTCTGTTCTAATCAGACACGTTAATTAAAACTAATTTGGAAATCTAGTGTTTTAAATGAGTCTTTTCGTAATTGTTTTCATATGCTCAGTCAAATATATTATTTTGCAACAAGTGACTTGTTTAAAACCTGTTGATGCACAAACCATCATCTTTGGCTGCATTTGTAATCAACTAATTATAATTCAAAAGAAACCTTTTCTTCTCAGGTGCATTTGGTGATTGCAAACATCCTTTAATTGCATCTACAATTTTATTTTATCATAAAGAATATTTTGATGTACTCAGTGTTTGCATAGGAGTAAAAAACGTTATAAATTTATTCACAAAACATTATTATATCACTTGGAATAAAATTTTTAAGACAATTAAAATTTTAACAAAAAAAAACTTCAATTATGAAAATGACCTCAAATCTTACAAATACAACTATTTTATTTATTACTTTAAAAAGCCAAATAACTGTGCCAGAAATATGTATCTGAGCAAACATTTAAAAATACTATTTTTAAAATAATGAAAAAATTTAAACCTTAACAACCAGCCACATACACTGTAGGAGCACCAAATAGAAGTCTGAAATATTGCACATGGTCATACAAAAACATACATATAGGTATGTATATATGTACATATTGATTAATTGGTATAAAGCAGTTTGAGCACTGCTATAATGAAGTCTCATAATGTACTGAGCTCAAACTGGAAGTTTGACTGTCCACTTTAGATGAGGCTAAAGATTGCTTAGATCCTGACGTCAGTAGCCTGTACATGCCAGTCTGGCTCCCATTAGGAGGGGGAATATAAGTTATTTGCTCTGGTTTGGTGAGATTGTCTCTGTTGTTTGTTGTACCATCAGCATCATCATAATCATCCTTGATCGAACTGAAAAAACAGATATATTTTATGAAAATAGTGCTTGTACCAAGGTTCTTTTTATTTCAATCAATTTACGCATACAATTAAAATCTTAAGTGCATGCCTTTGGTCGCTACTGTTAAAAATGAGTCATAAAACAAGGTGCAGTTTCATACTTCATAAGTTCTTGTAACAGCTCCATATACTGTCTGTACTCCTCAACTCCAAATTCCTTGAAAGAAAGAACACATCCTTATAAATGTGATTCTGAATTGTTTTTTTTTTTACTCTGACTCAATACATAAATCATTACTGCAAATTCTCAAACATCAAAACAAAAGAAATGTCAAGTCCAGTTAAAAAAAGAATTTTTTTTCAACAAAAATATTCAAACTCACTATAGGGTCATGCCTGGCATGTTCATAAGCATGAACAAACTTGTCTATCAACTCAGGGCTGGCTAATGGGAGATTAGCAGTGAGATATTTGAGCAGGTTGTCTCCAGGTTTACGAGAAGAACAATTCTTTCCTCTGTCCTGAAGTCCCTGATCTGCAGGGAAGTAAAAAAAAAAATTTTAAATTACATATATAATTCAACACAGTGATGGAGTTTTGTTAATATTCAGTAGATGGGAATTAAAGATGTACACAGAAAAAAAAAACCCTGAATAATTACAAACCTAAAATGTGAAGGTTATCCACTGCTTTCATCCGGTAAAAAAAGTGCCAGTTACCTATAAAAGAAAAAACTCATTTTTTGGGTATCTACGAGTACATTTTCCATGTCATTGCAAATAGAAAAAAGCATTAAATATTAAAAGCAATGATAGCTTGTTTAGATCAATATCACTTCCATGAGAAAAAAGTACTAATAATAAATAAATGATACACAGACAATGATACACATACGCATAATCACTTTTTCCAGAAAAAAATCTGTGGATGGTAAACTGATATCTGATTGGAAATTCACCTGTTATAAAAGTGAACACAGTAAAATTCAAAAAATTTTTTTACATACCAGCAAAAGGTCCACATTTTTCTTCTGTTGTTCTGGTTATTAACTGAGGTCCACATTTTATATCACAGTAAATTTTAACAAATTATTTTATATATACATACCAGCAAAGGGTCCATATTTTTCTTCTGTTGTTCTGGTCATTAACAGAGGCTCATATTTTATATCACCAGTCCTCTTTAATCTCCTATTTATCTCTTGCTTTAATGCCTGCAAAAAGAGAGTTAATGACAGTGTGTGTGTGCCTGATGTGTGTGTATGTGGGCCTTATTAAACCTTTGTCAATTCAAACTTTCTCCTTTCTCATCACAAGATTTGCAAACAACACTATTACTGCCATTTGGGGCTTTGTAAAACTGGTACCTTCTCTAAAATTCATTGAACAGACATTAATTTTTTTAGTCATAATTTTATTCAATTTTTTATTTTTAAGTCACAACAGTAGATTTGAATAGTTTGAAATGTTTCTTCAATTTCAATGCAACTATCAAAACTGGTCTTTACTCTTACCTCTGGGGCATCTGCACCTATTGGGACATGTGGTTTTCGTGTTGATTTAAGTGCAAATCGTGAAATCTGCCGTTTAGCAAATATGAATATGTAAAGGAATGTCTGAAATAAAACTTATAGTTATATGCAAAGGTAAAAGTAAGATTAAATAGAAAATAGTTTTGAGTTTCGGATTAAAGGTGTTACCTTAATTCAACACAATTCTTTTATATTTGTAATTTTGAGAGTCCTCCATCAATAGTAATAAAGAAATAATATAATAACAAAATAACAATTACAAAAAGGAAAAAAATTAATAAACAAAATAATGTACAGAAAAGAAGGCAAGAATAACAAAGTTTTATTTTGTTAACTTTTACATTTAATCATGATAAACTTAGAAGACAACATAAAAGTAAAAAAAATGTGAACAGTCATATATTAAACATATTTTATATTATAATCATTTGAAGAATGGATATAACAACTTACCAATGTGCCACATGCAATGAACAGCACAATACTTATATTAGACATCTCTTCTGCCATCTTTTAATGTACACTTGGACTCCCAATCACTGAAATAAAATATAGAAACTTCTGAAATTACTTATTTTGATATATAAAAGTATCAACACTATTGAGAAGAATATACTTTTAATATCTTTTACACTTAGACAATTAGTGAAGTCCCTTGAATATTGCACTGTCCTTACTTCAATTTAAAGAAACTTACATTTAACTAGATTTGTTATCAATCAGTTAATGATGCTAAATGTATTTTATGTAAATACTAGTAAATATAAATTTACAACATTCATTTCCGATTTGTCAGGATATGCTAGAACATAATTAAAAGAATGAAAACAAGAAAATGTTGTACATAATATCAATTTAAATTTGTCTGTAAATGAAAAGAAACAGATGATTATATAATGGTACAAGACCAAATAAAATATTTGAAATCTACACACTCATATATATATATATTAGAAAATGTTTTAATATCCAATATCAAGGATGACATTGCCAATTAGTGAAAAAGTCTAAAAACATGTGGTCCAGGAGGGCCCTCTGCATCGACCTAAAAATGATAGTTTTACTTCTATATTCAAGTAATATTTTCACTGTTCACAGTCATTTTAGGTGGACTTTGAAGCGCTGACAACGCAAAAGATATCCGCTATAAGTCTTTGAAATTGCAACCAATACTAGAATTTGGTATTACTGTTCCGTCAATTTCACAAAGTCACACACGTACTTGTAACATGAAGTTAAACGCAAGGTATGAGTGCGAGAGTCTGATTTTCGAACTAGTCAATAATATTAATATCAACTTCAGATGATAAAAACGTAACGTATGGAACATCTACATACGGCATTTCACACTTCTAAGTTGTGCTATTTTACTGTACTTGCATGTGTTTTATCTGGCATCACTAAAAAGGCCTCTCGCAAAAACATCTAAACCGGTCGCGTACCTAATTACGGCAAGTAGGCATCAAGACTTTCAAATGCAATTTGCTTTTTCACAAAATTTTTACAACGATAGCAGTTTAAACATATATATATAAATATATATATTTATTTTGCCTCTTTTGGTTAACATTGGTTAAACTTAGTAAAACATAAGTGCGATTTTTGCATGTACAAATAGCGACATATCACACTACGGTACTCTCAAAACACGACATGAAGCTGTGTTTGGTGTCGTTTGTTTACAGTCGCAGTTGCTCTGCCATATAATGATAATTCAATAATTCTGAATGCATTTCACGCTGTATGTTGTAGCACTTTTGTTTTGTTCCATTCTAATATCACAATGTTGCTGCAGGAGCACATATAAAGTAAAAATTGACGAAGGTAAAATCATTGCAAACTTGTCCCATTTCTGGGAGAGCACAGGTTTCTGGTAGGTACATGTAGACCTTCAAATTGCAATTTGCTAATTAATTAAGAGGAAAATATTGTTCATATTTTACATGGTTTTCTATTGTAATATATGGAATGCATTTTTAAATCTTTGCTCTCTTTGGTTCCCTTTATTATTTGATTATGAGCTCTAAATTAAAAAAATACACGTACAATGTACCGCCTACCGCCACTCAAGGTGGCCTCAGTTTTTCGGCCTTACATATGCTACTAATACAGTCTAAAGGTTTTAAGCCTCATTCCACCTTGTGTTTCAAACCCTTGAAGCTATAAGTATCCAAGTCCTGGCAAACTGTCTCCTATGTCGCACCTTGTAGTATATAAGTTGGATTAAAAGCATTTCGATGTACTAGTTTGATAAAGTTTGTTTTTTATTTGAGCTATATACTGTAGTAAAAGAAGCTTTTCCTGCTTACCATGTAAGGTCAAAAACTGAGGCAATTAACTCAACTCATACCAACAGAGTGCATTAGACTAATTACATATATGAGTGAACATTAATTCTGTAATGATATAAAAAAATTATGACACTTAGGCTCCGTTCACATGAAAAATCTATTTTCTAAAAATCTATTTTCTATTCGCGGTATCTTGTGATCACGGTCTGTGCGAGCAAGTTACTTCCAAAGCTGTAATTAATTCTCGGCTGCGCTCGGAGTGATCACAAGATACCGCAAATAGAAAATAGATTTTTAGAAAATAGTTTTTTCATGTGAACAGAGTCTTGGTCACACTGACAGGATCTGTTCACCTTATGTTCAACAAATAAAATTCCAAGAATTTTACTGATCACCTTTAATGTCATTAAGACAAGTTATTACAATAGCTAGAACAAGTTAAATTCTATCTAATTTTACTTTAGCATGAAGATTCATATAATTAAGACCCCAATTTGTGTTTCTTATATGTGCTAACACATGAAAGATATGGATGTAAATACTATAAAAACTATAAAATGGCTTTCAGCTATATCAGATTGGCTTCATATCAGGTGCTCTCAAATATATTCTGCTTTCCTAAACTGCAGAGTTTGATTTACTAGACATGCACTTGAACACCATTTTGCAGTTATTTTTTAATATAAATTTCATGAATTAATACATTAAAGTATAGTATTAGTACATATTTAAATATTGGAGTATATAGGAGTGCTGCATGTACTGGTAACACAAGAATCTTGGTGCTTATTGTACTCCAGCCCTCCTGCTCCACACCAGGATGCAGCAGCCTTTGATCTTGGAACAGATATGCTGCATAACCTGGCATACATAGCTGCTGTACCCAATGGAGGCATTAAACAAGTCAGAGTGCATTGGCTATTGGACCTAGTTAAAGTTCAAGGGTAAAGTTTACATGATGAATGAAATGTTTTTCTTAACAGTTTTTTGTACATATGGATTTTTCAGAATATTAAGGTAAGATAGAAGTTGTGCAATCCATATTTTGCAAAAAGTGAAAACTGGAAAGCTTTACATGTAGTAAAAAGTTCACTTTCAAAGGGGGGGGGGGGAGTTAATTATTCACTAGTGCTGTTTCAGGAAAATATGGTCAGCCTATTAACAAGATAATTTATTCTGTTCAATTTTTCAGAGTTGAAGGAAGGTTTCCTGTGTATAATTTTAGTCATCTAGACCAGTTTATAGAAATGCTGATCCAGTTAGATTTACAGCCTGGGTTTGAGATTATGGGAAACCCAGGGAATTTTTTCACTGATTTTGAGAACAATACTCAGATTTATGCCTGGAGAGACATGGTTGCAGCCATTGCCAAGCGTTATGTCGGTAAGATTGCTTAAGGTGATGATAGAATGATAAACTGTGGAGGAGCTCTCTTTATGAAGAGGGGTGGAGTGGGGGGGGGGGGGAGCAGCAAATTTACATTCTTTTTGGAATGACGATTGGAACATTAAAAAATGATAAATACATGCACTAGCATTGCAGATGTTATACTTGAATTAAGGACCATGTGCTACTGGTGTGAGGTATTATGTTTGATTCTTTTTTATATTTGTTTTGTTATTTGATTTCAGACTATTATGGAGAGGAGTCTGTGTCAAAGTGGAAGTTTGAAACCTGGAATGAACCAGATTTGCATGATTTTGACAATCTTACATTCACGATGCAAGGTATACTATATATACATAATATCTTCATATATTACCTAAGGACCATTTAATGAAATCTTACACAAACAGCAAATCTTTCTGTTGCTATCATTTATCTAAAAACAAATGAAATATATATATAATTAATTACATTCTGATATATTTCAATGTGTCAAGGCTATCTGAACTACTATGATGCCTGCTCAGAAGGTTTAAAAGCTGCCTCACCTGAACTAAAGCTTGGTGCACCAGGAGGTGTTTGCAGGGAACCTGAATCCAGATATAAACTGTGCTGGGGTCTCTTCAAACATGTGGTTAGTGGGACAAACTATTTTACTGGTGAAAGAGGAGTGAGACTGGACTTTATTTCTTTTCACAAAAAGGTAGGGAAATTACTTTCTATTTGAATTGTGATAGTTTGTGTGAAAATAAAAGTCATCTTGAATATGTTTGTGAAGTTTTCTGTATATAAAAAGTATGTATATCTGAATGACGGGAGTTTCTTTTTGTTTTGCTGCTTCTGGTTATAATTTCAGAAAAGGTTATAAAAGCATTGGTTCTTTTTCTCACTTTTTGTTAATATTTGTTCAATTCTGTTTTGTAAAAGGGTGGCAAAAGAAAGCAACACATGGGTAAATCACAAACCATCATGGAATCGGAGCTGGACCTGATCCAGAAAATTCATACAAGAACTCCTAAGTTGAAACACATACCAATAATAAATGAGTGGGTATTGAATCTTCCCGTTCATTTTTACACTTTAAGTTGGATAAATTTGAAGCATGTCAAACACTGTGCATTACACCTTTTACAATTTATTTATTTATTTACAGTTAATTACTATAAATCACAACTTAGAAACAAATTATTGAATTTGGTCAAGACTGATCATCAAAGAAAAGATATTTTTAGCCATTGCTTTAATTATTGTAATAATAATAATAATAATTATTATTATTATCACGATTCAATCCCCACTGTACAGTGAAGCAGATCCAATGACAGGCTGGAGTGAGCCAGAGCAGTGGAGGGCAGATGCCACATATGGAGCTGTGGTAGCAAAGGTAAGGAAAGAGTGGAAGGAGTTTCTTATAATTGTTACTTATTCCAACATTATGGCCAAATTTTAAAATATTCATAAGTAATAATATTAGAAATAACAATAGATTCATTGTGGCAACTGCACATTTAACCTCATTGCCTGCTGACCAGGGATCATACAAAATACAACAGTGACCAAGTTTGACATTTACTATGAACAAATAATTTCACCTTTGTATCAGTTTGCTATTAATACAATGAATTTACACCTTTGACATAAAGGTATATCAGTGCATTTGGATCTACTTATTTATCTGCTTAGATAATGAAGAAATAAACATTGTCATGTTATGAGCTAATGCTGTCACATCAAAAATACATCAGGGTGAAATTGATATGTTGAGCTGATGACATAACAGCAGCATTTTTGTGTTGAAAATTGTGTTTTTTATTATTTCAAACAGATCTCCATCTCAACACTGTTTTGACTCCAATCACTATCTGACACTAATTTTCAAAGAATTAACGTAGATAGACAATAAACTAGGGCAGAGCTTAAAAGCAGAAGTGTATGGGGTGGTAAATAAAGCAATGAAAAGGGGAATTATTGCTCTAAAATTTTTTAATTTAATTCTGCTCATATCTAGATAAGTCCTTTGCATTAAAAGAAACAGGGGAAGTTATTTTAACCAATTTAATGTATCAGGCTACTCTTAACATGAAGAGAATTTTTTTAAATTTTATGGATTCGGAATTTCTCACTAAAAATACATTATAAATATGCCTATTTAAGACATTTTTTACTTGACAAAAGCTGAGTGAACAGTTGCATGCATTTCTCTTTGAGAGTAAATTATATTCAATGATTTCAGAATATAGGACACCCTTGAGATGTAATTTTAGTTTAACTATAAAATAATTGAATTATATTTTAATCTTTTTTTTCAGGTTATTGCTGAGCACCAAAATCTTATCCTTTCTAAGAAGAACAACAGCATCAATTATCAGCTTCTGAGCAATGACAATGGGTTTCTTAACTACTATCCTAATTACTTCACTCAGCGCACACTTCTTGCCAGGTTCCAAGTAAATAACACTCAGCCACCGCACACACAGTTCATTAGGAAGCCAGGTTACTCTGTCATGGGAATGTTGGCTTTATTAGGAGAACACCAGGTTCAGGCACAGGTTACATGTACATATAGAACCATTTTTATTGACAGTCTTTGGATCTTTCGAGTTATAGGACAATTAACCAGGAACAAAAATAGAAGACAGTTTAACATCTCTACTTAATATGTGTAACAAGTGTATTGTTCATAAATTTATTGAATCAATTATAAGTTTATAATTTGTGGAGAAATAGTAATGTGAGTTTTACCTCTGGGAAAAATCAAGTATATGATAAACATAATGTCTGAATGTTCGGAAAAGATTGTTTCTTTTTAGGTAATGGGTTACCTTTGACTGACTTCAGCAGACTTGGAGTTTTGGCATCCATTCATATCCCATATGAAGACCTTGGTCCAGACAGGTACTGTTAGATAGTACATGAAGTATTATTAGATAGGCAAGATATCAACTGCATATTAAGGTATTTTTATGTGAAAATTCCCCTTTCAGACATTTTAGATATTGGACTTACCAACTGAACCCTGTCATGCATTTTTTTGTTTGTTGTTATATATTTGAATCCTGGATTTGTTCTTTCCAATGTCATTAGACATAGATAGTAGAAAATTAAGCATGTAATTATTTGTGTTTGTTTCAGTTGGCAGTTTTCTGCTTTGGTATATAACAGCAATGACACTTCCAATGCTACTGGATTTGACCTTTTGGAGATTCATTTTGGTGATTTGAAACCTCCCTCTTCTACAGGTATATGCAGTTTCAAACTGATTCATCAAAAATTCCATTCAAAAAATGTTAAAGACATTTATGTAGTTCTGCTGTGGTATTTTACTGATTTCCTAAATTTTTTTCAATATCATAATACGACATTCCTATTGTACATGTATATTGTCAAGTAAACTTCAGTTAAGTTAAATATAACAGATGAAACACAATTGCTCCTGATTAATTATTACATTTATGTATGATTATCAAACTTTTTTACATTTTCTGCAGATCTTATGTGGGTGCAATACATACTAGACAATAGCCATGGTAATCCCAGCAGTATATGGGAAAAGCAAGGCAAACCAATCTTCCCTTCAGTGAAACAGTTCAAAGACATGAGGGACAATGAAGTCAGTGCTGCTTGCAATTTCTTTTCCAGAAATTTCCAGTCTTAGTTTGATGAAGTCCATTATCTTTAAGCTGATTTTTCTTTAATGTCCATAAACATATTGTTTATAAATTTCATATTCAGATACATTTATTTAATATTATTGTTTATTTCAACATAGAACTGCTGTCATATTGGTAAAGCAGTATTCTTTAGGTTTTTCTCAGATATTGGTCCCACATGGCCTTACTTGATTTTCATCTAGACTTAATTTTGTCATTGTAAATGTTAGTAATATTTGTAGGGTCCTGTAAGAGTCTCCCATCCAGCTGCCTATAATACAACACAATCTGCATTCAAGTGGAAGTTACCATTGCCTGGGGTGGTGCTCTTTCATATATGTGCCAAGCCAAAAATGCCACCTAATCAGGTAAATAGTACATATATTTCATACATTGACAAGTAAGATTCTCTGTTGCAGTATGCCAGTAATGAGACTAAATGCGTGCATGTTAAGTGGATAATATTTTATAATATCTGCTAGTTCAACATGAAAAGTGGTGTATACTTGTGCTGTACTTTGCAGCTGGCATTTAAACAACAAAACTATATAATGCCGAAATTTTAAAAATAAATTTATTCTCTTAATGAATACATTTTGTTTTTCAGGTCACCAATGTAATAGTTACAAACATAACTTCTAATCAAGTCTTGGTGACATGGAGTGATTCCTGTGTGCACTCCAGGTAGTGTTTTTACACAAGCCCTTCTCTTAGACAAAACCTGCGGATATATTTTTTTAAAAACTGTTACTTATGTTATTCACAAGAAACAAATTACCACAATCTGAGGAGAGGTTACATTTTTTCTACTGTATTATGAACACTAAGGCAGTAGCAGTTTGTGTGCAAAATTAAGAATATTTGAATTTGGCTACCTGGTAGAATGGCAAAACTTCTAGTTCCTCAAAATGTACAGAAAAATAAAAAAATTTAAAGATATGGGAATTAAGATGCCTCTTTTCATCTGTAAAATGTTTTCTCTGTTTGCAGATGCCTTTTAACATATGAAGTAGAATTGTCCACACATTCTTCGGGGACACTGGTTTATCATAGGATAAATCCATCAGACACGATATTTACAATGTTTGTGTTTGCTCCAGATGAGTCAGGTATGACTAACTGTTCTTTCTTTTTGTGCAGGTTTATAGATTAGTATTGAAGAACATCTGTTTCATGCTTCAATCAACTTATAAAAACAAAAAGGGCAACAGATTTGGTGGTTTTATGCAAGCTGTGTACATATTGTATTACTGTCAAACAGGTGGACTCATTTGATATGCAGAAAAAACATTTGAGATACCAGGAATTGACTTCACAGCATATATTATTCAAATTATTTTTTACTTTGATGAAATGAACATAAAATTGAATTTCATGGAAATTATAGATTTATTATTGTCTTATTCATTGTGTCAAATCATATCATTATAGATATATACACTGATAATAATTGTATTGATAAAATTTTTGATGTACGTGTATAATGAATTATCACCTCTTCTCATCATTCATCAGTGATATTTAAAGAATGCTTAGCATTGTATAAATAAGTCAATATATTTTAATGTTTTGATTCAGATTCCTCAGTCTTTGGCTTATACAGAGTGCGAGCTGTGGACTTTTGGGGGAGATTTGGACAGTACTCATTGCCTGCACAGTACCCTCAGAAAAACATTGAGAAGTACAGCACCAAGCAACACTGCAGCAGAGGAAGACTGAAAAGATCCCATAGATATCCTGGAAGTTAAGATGAACTTTTGCATTACAATATAATCTATGCCTATCCTACGTTCTGTAAGGATGTCATCTTTAATGTATGATCTACAAATGATAGCACGTACTCAAGGAATTACTTTACCCAAATATACAAGGAAGCAATTAATATAGACAAAAGTAAAGAACGTTCAAATTGGGTTTTGGATTTTTGCTAGTTAACACTTTATTTTCATGGATAATATCTCTTTGGCAAGACATGCCTAGCTGTGCTCTTAAAAATTAATGAGAGTATAACTGCAACAGATGGCTGTGTTATTAAATGTATAATAAATCTGGGACAACTTCATAGTCTGCAGTTCATTATGAGTTTCTCATCAACTGGTTTCAAGAACTTAGCACAGATTAGGTACAGTATGAAATGTCATTTATTGAAATTATATAATGTTGCAAAAGTTTCAAACAATATGCATGTACAGTGTATATATATATATACTGTACGTATAATTGGTAATTGAAATATTTTTAATATATATATATATATATAGGCACTTTTTTGTACATGTGCAAGTTATGTAATTGCTTTTACAGAAATGCATAAGGTGTAATAACATGAGTATCATATGCAGAAAGGGGTCATGTGAATGTCTTCATCTGTGTTTTGTTAGGTTTTTATAAAATATATAGTTAAATACATGTATGTCAATTTATTGATCAAAATTAATGTTCAATGTGCACCTATTTCCTGTTGGGTTCAAAGGTTTTGTTTTTATATGTAGGACTGGTGCTCTAAAAGTTCAGGTTAAAAAAATGGACTTTTTTGATAGTGAGTTGTGTGAAACATTTTAAGAATAAATAATTAATTTACATTCTGTTCTATTAGATCAAATTTTGTAACATGTACGTGAAGCAAGGGAATAGATAATTGTCAATAATAAACTTGAATTATTATTTTTCCTACATGAGATGACTTGTGAATTTAATTATTATGCATTTTATTTACTCATTTGATTTTAATTTGCTGTTTAACTAAATTAAAATGAACTAATTATAAAAAAAACACTGGTCTAAAATAAATTTTGGTAATTTTTTTTAATTAGAAAAATTTGTTTGAAACAAAAATATTTCATAAATAAAGAATATCCTTATTGTTTTGAATATATCTAACAGATATACAGAATGAAGTTGAAAATGCATTAGTGATGCATCCTTGGGCCAAGTTGTAATTGCAGTCAGTTGAAGCTGCACTTGGTCTTGCAGATGGCGCACTTGACTTCCGGTCCAGTTTCACGTAACTGGAGCGTGGGTACGTAAATAAACAAAAGTTTTATCAACTTAATTGCTCTCTTTTTAATGTATATGGATTGTTTACATATGTCTTTTTATCTGTTTAGCCAGGCAGTTTTATGAAGATCAACGACTTCTCGCCAATAACTGCAATCACCTGAGACAAATTGGAAAATAATTTGCCTCTATTACCGATTCGATTGAATTTGTCGTTACGGAGCGGTGCGAAAGAAGAAAGATAACTATAGTTTACTGCAGTTTCTTATCGTTATCCAAATTCTAAGGCATGAATAATGGAACGTGTAAAACCCGAACGCCGAGATTTGCATCCAGAGCTTCCGTGGAGAGAAAGCAGCTGGGCCAAAAATTTAAATGTAGAGAGCGAGATTTTAGGAACAATGTATTCCAAACAAGACATCAACCCAGGCGTAGCCATTCGAAAAATTGCCTTGCTTTTCGAGAATCGTAAGTTTGATGAATGTGCTCTGCTGATCAGACGACTGAACTCTTTAACCCTCAAAACAATTATTTCTGAGTTACCAGTAGATATATTGGTAGACGCCATTCCGCATAGTCTGGGAATTTTGGATGTTCTTTTCACTAAGTTTTACGATGATGATGGAGATGATTTTCCAACTTTTTTCCTGCAGTTGGATCAGGTTGTGAAGCAGATAGTTCACTGGCTGGCCAGCCTTGAAGATCCAGCCTTACGACCAAAACTTCCCCCTCAAGATCTTTACATGCCGCATGTCAGAAACATTATATCTGTCATAGTTCAGATTGACAGTAAGATGCACAAGAAGTTAAAGAAACAAATGGAAACTTTGCAAAATACTTTGGAAAGCATTGGTCAGCATGGTTTGGTGGATACATCAGACAACAAACTAATGCATCTGCATGATGCACTAAAAATTGAGTTTGAAAAAATGTCCCATCAATATCGCTCTGCTGTGATGAAGTTGGAAGAGCTCAGTCTTGTACATCACACTACTTTGTCCCGGAGCCTGACAAAAGCTGCTCCAACAGATGCCAGTCACCAAAGGCTTATGCAGCTTAATCAAACTCATATACAGGACAGGTTAATCAAAAATAAAAGTTTGTTCAATGTAATTGAGCCTGCAGTAACAAATCAAACGCTTTTAAAACTTTTACAGACATTAGAGGAAAGAATTGAGAATGACAAAGATGTGTTGTTTTATTTCTCAGAATTGAGAAAAGATATGAAGACAATACCCCAAAATGCTGTGATTGCCACAATATTTCAGCGTTACTCTGTGGCCTATGGAAAAGTGATAGCTTTCATGGAAGAGTTTGGGCTTGATGAAAAAGATGGAGACAGTGATTCAGACTCCCCTGCAGAGGAGGGAGTGAATGGTTTCCGTTACAGAACCAGACCAAGAAATACGGGTTTGTTTGCTTTTCTATACTTGTTTGTTTATATTTAATAAACTGGTAAATAGAAATGAACTGACTTGAACTGGGATGTTTTGTTGAGGAAAGTATTGTTAGAAAAGTTTTGGGTTTAATTCATGCCATGTGTGGTAGTGTTTTTCATATTTTTTTCATCTAATTTTTTCCAAGAAGCCGATTTTGACAGTTTTGTGGCTTTTTGAACCACATTTAGTCTTACTGTATACAAATCATGATATTCTGACAATCAGTTGTAGGAGCATTGTTTGAATTTAGTCTTAAGTTTATGTATTCAAGATGAATCAACATCTTTCATGAGATATCATATTTTTATTCAAGACAGAAAGTTCTCAATATTTTCACATCTTCAAGCCCAATAATTTTTACTTTCATGCCTAGGGACACATTTTGCAGATTTTTTTTTCTAATGTGCATTTCTCTTAAATGCTTTATTGCCTGTAGATATTAATTGAGTGTGAAGAGACTTGATGAAATGAATGACTCCTCCAGTCAACCATTGATTTCTCTTATTGCTGCTTAATGGCTCATGGTTGTCATAATTATTTCATCAATAACCTCTTTTCAGCCACCTTATATTGACCCTTCCTGTTGTTGTAAAATATTGAGTGCCTCAAACTTACATACATACTATGGACAAGTAAGGCCAATTGCACTAGGCATTTACTCTGTTGTTCCCAAGTGTTGTGTATGTACATAAATATATGGTCCTTTCTATATTAGCAAACATGAAGGTATTATGAAGTATATGGTCTTCCCGTTTTATTAGCAAACATAAAGTACTAAGAAATATATTATGTTCTTTCCTTTAATAGCAAACATGAAGTATTAGGGCCAGAATACAATGCTCTACGTACTTAATTTTTTCTTGAAAATCTGTTGTTAACAGAACTTCTCTGTGGGTGGTCAGGGACTACTCTTAATGATTTGTGTCTTGGTTGGTGGTGTGTTTACAAATGTTCTTATCTGTTGAATTAAGGATTTGAAAAAAAAAACTCTCCTAAGTCTCCTTTAGTATCTTTCTTCTTACTGCTCACCTACTCTCTAGGAGCTATTGAAGAAGCTGCATTGGGATTTAGTATATTTGTTTTGATTTTTTTACTGTAGCTGAAAACCAAATGTGAACATAACTGCAGAGAAAAAATTATCAGTGATTTGTGAAAACCCTGATACTGCCATGCTTTGATTGACCAAAAAGCTTGTGGTAGAATATTTCTAAAAAGTTAAGAATCTCTATCAAAAACATATGTTGTAATTTAGTGCTCAAAGGGAGAAAATCTTGATATCATGTATTATTCTTATCTCAGAGAGTGATTAGGATGTAGAATCAGATTATTATAAATGTTTTAACAGTATCGCTTAAGTGTGCCATTATTGACCAAAATAACATATTTTGACTCTGGTGACCCAAGACCTGGAATCAATTAGTTAAACATGCAATTCTGTGTTGACTTTGGCACTTCAATAGTAATGAGATTTGTTATTTGATTAGTTTGCTTGATTTGTAAATTAGCAAGTCATATTACATAACAATACAGAAGAATTATTTTGTGTTTCTGGTGGGCTTTTGCTGCAAGAGTTACGTATCCTGTTTAGTGGGCATTCAAAAGACCTAAACTTAATTGACTGAAAGTAGTATTTATTGAGGAAGGAAATTTGAAGTTGTAAACACTTTTGTCACGGAAATCCTACATCATCCCTTTACATTTACAACAAGTGAACTTTATTTTTGTGATTAGGATAACTAAGTGGGTGGAGTAACTATCACAAATGATTTCTGTTTTATTTATCAAATGGCATATTGTATTTTATCAGTGGAATTGTTTTGATTACAACTGATTTATTTTGTTTTTCTAACACTTGAGAAGTTAATTTCAGTATATCTGTATTGTTGCTTATGACTAGAAAAGCATGAAAACCCAGATATTATTTCAGGTTTCCAGTTTTAACCAAAGCAGCCTAATTATTAATATCAGTAGGTTCAATTATCATGCCTCATTAAAAGATTTGGATAAGTAATTAAGAAACATTGCTGAACACAGCAAACACAGTGACCTTAAATGTAATTAATTAGTTTAACCTCAGTGGAGTAAATTTGGCACTGGTCTCCAACTGAGGCAGGTGATACACAGATAATGTTATCAGCAGGAAGTGCGTTTCCTCAGCTGCTTCCAGAAACAGAAGTGCCTTTTTGTCAAAGGTGCTTGTAAGCTGTTAGTTAGTCACATGACTGACCTCCTGCTTGCACCCCATGTGATTGGCATATAGGGATATTTATAAATACAGGAAGGCAATTCCACCAGCTCAGATTTGAGTTAGGAGATATATTCAGTAAGCAGTATATTATTATTATATAGTTTGTTGGCAAGAAGTATTTGGACAGATCCTCCAAGATGCTAGCTGAACTTTCCAAAAGGTTCAAGAAATTTGGTAAGAATTTTTATGCTTTCATCTCTATATGCATGCATACATTTAACCTTTGCATCATGTAACATCTTTCTTACCTGTGCATACTCCGTATTCTACAGAATTTGTTTAAACAGCAACCCATATCAGAAAAAGTCTATAATAATTATTGTATATGTGACAGGAAAGATTGTTATTCAGTATGATCAAAATGCTTTAAAACTGTACCACATCCAAATGAGAGTAAAAGGAGATAATCAAAAGTTGATTCTTCTAAGGGTATCTCTATTATACTATAGTGCAAAAATATATGCAGCAGTCATTCGTGTTTTATTAACATTGTATGTAGCAGACACAAGCTCTGTCCACTCATGTCTACAGAAGCCCATTTTTCTAAGAGTCTTACCAAATTGAGTGAAATTGGCAAAAAAAATTGTTGTATGTTATATTTAATTATCAAAGAAAATCACCAACCGTCTGGTAAAATATTAATTGCTAGCATATATAAGGAAGATGGAAAATCAGGACTTGAATGTATAACTACCAGTCTGGTATTAATGCTTATTTTAGGAGAAGTAGGAAATTTGAGACCAATGACATACGCTTAAAGATATTAAGTACTAGTAACTTTTTTCTTATATAAATATATTAAAATTTCTTCCAAGTTTTAGAGTTTTTACTCACTTGGTTTTTCTTATATTGATGTTTTTTTTTTTTATTTATTTGACAGACATGCTCTGCTTGACATATTAAAGAAGTTTTAAGCAGAGGCAACCCATAATGGAAAATTGAATGCTACTTTTTGTACAGTGACTAAGCCTAGACTGCCTACTAATCGAACATTTGTTGCTTCTTGTCAGTCAATAAAAATACTCAACAGGATATATCCTAAAATGGAAAAATACAAATGGAACTTTGAATTATCTTCTGGTCTGTTCATCTTGAATTATCCATTTTTAAAACCTTGGTATTTCTGTGTCATTAAAAATTGGTTTAAAATATTGGAAATTTTATTTATGAAATAATGGTCTTGTAAATATAGCAACTTTTTCCTTTATCAGAAGTGGACGTAAAAGCATTTAAATTGATAATGCCAGTGGTTGGTGGTTGGTCTTAAATTGATTTAAAAAAGGATCTGTTAGACGTTAGTTGTATTTCAGTGCATGTGTAACATATTTATTCCCATTCAGATTCAGTTAGTTGACCTTCTGTGTGTGTGGGATTCCAGCAACTGTTTTGCTTTTCACTTTTCATCAACAGTGAATCCTTAGTGTGCCAAAAAAGAGGGTAGGGAATACCCCTGCTTAATCACCAATCACCAAGAATTAAAACAGCTCAATCACCAATAAGGGAGATTAATTCAGGTCAATCACCAATCACCAAGAATTCCTGAATTGTGTTTCACGCAGAATATTTGCTCAAATAATGCATCACGCTCGAAAAATAAGGCCAATGACACAGAACGCAAAAGGTATTCCCTACCCTCAAGAAACAAACTTGAAGTATACTGGAAAAGTCAGTTTATAGTCAGTTCACTGTACTAGTTGAATTGTAAACAATTTGATTTCCCTTTTTTTTTTACCATTATGGTAACCACAGTCAAACGTCAGTTCCGCTGTTTTCTCTTATTTCTTATTACATCACAAAATATCCTGGTTCAGAAAACAGAATTAATCAAGTCCCATGTGACTGGCATTTTGACATTCCCCCAAGCTGACCTCATCTCTCTTTATCCCATTCAGTATAGAGTTTCACATGGTGCAGATGGCTTGATGGCATGTAGTACCAGAAAGTCATAGGATTGAACTGGGAACAGTTGGTAGCTTTTGTGTGCGTATATTGGCCAATGTCATATCCCTGTAGTGGTCAGTCTTCTTGTTGTTGTTGGCCACTGCTCTCTGGTTTGACCGTTGGAAATGAGGAACCAAGGCATGTTCAGTTGAAGTCCATGAAACCCATCAAAGTGTTTACAGTTCTAGGAGATTCTAGAGGTATGGTGTTTTTATAAAGTTTCTGCTGTTTGTGGCTGTACCAGTATGTAATTTGAAATACACAGAGCCTTCTACTAGTACATGCTTGTTCTGTTCTAAGGAACAGGCCGGGTTCCCCATTGATCTCATGCCTACTCTTTAACAGCAGGTGGGGATGTTATAATCAAACTCTTGTTATTTTGTTGATGAGTATCTCCCAGAATCTCAGCAGTCAATATTGACATATTTATTCATTAGGATATTCAAATGGCCCTTATGCTATTAGCACCATCTATTTTCTGTCCCTTGGCAACAGGAAATTCAAATTTCTACAAACATGCCACTCAGTCAAGAGTCGGCACTGGTCTTTGTTTTTAAATAGTTGCGTGTGTTACCAGAAGGTAATGTGATTAGCTGTTAGCAGTAAGACACTCCCCCTGTATTGGGAACAGTGTGTATAGTCCATTCTTGGAGTTTAGGGTGCAGATAAGAAAAAAAGGTAGTTTATTGACAATTTTCTTCGTCAGGAAAAAGGTGGGTCACTATATTCTATCTTTATGTAGGATGGATTGTGATTTTTTTTCCTTCTGGTACCAGTAACTTCCTGACATCCTGAAAACAATAAACAAGGACGTGACCTCATTGCCATGTGTTGAATTTAGAGAACCAACCCGTTCAAATGAGATAGAAGTGTTGTGGTAGCCCAGTAAAATGTCTGATGTGCTTTAGGTCAAACTGAAAGGAGGAGAAGTGTTTACTTGTAAATGTTTAATAAAATTGACAGTTGAATACTTTTTGGGATGGACACTCATGTTGTTTCCAGGGAAAGTGACAGATGTAACTGCTAAGAACTTGGTAGGTGTTACTGGCAGGATTTATAAGAGTTATTCTTCCTTTTTGGTAGGGTAAAGTTGGCACTGGAGGAATTCTGCTTAATTAAACTATATTAGGTATAATATGTTGGGTTCAAGATTAATTTCATCAACATAGCTTTAGTAGTTATTCTATTGTTTGTTTGCCAGACATGGACATTGATTGAAGTCTTGATTTTTGTAGAAAGGAGACATAAATTTGTAAAATTGTCATATACACCCTTAACGCAGTGCCAAAACACAAATATTTTGATTGGTCAAGACATTTCCAAAAACATGTCAGCATTCCTAGACTGATGAAGATTGTTGTCTTTTGTTGCGGATATGATTTATTATTTCCTCTCAAAAGAATTTGGATTCCCAATATTTTGGTACTTCCTAAAGAAGTAATTTTTATGATGATTGATGGGGCATTTGCAGTTGATATCTTTCCTTTTATTCTTTTACTATTTTCTTTTTACTGAGTTTTTTTTTTTCATAGTGTCGTTGGTGTTTTAGCATTATAAACTCTCTCTCACAAACAAAAAAACACACACACACATTATAGATGTTATAATTATAAAAAATGAGGCAGTTTTCACTGTATTAGAAATCCAAACAATCTTTGAGTTAGATTAGTCATTTACCATACACCAGCATGCACAGGCACACATGCATGCTTACACACACACACACACACACACACACACACACAAACACAAACACAAACACTGAATATAACTGGATCTAATATGATTGCATGAGTCAGTTTACAAAATCTTTGAGTCAGAGTAGCAGCCTATCATACTGTGTAGAGAAGTTGGTAACATATGGCCACCAAGATAGCATCATAAGATCTGGGTCTTGCACATCATGAGCTAAATTTAGAGCATATGGAAAAGTCTGCATTGCTCCTTGTATATGGATGCCCAGCCTGGCACTGATCTATATTCGGTTAAGCCATGATCCTGAAGACAGTAAGTAATGAAGAGTGAGTGATAGTTAGACAGGTATGGATTCACCTCCAACCATTCCCTTCAGTAAATCTTTGCTGAAATGTCAGACCATAAAGGCTGTAGCTAGCAATAGACAGTTTAAAATCCCATCCTGTAACTTAGGCTGGGAAGAGTTGGTGGTGCAGGATGTTTCCGACAGTTTTTCAGCGTCCAAGTGTTGTCTCATCTCAAAGTTCTCATGGACAAGACAGGAAGCAGTCAGGTATCAGTGAAATTATTGTTGAACTTGCTGCTTTTTCTCAAAGGACTTCTGATTTTGCATGTTTTTTCAATTTACTTTAAAGGATATTGAAAAGATATGCATGGGCAATAAAAAAAGGAAAGAAGACATCTCATCATGTTTTGGGTATGAAACAAAGGAGTAAAGTTTATTTTTAGACCTCAAGGTTAGGCAAGCCTATATGAGGTGTATGTCTGCTCCCTTTCATGTGAATTTTCTGAAAATATTGAAGTAGGTCCATATATATATATATATATATATATATATATATATATATATATATATATATATATATATATGTATGTATGTACCGGGGTAGAAATGTTTTGTGTAATAATATTGAATACCTTCTATATGGGCATTCAGCTAAATAATGACCATCAGAGGAGTTAGGCTTTAGTGAGAATAGATTCCCCCCCCCCCCCCTCCAAGGAAAAAGAAAAAGAAAAAAGAATTTCTTAAAAACAGCCCCAAAATATGACATTGAAAAATAGATTTTTAATAGAACAATTTTATTTTATCTATGGGATTGAAAAAAAATGTCGAGATAATAAGTTAATTGTGCTCTATCATATATACATGTATTATCAGATTTCTGTAGCATTAAGTTGACATTGATTTCAGGCTAAAAGCTTATACCTTGAAAGTTGTATGTATGACTAACAGATGGGGTAAAATCTAGGGTCTCCATGTAGTTTAGGTGCATGCAAAGCCTTTAAACATATAAGGCTTGGAAAAACCACTTACCTGTAAAAATACACATGTATACTCTCTTAATACCATGGATGTGTTTATTTATTTGGCTGGTGAAGTTCAGAGTTTGATTTCTAAAATTAAAATGGTACATGTTTCTCATTTTCTAGATGAAATGACTTCCATATGGTGGCAATTATCCAATTTACCTGAAGGTATTGATAGAAAAACATTCCGGTTACTCAGAATCGGTGTATTTTAATGCTTAGGTATACTGATTTCAAAGTCAGTAACTGGTTATCCTTAACTTAAAAGCTATCAAAAAACCATAGAGTGTATACCCAAAGAGGAGAGTGACCATCAGTTGAACTCTGGAACTTGGTACACACTAATATATTTTACAGAGCTTCCTATTATAAAGTACTATTTCTAGGCAGATGTTTCTTATAAAATTTGCAGACCTGAGAAAAAATATGTTGTGGAGCTGGGAAGTATTACATTGACACTCAAATGAGAGCATCTGTTTGCCTTGATTTTGTTTTTCTGACATACTGGTCTGATAGTCTTTCACCACTTGCCACATATGCTATTTGGATGAGCATTCTCCATTCTTTTGTGTATCCTTAGGTGAGGAAAGGATACAGGGGATTTAGAGTTCATCAAAACAGGAATAGTAAATAGAAAATATTATTCAAGTCAACTTGTTGAAATCATGGATGCCATTATTGTCATTTCATTCTTTTCATTGCAAAAAATGTTGTCTTATAGCTATATTGTTTTGCTTATGTATTTCTTTTGCTGTTACTATTAGTTTTGAAACAAAGAAGACTGCTCGAGACAGGTGGAAAGCAAATATAAACAGAGAAATGTAGAGTTCACCTGCCTACATAATCTGCAATGTTTTGTCTATATGCACTCTCTCAAAACAATTTTCTTTGTTTTTTTTTTAATTGATTTTTTTTATTTAAAAATAATAATATTGATTTCATCCTTTGTAGTGAATAGCAACGTCAGAGAAACACAGAGCAAAAGTTCTTCTGCTACTTCAAAGAAAACAACAGTATTTGGTGCTGGAGGTAAGTTCATTAAAAAAAAAAGATTTTTCAAAATATCAAATGATATATTGAATTTTTGAAATTAGGATGTTGGGAATATGATGCAAAACAGTTATGAGTTATGATATCTTGCTTCATAGTGCAGGTAAAGGAAAAAGATTACTAGTACAGCACTGCATTAACCATGGGTGCTATTATAGGTGAAGGTATTGGTTTATGTACTCCACATAAATCGTGTATTAAATCTACAAAATTCTTCACACATCAGGTTGCCTGGGTGCATCTCACCAGAAAAATTCCCATCCATATTCTCCAAGCAATAAAGGACATCAGCAACAGCAGCAGCAGCAACCACAACAGCATGGATCATATTCCCACCCAAACTTCCATCACCATCATCCACAACATCAGCAGCAACAGCAAAACCACCATCAGCACCAGCAAGTAAACAACCACATGGACACAGCACACATGGTAGGAGCACAAATGGCAGCACACCCACATGGCACTCATCCCTCACATTCACAAAGCGCTAATGCTTTATATGCTGCTGGGGACGGCAACAGCAAGGAGGTGCAGGCACTGAGGAATGAAGTTCTGGTGCTCAGAAAAGAACTGTCAAAATCAAGGGAAATGATACAGCGACTGCAGGAGAGAGAAAGGGCATTACAAGACAGGTAAATCATTTACAGCTTTCCCCCCTTTTTTTAGTAAAACATAGTACTAGTACTTATAGTTACAAAATAAATTTATACCTTGGGTATGGTAAAAAATTTGAAAATTTAAGTTTTAAGTTTGGTGACATTTTCAAAGTGAAAAAAATCATCTGACAAACTTCCAACACCGACTTAATTTTCAGGGTTTTTTTTACCGTATACAGACATTAATGTCAGTTTTTAAATATAATTATCATGATTTCTATTAATTTTTTCTTTTTGCAAGCTTAATACAAAATAGTTTAATACAATCCTAAACCTACCTCAGTGATTTTTATCATATATGTTTGAATGTTTTTCTTCAGGCTCTCTGAACAAGCCCAGAAACAGCTGGAGCAGGGACATAGATTTGAAGACATCAGTTTAGGTGACAATCGTCCTACACAGTTAATTCGACAGTATGGAAGCCTGTATGCAGATGCTCGACTTGATGCCCTTGATGCATTAGATGCTCTGCCTGACCTGACTGGCTTTGATGATTTGAAAGGGAAACTGCTGTTCTCTGTTGTGGTGGTAAATATCTGTGAACTTTTTAGTTTGCTCAACTGATGTTTGAAATAGTCTGTCTTTTGACATCATGAAACAGATTCATTTTTGTAAGTGAAGCTGTTATTAAACGCAACCCTGATGCACATTGGACGTGTGTAAAAAATTTTTTTGTCTGATTAAAAAATTAATTAAGTGAAATTGACTTAACATAGTACTTTTTTGTCACAGTTATCTTTCCGTGCTGCACAACAGTCATTAAAAGAAAAGAAGATGAAACTTCGTCAACTACTGTACATGCCATTAACACATGATGCTGCTGCAAGCACTGCCCCAATGATCAGAGAGATGGAGGTCAACATTGCAACATATCTAAGAAAAACTGCAGAAAACTTTGATGTGACCATTTTGGTAGAGGTGAGTATGGGAAATTATTTCAGTTACAAATATAATATGGTAATTGAAAGATGAAAGGGATTGCCATCTAAATCAACAGAAATATGTGAATGTCATTTCCTATTCCTCAGTTAAATTTCCTTAAAGAATAAAGTTTTATTTTTCACACAAAGGTTATTCTTGGAAGCTCCTTTGAATAAGCTATGGTGTTACTGTTTGTTATGAAAATGTCATTCTTTACTTGATTAAAATTTTTGTGAAATCTTTCAAAGCATTTTTATTCATTTTAGGAAGTCTGCAATCAACTCTGGGCCACTCTGTACGACTATCCAAGCTTAAAGAACAGTGATGGATTAAAAATCTATGTGACAGAATGTGTCCGCCTGGCATGGAAACTTTCTGTGCAAAACCCACCGTTGAGAATAGAATACGATTGCAGAGAGTTCCACAGCAGCATGCACACACGTTTTCATACTTCAGACTCTGACTCTGCAATGATCCAGTCATACCTGTGGCCTGCATTAATGGAAGGCCAAACTGGAACCTGTCTGTACAAAGGGGTTGTGATCACATAGTTGATTCAGTAAAAATGCCACAAACAGTTTTACATACTATCTTTACTAATAGTTTCCTTATAATACTATTATAAGGGTTTTTTTCTGGATGGCTGAACATAACATGTACTACAAAAATGCCAATATATATATATATATATATATATATATATATATATATATATATATATATTTTTTTTTTTTTTTTTTTTTTTCCAGTCATGTTTTTATAGAAATCAATGTCAATCTTATTAAAACTTTGTAAGGCTACAAACTTTTAGCTGTATTGATAAAACAGAATTTAATTTGTACAGTCCAAGATAGACATGCAGTATTTGCCAAACATAAATAATGTTTAACTAATTAGCTAATGGAACATGATATTCTAGGATTTTTGATCATCAGCAAACAGGAAAAAATTTGAACATGAGCATCAGGTTGTTATGATACAACCCAACATTGTAAATTTCCATCCTATGTAAACTGCATCTTTTGTATGAAGTGAAAGTGAAGTGAATTTTCACAGAAATACAAAGTTATTTTGTAATATAGCATTTACATTATACTTATTTAGAGAAAAATATATTATATTGTCCAAAAATACATATTAACTTCTTTAATTATGGCAAGAAAATTTATTTATTGGTTATTTTCGAAAAAATACAGAAGCAGCAATACATTCAGTGGGAAATTTGTTATCACTGTGGGACCCCATTAATTCAACAGGTGTCCAAGTTTTTTGAAGTAACTTTTAGAAAGTATTTTTGCAATTTTTATATTTCTATTAACATTTGGAATACATGCACAATGTAAATATAATGCAATAAAGCTTAATTATTAAGGCTTTACCATTTGCAATGTATTGTTTTTTTTTCTTACCTGGTCAGATCATTAAATGATAAGAGCCCCCACTGAAGATTTGTTTCTTAAATAAGGAAAAATTCACTGAAGGCACTGAAATGATGTAAAATGTGTGTAATATAATAATTTTTTTAAAAAAAGTGAATTTCAGATGAGGGGTTGTTCTACCTGTTGAAATGCACAGAGCGGGTTGCATATATATATATATATTGACTGATATTTCCATAAAGATGATAATTTATAAAATACTTAAACACATGCAGAAGCTGCCATATATATATATATATATATATATATATATATATATATATATATATATATACACACACACACACACACAAATGGCCCAAGAAGTAGAAACACCCTTTATGTTGGAGACATTTAAAACGTCATGAGCATCTTTGATAATGTCTTTGTTTCTAGTTAATAATCCTTCAGACGCCTTGTATACAATTTTCAAATATTGATATTAAGACATTTGATCTCTAATTTATATCTTGAACGATGTCATAGTGCTGGCAATGGAATGAGGGATGCAATACAGATGGCTAAGGCTCTACAAAGCCACAAACTAAATATGGCCGACGTAAATGAAAGGAAAACCGCCTAATCTTCTAATAGTCTCTCCGCCTCTCACACACCTCCCCATGTGTCATCCCTACGGGGGTACAGTCATTAAATCTCAGCTCCATTGGGACGACAGATGGGGAGGCGTGTGAGAGGCGGAGAGACTATTAAAAGATTAGGCGGTTTTCCTTTCATGTACATCCACCATATTTAGGTCGTGGCTTTGTAGAGCCATGGCTCAACTCGATGTGAATGCGGCCCAAGTGGTCAAACAAATCCACCTACAGTAATAACAATATGTTAACTAATAAAACACCGATCTTCTTCAACAACTTCACTAGAAAATTGTAACTTCATTGCAAAGCACAAACTAAAGGAAAAATGTATATATTATAAACTAAAGAAGAAAACTAATTACTATTATATATTAAGAATTTGGAGGGTTGACAAAATGGATTTAACTGATGTATTATTATCAACTTTTGAGTATTCCTAATTGGCTGAGGTTGCTCCCTGCATGTAATTTTTCTAGTTTTAGCATTAATAATATCACTTTCCACTTAGTTCATAACTTTGTTGTGTTGTGGTGGTAGAAATGGCATTTGGTGATAAATTCGTCAGCCAATCACGGCTCAATAAATGCATTTCAAGTTTAGATCAAGTTGCTCCGCTAAATACTCTGAGGCCGCATTCACATCGAGAAGAGCCGAGGCTCTACAAACCCGAGAACTAAATATGGCGGACGTACATGAAAGGAAAACCGCCTAATCCATTAATGGTTTCTCTGCCTCTCACACGCCTCCTCACCCGTCGTCTCTGCGGGGGTACAGTCATTAAATCTCGGCTCCATTGGGACGTGTGGGGAGGCATGTATGAGAGGCGAAGAGACTATTAAAAGATTAGGTGGTTTTCCTTTCATGTACGAGCCTCGGCTCTCCTCGATGTGAATGCGGCCTGAGATACATGTACATGTTTGTACTTCAAAACAAAAGTGAAACACTTGACTTTGGATTGAAAATGAAATTCAACTAAAATATATCCCACAAAAAACGTGTGATGCAAATGGTAGAGTAACAAAAACAGTTAGGCACGTTAACATCGGACGAAACCTTTCAACATACATCAAACGCATACACAAACTGCAACACTTTGCTAGAATTTCATCGTGATCTTTTTACTCTGGAGATTGTATTGCACGTAGAAGTGAAACTGAGGCTGTTGGCAGCTCTGTGCGTGTTGAGCGTGCAAGTGCTCTTATGTTTTAAAGATTATTCTCATGTGATACTCATGTTACCTTGTGTATGACGTTAGCTGTTACAGTAATCTCAAAAACTAAGGTATGTTTCTGTATGATAACGTAATATTATTAGTAGTTGTAGCTAGTACTACTAGTTAAAACTTTGAATGTGACTTAATGGTTGTAAGTACATGTACATGTGTACTTCTTACAGTAAGAGTGTATATAGCGAACGTTTCTGCTTTGCCTCGAATCTGGTTAATCTTTACCTGGATTGTTTTTAAAATAATTTAATAAAATCACTTTTCTTAGTTGACTGAATATATTTAAAACTTGTGGAATTCTGTTATGACCTGTGATTGACTCTTGCCAGTATTGATCAGGATTTGGGAATGTGGATAGCCATGCTGACGAGTAAATGGACTTCTCAATCTAGAGTCATCGGGAAAAATCATTGGGTTTTCAGCAATGTGCAACTCATTTAGTTTAGAGTTAAGAGAAATATCTAAAACAGTGTTTATTATTATTATTATTATTATTATTTTATTTATTTATTTTTTATTTGCAATTGAAGTCATGTTAAGACTTGAGCAATATATTAACCCAAAAATAAAGGTAAAAAGGAGAGCTTAAGGCTGATTATTTAGAACTTCTGAACTCCTCTCTGAACTTCTTAAAACTTCTGACACATAAGATAGTTAGATTTACCAGATATGTGTTCATTTGGACAAGGTGGAACTCACTGCATAAAGGTACTAGCAATGACCTTCATAGATGTGTCCAAGAGAAGGAAGTAAAGCAGACAGGTTGGGTAAAATGTTATAACATTAACATGTAGCTGTAGAGCCTGATTTAAATTGGAAGTTGATTGAAAAAAATTAGCTTCAGACTTGATGCCTTTGTTTGTTATGATATAACTCATAATGTATCCTTGTTTTTTTTTTTTCAGATTTATGTGAAATTTATGCCATCACTTTTCTGTCAGTTATTGTTAAAATGCTGAGAAAAGTATTTCAAGTTACCAGAAATTCTAACAACTGTCTCTTTAGAAGTATTTGTGAACATAAGTCAAGTCTTCAGGCTGTTGAATGTACAGTTCTGCAAGGTAGGTTGATACAGTGGATGATTTAAAACAAGTCTGAAAGTTATCAATCAAATTATTAGGGAATTTACAGATTAGAATTATCTTCTTAATTCTGTAATATGCAATTTGGGCAAAAATCTTACGTACTATTAAGAACTTGATTAATTATACCACCAGCGGGGTGCTGGCGGTACACTTGGTTTTAGTCCTGACCCGTCTTTTCCATCAGCCCTGTCTCCACATGACTGTTACCACTTCTTCTCCTAGTCTACAAGGGCCTGGGTACCCATCTCTTGGATTAAGGTAACACATAATCTCATCTTGTTCCACAAAAATTTTGAGCTCTGTCGGTACACTGGTCTAGGTGTAGCCTTCATCGCAATGCACCTTTGTCCAAAATTTGCAAAATTTAATGCTTAATATCTCCTATTGGTTTTCCTTGAAATGTGTTATTGGATGATCATTTTTTTATTGAATTTATGCAATTTTTTGTGAAATTTTCATTTTTTTCATTCTGGCATTTTCAAAGTGTAAACTTGAACTCTCAGGGGCCCATAGCCTAATGCTTGTTACACATTTACTTATATCAGTATTATCTGATGTGCATAATTTAAATTTGATGTTGACTTTGCAAATAAGCATAATGTATTATTGCATCAGAATTGACAGTAACCTATTTTGTGCATTATTATTTTCTGCTTTTTGTCCGTACATTTTACAGCTTTGCTGCCTTGTTTTGTTTTCCATCAAAAAGTTCAATGTAGCAATATTTAGTTGTGAAATTAAAATATGAAATAACTGCAAACTTATCAGAGATACGCCCTTAGTTACTATTGAGCTTAAATAGGAACTCAAATACTGGCAATCTAACTGTGATCTTAGAATTGACCTTTGACTTACTTTTCACCATGAACTGAGCCTTGCATATTTTCTGTCCCTTATATCTCCAAAACTGGCAGAGATACACTCATAGGTACTTTTGAACTTCTTGGCTTACTTTTCACCATGAAATGACTTGGAAAAGATTCCCCTCCCTTATATCCCAGGATTTATTTAGATATACCCATAGATACTACTGAACTTGAATAGAAACTCATATATTGACAGCCTTCCTGTGATCTTGACTTTGACATTTGACTTACTTTTCACCATGAACCGCACTTCACAAATTTGGATTTGCCCTTTTCCTTTCTCCCATGATTTTGTTATAAATTGTAATTTTCCACAAAAAAATGGGAACTCTTGATTGTTAACTGCTTTTTGTAGAGCTTGCTGAGCACAACACTGGAGGTGGTTTCCCTTTTTTTTTCATATGAATGTGCTTAATCCAGCTGGTGGTACAATACCCGGAGGCTGTATCGCCTCTCTGATCTTCTAGTTTATTTTTATTTTTGCTCATTGTAATAATTTTCTCTGATTGCAATTTTTTTTTTTTACAGCAACTATGTAACAGCAACTTTTTATATATTTCAGTACCAAGTGTGGGATTAAGTACCACCCATTATCTGCTAGACAAAAGCATAAAGAAAAAAAATTTAACACTTGAAGAAGGATTAACCCGTGAATATAAATTGTAAGTCTGAAGATAGAACCATCATAATTGGAATCATCTGAGATAGCCCAAAGTCTTGACTTTGGGACCATTCAGAATGAGAAGAGTTGAGTGCTAGCAAGGCCTCGACTTAAATATGGCAGACCTACATCAAAGGAAGACCGCTTAGTCCTGTAATGGTCTCTCCACCTCTCACACGCCTCCCCACGCATTGTCCCTGCAGGGGCACAGTAATTAAATCGCGGCTCAATTCAACCGGTCGAGGGACGACACTTGGGGAGGCGTTTGAGAGGCAGAGAAACCATTACAGGATTAAGCAGTCTTCCTTTCATGTAGGTTCCAAATTTAGTGAGACTCCCCAGGGAGATAGATTGTTCCAAATATCTGTGGGAATGGTCCCTAAGATATGCTTTTTTTGTGAATTTTTCATTTTTCACTTTGTAGTATTTTCAAGTTGTGATTTTGAAAAAAAAATTGGTGATGATTATGCTGTTAAGCATTATGTAATGTAGCATTAAAATTGAAGAAAACTATTTTGGACACTGCTGCCTTGATGACCATTAAGGGAAAACCGTGTTACTTATGATTTTGAAACTAAGAAAAAAAGACACATAGGACTAAAATGCAGCCCGAGTTGGAAAAGCAGTCAAGTTGGCTTCTTTTTCTTGAAGTTTACATTTAAGTGAAATTTTTGTCTTTCACGTATTGGCATTTTCAATGTGGGACTTAGAACTCCCAAGGGTATGAAGCCCAGTGGTAATCATAAGTTCTAAATGTCCATGTTATTTATAGTGGATAATTAACATTGGTGGTATTTATACAGTTAATCATTATCTAATGTATCAAAATTAGCAAAAAAAACCTACCTTGTGCACTGCCACCACAAACATTATGTAAGGAAAACTGAATTACTTACTTTTTTTTTTTAATAACAAGAACTATTCTTAGGATTGACATACAGCTCAAATTAGTGAACCAACTCTGTTGGATTATCATTTTTTATTGAATTTATGCAATTTTTTCGTGGAATTTTCATTTAGCTCTTTCTGGCATTTTCAAAGTGTGAACTTGAAATCTCATGGGCCTGAAGCCTTATGCTTGTTGACATTTTACTTACATTGGTATTACCTGTTGTGCACAATTAAAATTTTATGTTGATGTTGCAGTTAAACCTAATAAAATATTGCATCAAAAATGACGGGAGCCTATTTTGTGCAGTATTATTTTCCGTTTTTTGTCTTTGCCTTTGACAAGTTGCTGCCTTGTTTCATTTTTCACGTCTGACTTCATTAGACTAAAACCTTATGTTAGTAATTTTTTTGCATATCCATGTGACCATAATTAATATTTGGTGGTGATTCTGCTGTTAAGCATTACAAGCAATATTGCATCAGAATTAACAAAAAACTTTCAGTAATTCTTGCATTATTATTTTCTGCTTCATGCCTGTACATCTGACTGTTTTGCTGCCCTGTTGTCTTTTCAGGTCTCAAAATGTAGGTGAAACATTTTATACAGAATTTGAGGAGTAAGTTAAAAGGGTTGGATTTTCCATAGCAAAATGTATAATGTGAGCACAGTGCCACTTTTAAAACAGAATGCATATAAATTTAACATTCAAAGAGGTGTTTAGTCAGCTCTGAAAAGTAGGCATGCTGAAGGATATTTATTTTAAATTATTTTTCATTTTATCTCAAAAATTCAAATTAAAACTTTGTATGTAGCTTGCAACCAAAATATTCCCCTTTGTGTCATTCCACCAGGAAAANTCTAGTTTAAATTTGATGTTGACTTTGCAAATAAGCATAATGTATTATTGCATCAGAATTGACAGTAACCTATTTTGTGCATTATTATTTTCTGCTTTTTGTCTGTACATTTTACAGCTTTGCTGCCTTGTTTTGTTTTCCATCAAAAAGTTCAATGTAGCAATATTTTGTTGTGAAATTAAAATATGAAATAACTGCAAACTTATCAGAGATACGCCCTTAGTTACTATTGAGCTTAAATAGGAACCCAAATACTGGCAATCTAACTGTGATCTTAGAATTGACCTTTGACTTACTTTTCACCATGAACTGAGCCTTGCATATTTTCTGTCCCTTATATCTCCAAAACTGGCAGAGATACACTCATAGGTACTATTGAACTTCTTGGCTTACTTTTCACCATGAAATGACTTGGAAAAGATTCCCCTCCCTTATATCCCAGGAACTGGCACAGATATACCCATAGATACTACTGAACTTGAATAGAAACTCATATATTGACAGCCTTCCTGTGATCTTGACTTTGACATTTGACTTACTTTTCACCATGAACCGCACTTCACAAATTTGGATTTGCCCTTTTCCTTTCCCCCATGATTTTGTTATATATTGTAATTTTCCACAAAAAAAGGGAACTCTTGATTGTTAACTGCTTTTTGTAGAGCTTGCTGAGCACAACACTGGAGGTGGTTTCCCTTTTTTTTCATACAAATGTGCTTAATCCAGCTGGTGGTACAATACCCGGAGGCTGTATCGCCTCTCTGATCTTCTAGTTTATTTTTATTTTTGCTCATTGTAATAATTTTCTCTGATTGCAAGGGTTAATTTTTTTTACAGCAACTATGTAACAGCAACTTTTTATATATTTCAGTACCAAGTGTGGGATTAAGTACCACCCATTATCTGCTAGACAAAAGCATAAAGAAAAAAAATTTAACACTTGATGAAGGATTAACCCGTGAATATAAATTGTAAGTCTGAAGATAGAACCATCATAATTGGAATCATCTGAGGTAGCCCAAAGTCTTGATTTTGGGACCATTCAGAATGAGAAGAGTTGAGTGCTAGCAAGGCCTCGACTTAAATGTGGCAGACCTACATCAAAGGAAGACCGCCTAGTCCTGTAATGGTCTCTCCACCTCTCACACACCTCCCCACGCATTGTCCCTGCAGGGGCACAGTAATTAAATCGCGGCTCAATTCAACTGGTCGAGAGACGACACATGGGGAGGCGTGTGAGAGGCAGAGAAACCAATACAGGATTAAGCAGTCTTCCTTTCATGTAGGTCCGCCATATTTAGATCGTGGCCTTGCTAACACTTGGCTCTTCTCATTCTGAATGGTTCCCTTGTTTGAAATCAAGCCAGATTTCGCAATATTTTGAGGAGTGCGGGGTCAAAAATAGTGATAGGCTATTGAGTACAGTATGGCAATAAATAAAATCTGACAGTTTATCCACACATATTTTCTGGTTGTTTCCTGCTGGAATACAGTTAATGGCACAACAATATGAATTCACCATGTTTTGAAAGTTACTTCTTTTTTACTTTCTAAGAAGACGGTGTATAAAGTTTCACCTAAATACTTAAAACAGCCCACCTCTTGCATATTCTTGCAAATATTCTTGTCTCATGTAATGTTGTCGGCATCACGACCCTTGTTTTGGGCTATTTTGGATGATTCCCATTGTGTATATTAATTCTTAGAAATTCACAATAATTTTTTACTTTCGTTTTGATTTATTTAAATCACCTGTGTCTGATGTCGTTGTTGCTGTGCATTTTTCACCATTAGTGCCATATGAGGAAAACGGTGACTTATTAACATCAAACTTGCTAGAGTGATTAATGGCACAAAAATACAGGTTAAGATTAGAAAGCAGCATTGGATTATTTTTCTTTAAGACTGGGTTCCCATGCCTAGATCGATCCATCTAGGTCGGTCTAACTTCCTGGGGAGTCTCACTAAATTGTTATCAACTGACCGGCTTAAATGTCTGTCACGCCTACCAAATCAGCTAGGGAGTAAAGATAATTACCCCCTAACAGCTTTACTAGGCATGGCAGACATTTAAGCCAGTTGGTTGATAGCAATTTAGTGAGACTCCCCAGGGAGATAGATTGTTCCCAATATCTGTGGGAATGGTCCCTAAGATATGCTTTTTTAGTGAATTTTTCATTTTTCACTTTGTAGCATTTTCAAGTTGTGATTTTTAAAAAAAAATTGGTGATGATTATGCTGTTAAGCATTATGTAATGTAGCATTAAAATTGAAGAAAACTATTTTGGACACTGCTGCCTTGATGACCATTAAGGGAAAACCGTGTTACTTATGATTTTGAAACTTAGAAAAAAAGACACAGGACTAAAATGCAGCCTGAGTTGGAAAAGCAGTCAAGTTGGCTTCTTTTTCTGGAAGTTATACATTTTAGTGAAATTTTTGTCTTTCACATATTGGCATTTTCAATGTGGGACTTAGAACTCCCAAGGGTATGAAGCCCAGTGGTAATCATAAGTTCTAAATGTCCATGTTATTTATAGTGGATAATTAACATTGGTGGTATTTATACAGTTAATCATTATCTAATGTATCAAAATTGGCAAAAAAAACTACCTTGTGCACTGCCACCACAAACATTATTTAAAGAAAACTGAATTACTTATTATTATTTTTTTTAATAACAAGAACTATTCTTAGGATTGACATACAGCTCAAGTTAGTGAACCAACTCTGTTGGATTATCATTTTTTATTGAATTTATGCAATTTTTTCATGGAATTTTCATTTAGCTCTTTCTGGCATTTTCAAAGTGTGAACTTGAAATCTCATGGGCCTGAAGCCTTATGCTTGTTGACATTTTACTTACATTGGTATTACCTGTTGTGCACAATTAAAATTTTATGTTGATGTTGCAGTTAACCCTAATGAATTATTGCATCAAAAATGACGGGAGCCTATTTTGTGCAGTATTATTTTCCGTTTTTTGTCTTTGCCTTTGACAAGTTGCTGCCTTGTTTCATTTTTCACGTCTGACTTCATTAGACTAAAACCTTATGTTAGTAATTTTTTTGCATGTCCATGTGACCATAATTAATATTTGGTGGTGATTCTGCTGTTAAGCATTACAAGCATCAGAATTAACAAAAAACTTTCAGTAATTCTTGCATTATTATTTTCTGCTTTATGCCTGTACATCTGACTGTTTTGCTGCCCTGTTGTCTTTTCAGGTTTCAAAATGTAGGTGAAACATTTTATACAGAATTTGAGGAGTAAGTTAAAAGGGTTGGATTTTCCATAGCAAAATGTATAATGTGAGCACAGTGCCACTTTTAAAACAGAATGCATATAAATTTAACATTCAAAGAGGTGTTTAGTCAGCTCTGAAAAGTAGGCATGCTGAAGTATATTTATTTTAAATTATTTTTCATTTTATCTCAAAAATTCAAATTAAAACTTTGTATGTAGCTTGCAACCAAAATATTCCCCTTTGTGTCATTCCACCAGGAAAACATTTACAGATTTTTCATGGGGCAGGAAAGTTTTTCCCGACCACTTAACAGGTGCAACAGTTGTAAATAATGTACGGTATGATGAGCTCCCAATTGTACATATGAAATGCTCAAACAACAACATAGTTTATTCTGTCACAGATCATACAGGTAAGAAGAAAGAAAGGTTTGTTTTCATGTATCAATTATTGTTGATGAATGCATGGATTACATTTGAAATATAGTTTTTGTACTCTTTTTATTTGATAAATTAATTTGATTTGACATTTTAAGTTTATCAGTATTGTTATTGTGTGTTATAAGAACATGTTTTATTGAAGACTTTAAAGAATTGAAAAAACTTGATATGCACATATCCATCAAAATGAAAAAGAAGAAGAAAAACTTGTAATACTCTTTGTTGGCATACTTCAATTTTTTATTATTTTTACAGGTAAACAATATTTTTCATGGTCAGGGGTATGTAGCATATCTTTCTCTTGCATTTTAAACTCATGCAATTAACATATTTCAAATTCGATGCTTTGCTAACAACATTTTCTGCCTCAGATATTGCATGGAAGATTGCTCTTTTGATTAATTGATTTAAGTATACTATTCCAAATTAAGCAGTTTTCTAACAGAAAAATGCTTGAAGGATCACTTATTTACAATTAATCTTAATTTATGTCATTATTGGCATAGCCTTGAAATGTTACAATGTTAACCATCAATATAAAGAGGAAATGGAAAAAATTATTTCAATGTTAAAATATTTTTGTTTTTTAAGGGTCTTGAGGGTTTTAAGAACAAGAAAAAGGGCAGCACTATGGCGGCTCAAGCCTCTGCCATGTCTGTAGCTAAGCGGGCAGTAGAAACACTGGGTATCAAAGTTGTCAGAGTTAAAATGAGAGGATTGGGACAAGGAAGAGTGGTAGGTATAACGGACATTAGTAATTCAGATACAACTATTTAGCTTAGCTTGTCCTTCATTTTTGATCATATTTTTAAAAAATTTTTATTCTTATTTATTTTTTGTCCTCTGCCTTCTCAGTAAAGGTAAAAGAAAGATAACATCTTAAAATGAATGCAGATTTTACATTTTTAACTTATTCATACACGAATAACAATTTTAAAGTTATCAAAACTATTTTATCATTTACTGTCTTTAGTTTTAATTGTTAGGGTAATAAAAATTTTTGTGTCTAATGATGATTAATAATGTATTTTCTTTGAAATTTTAAAGCAATGCACTCTTTGAAATTTGGCTGCTAACTTACACCAAAGCTTCACAGTTATATTATATTCTAAATACTTTTTTAAAAGTGCTTTATAATATGATGAAAATTTACGTTTTTTTTTTCTTCTTATATGAAAGGAATAAAAAAGGATATGATCAAAATTTCATTTTCTATTTCAGTCAGCACTTCGAGGATTGCAAATAGGAGGGCTTTCGATAGTATCCCTCACAGATACCTCCTCTATAAAGCATTCTTTTTTGAAAGGGCGTAAACCAAGAGTGATATAATCTGGTGTTTTGCAAATGCAAGACCAATTGACATGGACTGTAAAGCTGTGGCAGAGATGTCTTAATAATTAAAAGCATGCAATCCGACTTTCAAGTCCAGAAGTTGATATGCAAGTAGTGATCACTTGAAAATACACTTGGGCAAATCACAAAAAATGATGTGCAAGCATAATATACAGTTGTCTTTAGAAAATCCTCTTAACATTTTGGGGATGTCTGGGCCATCTTCCAACCTTACTATGGCACGTGTCATCTGGGATCTGAACTGTAAATCTGACAAGTCCATACCACATTCTGAAATGGCAAAATTCCAAGTACACTGTATCATTTATCATAGTACATTTGTAGATCTTCTTTTGGACATGGTTATTTACTATAGCTGAGTGAAACATATTGGAAGTCAGGCTTATCCAAAACAATTATAAAAGAAACCAGAAAATTGATGGTAATTTAAGAAATTTACACACTGGTTCATGTATGCCGTTACATGTAGTTAGATTAATGTCATTACAATTATAAATAAACTTTGGTCATTCAGTATTATATATTTGATTAGTGGTTTTTCATTATATATAAATCTAATATTACAGTGAAATGACTGGTAATAAGACAATATGAAAGAGAAAACAAATTGGGTCCTGGTTAAGGTTGTATGCCATATCATCACTGCAAAGTTGCAGATGCTCAGTGAAAGATTTAGCCAATTTTCCATTGGTAAATAGTGTTTTTTTTAACTTCAGCTACATTCCTGATACTCTTCATAACTCTTACAATCTGGGTTTTTTCTTTGGGTTGCGTGCAATTTAAATTTTGTCATAGTGGTTGACAGCTGGATAAGGTCGTCAGGATGCGATGAATCAAATTATTTTTGGCAATCTTTATTCATGGCATTTTTTGTTAGAAATTATCGAAAAATGTTACTTCTCAGATGAGTTCATTAAGTGGGTTATGTACTATTTGTTTTTTTTTTTTTTTTTTAATCTTATACTTGTCCTTTTACTTGGTGATACAAACTTATTGCCTTTCTTGACTTACGTTTTAAACCGACGTAACAGGAAAGGTAGTCTGCTCCCCACAACTGTGTACAGGTAATATTCGTCCCATATATTAACCATAATACTCCCACTGTACTAATCATTATGGGACTTCGGACTTCCATTCCTGTCACACTTAGATCTGGGTTGGAAAAGTTTTTTTTTTCTTTTTAAATTATTATTGGTATTGCACGGAAATACATGATACGTAATGATACGGAGAAAGGGGGGGAAAAATGGTTCCGCCCGGGATCGAACCGGGGACCTTCTGCGTGTTAGGCAGATGTGATAACCGCTACACCACGGAGCCTTGTTGGATAATGATGGCGTTACATTGTATTTTATTCTCTAGGTAGTCGATACTCCGCACTTTATTGATTTAATGTTATTAGCTTTGTTTTAAATTAAAGTTTTTGTTGTATGGATTTTAGTCTTAATTCAATACATTTCTACATTCATTTCACGCTTAAAACGTTAAAATCCACATATCAATTACCGGAAGTGACGAAAAATGCGAGGTGCTACGAGGTAATTTGCTTGAATAACAACCAATCACAACTCGACACACTATATCCACGTTGACCAGCCATCTTGGAAAAGAAACATTATCAGTGGAGGGCGAGACACTGCACCGGTATTTACGAGATGGCTCGACACGTTCTCATCCTGGTTCTGATTGCTGTGACAAGTGTCTTGTCTGAGGACACCGAAGTTTTGGAGTACACAGATGCTGATTTTGCAGACAAAATAGGTGACCATGAAGTTGCTTTGGTCGAGTTTTTTGCACCCTGGTAAGTCATTGTAACACGTGCGAGAAGCCGGCCGGCTGCAGTCTGTACTTTCAATTTTTTAAATTGCATAACATACGCTTTGATCGATTGAAATATGTTTTAAAATGCAAAATGTCAATATTTAAATTAAGATTTTTTGTACCTTCTTAGCAGTAACCGCCGCTTTATTGTGTCAAACGTTGAAGTCAAATAAAATTGTGAAAATCAAGTTTTGTTAAACTTCAGCCTTAAAGTTATGTACTGTATTTACAGAGACACTTTTTTCTCCTATTCTTTCCCCTTATTTTGCAACAGTGCTCCCCCCCTTGTTTGTTTTGCCTTGTATCATGGAAGCCGAGTTTGCCACTTGAACACTTTACTTTTCGTACAGTTATTATTATTTCCAGGTGTTAATTTGTGTTGTATTGATTTTTGAAACCAGTGTATCTTACATAAAACAATGTTCATGCCCTTTTTTTCGAGAACATTCTGTCAGTATTTTCACCAAAAGACTGAACACTTTATATATTCATGTTTTGTTAATTATAACTGAAAGTAGAATCAGTGCCATATAACAGATAAGGAAACAATTTTACAGAGAAAGTTATATATCTTTTCATAGTTTTTCAAATTGTGGACAATTACTTAAAATTTGAAGTTTCAATTATTATCTACTGAAGAATGTCAGGGGAGCTTCCGAAGTAAATAATTGTAAGATGGTCGCTGGAGTGAAATATTAAATATTCATGACACTGTACTGGTGCCACGTATAATGCAAAGAATATTTTGTTGAATTATAATATCAAAAAGCAAGTAACACTGGACGTTAAATAAAGTGCCCTTGTGTTTTGTATTATTTCATATATTTGTATTAATTATTACATTTTTTATTGATTAACTATTTTAATATGCATAATCAAATATACCTTATAATTCATTTATGAACTTCTTACTATTCAGGTGTGGGCATTGTAAAAGATTGGCACCAGAATATGACAAAGCATCCATAACATTGAAGAAAAAATGATCCACCTGTCCCATTGATAAAGGTGAGGGCCATTTGATAAGAAGAGTGAACACTTTTAAGTTCAGAACCCATCCATAGGTGTAGTTTATGGTTTTAAATTTTCTTTCCATGTTTTAAGAATTGTATACAGGTCATCCTTGATTTGCCTGAAATGAGCTTTTGCCAGCATGGATTTATCATTAAAGAGGGGAGGTGACACATGGTAACAGTATGCTGATGGATGTTTTTATTGCACAATAAGCTTTAATGGGAAAGGAAGAAACATATAATATATAATTTCTCTTCTGCTGAGTCATTTATCTTCCATCTCATGTACCCTGCAGCAATGATGTTTGGAAACTAAATTTATCATCTTGTCCCAGTTTAGAATTGGTAACATCACAATGCTAGTTAGGGTTTTACAGTACTATTTTATGTTTGTATCAGCAACAGGTTGTTCCACCAAAAAAGGGGAGCATTTGAATCATATGAGTAATGTGCACATTTGGCATATTTTAGTTTGACTTTTTATTTTTAATTCTTTGTTAGAGGGTGGTATAAAATGGTGAAAATAACGGGGCAAGTCAAAATAATACAAATATTACACAAAAATGTATCACTGGTATAACTCAAATGTTCACTTTCATGTGGAATGGCTCTTCCCAAGTTCAGCAAAGGTATATGCTATAACACATGACTGTAATTTATGCAAGAGTCAACTTTTCACAATACAGAACTGAGATACCATTTTGAACAAAAAATCTAGAATCTACTTTAAAAAGTTCTCACATGTTACATTTTGCTTTTAGGTGGACTGTACTGCCAACACAGAAACCTGTGGTAAATTTGGAGTGTCTGGATATCCAACTCTGAAAATCTTCAAGGGAGGAGAGGTGGCTTCTGATTACAATGGTCCCAGAGATGCATGTAAATATTTCACACGAAGGAAATTTTTAAAATCTAATACTGTACAATCTAGTTGAAGTTGTGTTGTGAAATGTGACTGAATGACTAACATACATAGTGTTGTCATGTAATTCTTGTAATAATCTCTCAAAACAGCCTCTGAGTAACACATTTTTATGAAGTAAATATTTGAACCATAAAAAATGTCAGTAGAGTAGAAAGAGGCTTCTTATATCCACTAGTCTTGGTTTTAAGTAGTTTTTCTGTCACATCAACTCTTAGATATAATACCGTCTGAATTTGATCAAGCTAAAGTTAATGTTTCAAAAAAAAAAAAAAAAAAAAAAAAAATTAACTTAATGGGGATACTGTATTGTAGCTGGCATTGTGTCCTACATGAGATCCAAAGCAGGACCAAGCTCCAAAACACTCACATCAGTGGCTGACTTAGAAAAATTCCTGGATAATGAAGAACACAGCATTGTTGGTATGTGAAGATATTTCTTCAAGAACAAAAAGATATTTTGATAATTGAATGAACAGTGCTAGTGTAAGAATGTAATTCCTTGAGAAGTAGAAATTATTTCATGTCTTATCTGAGCACATGAATGATTGGTTGGAATTCTGAGATACCACCCTAATGCGATCAAGCAAATACTTGTCCATAATGAAACTTTATATGTATTAAAACACGATTTAATTTGTTTAATATCAAATGTTTAATTTGTTTAATATCAAACATGGAGTTCAATGTCAATTTCATTTGCGTTGTAGGATTTTTCAAGAGTGCAGAGAGTGACATTGCAAAGCAGTTCCAAAAAGCAGCAGAAGGTTTGAGTGAAAAATTCCGTTTTGCTCACACAACTGAGAGTGATGTACTGAAAAAGCAGGACTACAGCGAGTAAGTACATTGATCTCTGTTGGATTGGGATATCCTCATGATTGCAGATACACCCATCCCAACAAATCAAACCACAAAATTATTGTAACCTGTCTGGTAGCCAACTTTATTTAGGAGTGGTTCTCTAGAAACAATTTTATTTCATTAATTAACGCACATCTGATGTTGCCTTGAATGAAAACGTACATGTGTGTTTGTAATCTTTTGTAGATAGATAGATATATATTTATATTAGTGATAAACAATAGAGAGCAGTCCATGTCAGTGATGAATTAATATGCAGACATTTGAACTTTCTGATCACACCAATATGATTGTGCTTGATAGGCCTGAGACATGGATTTTAATTATTTTCTGATATTTTTGTCTTTGTTCTAATAATGATGATTATTATTAATACATATAGTGTGATAGGGAGTCAACCTGTAAGATATAAATTGAACTATTTTGACAGGTATGAAAAAATGTTGAAAATTACTAAAATTAATTAATTCTGATATGAGTATGCAGTGAAATTATTTTTTTCAGTGATATTGTCATCTTCCAACCACCGAAGTTGCAGGTGAAGTTGGAATCCACTACAAAGAAGTATGATGGAGATGCCACTTTACATAAGATAAAGTCCTGGATCATGGACAATGTGTAAGTACACCATCCAAACCCCACCCACCCACCCACCCAACCCCACCTTTAAAAAATGATACTAATAAATAAATAACTAAAATAAAAATGAATAAAGCAGTAAACAAAAAACAAGATAAGATATTGCTGCAATAACATATTTTATCAATTAACTTAATAATTTATTTATCTAGATAATGACTGGTGATTTTTAAAGTTATCAGTACTCTATTTATTGCATTGTAATTGCTGGAACTTCCTAACCATGCTGATGATGAACTCATGAAGTCGACAATTCCTTACTCATTTGAGGGTTCACTGATATCTAATGATAGGCCTGAAGCATGATGACAAAGAGCAATTGATGTATTGTTCTATAGTCGACCATTTTCAGATTGTTAAGTAAAACTTTCTACTATGTGGAACAATGGTTGCTAGTTGATTGTCAGCTTCATCTTTGTGTTAAACGAACCAATCTTATCTTGTTTCCAGCCATGGTCTTGCAGGCTTCAGGACTCCCTCTAATGCTGATCAGTTCAAGCAACCTTTGGTGGTGGCATATTACAATGCTGACTACAAGCTCAATCCTAAAGGAAGTAACTACTGGAGAAACAGGTAAACCACCTGTACACCTATTACAGTGGAAAGTGCATTGTAAAAAAATTATTTTGAAGGGGTCAATGTAAGCAGCATTACAATATGTAGCATGGTCTGTTAAGTTAGAAAACCTAATTGGTCATGTATTTTGCTAACACACATAAGCATATAGTTTATGTAATTCATTTCTCTTGTGAAGTCTGTTCTTTTATATTCAAGGGTATTGAAGGTGGGCAAGAAGCTTGTTGAAGCAGGGAGACAAGTGAACTTTGCTGTGTCTAACAAGGCTGATTTTGCTGGAGAATTGGAGGAGTTTGGGATCTCTGCTCCAGAGGGAGACAAGCCAGTGGTGGCAGCCAAAGATAGCAGTGGAAAGAAATTTGTCATGAGTGAGGAATTCACGTAAGATAATCTTGGCCTTTTAAAAACAAAAATTATTTCACCCATCAAAATTCTTTGCAAATATCAGAAAAATATTACCAAGATTTCATGGAGTAACTTTGTTTTAGAGTAATTATTCAAAATTATTTTGTCGGCTTTTTCAATATATAATGATATGACTGACAGAAGTTCACAGAACTGGTGTTTTTATTATTTTAGGATGGATGCCTTTGAAACTTTTGTAACAGCTTTTCTTGATGGTAAATTGGAACCATACCTGAAATCTGAACCAATTCCAGACAACGATGGACCATTAAAGGTAAAAAGCCAACATTATGTATGAAAGGAACATTTTTAGAAATTTGAGATTTTGTGTTGCACGGAATGAGCACCATTTATGAGAGTTTGGTCCTGTACTCACTGCATTAAGTTTTGTAGAATCTTCCTCTAAAATAATGGAAAGGAAGCACCGAGAAGCACCAAAAATAAACCAGATTCAAAAAATTTGGATTTATGTATTAATTAAACTTAAATATAAGTTATTATTTCTTACCAAGTTAGTATTTGTGACATTTTATCTTTTAGACTGTAGTGGCCAAAAACTTTGATGAAATAGTCAATGATGACACTAAAGATGTCCTAATAGAGTTCTATGCTCCATGGTGTGGACACTGTAAAACTTTGGCACCTAAATATGAAGAATTAGCAGAAAAATTAAAGGATGAGCCAAATATAGTTATTGCCAAGATGGATGCTACAGCAAATGATGTGCCTAGCCCATATGAAGTGAGAGGGTGAGTAAACAAGTTGTTTTTTTTTTCTAATTATTTATTGCTACTTTTTTCTTGGTCAGAATTACTTTTTTCTTGGTCAGAAATGAAAAAATGCATTGTTGGTTATCACTGCTTTATATTTGTAGGGAAATGCAAATTTAATAAAAGTGCTTATGATGACTACCCTAGCCGACATATATTCCTTTGAAAATTTTATGATAATTAATGATAGGGCTGAAGCACTGACATGATAGTTGTTTTTAGTGTTTGATTATGAAGTTATTCTTGTCTTTCAAAATAAAGAAAGATGGCTTCTTACTTAAATTAACTCATTTTATATTCCGTTACAGCTTCCCTACATTATATTTTGCTCCAAAGGGCTCCAAGAGCAATCCTAAAAAATATGAGGTAAGTTGATTCATCGTGCACATTTCAGATTTACAGATAATTTTAGTTCATGTATCATTGTATGATATAATTCCCTAAAAGTAAGCACTATATGCAATTAAAATATCAATATCAAATAGTTTTTGATAACTATTTCATATGTTCCATGAATATTTGTATAACAACTCAAATCTTTTTCACACACCTTTTTAGGTATGCACAATTTATGTATGGTCTTGTTTCACGTGATTGTTGATGCTTATTAGAAATTACCTTCTTTCTCTTGTTTTTTTCAGAGTGGACGTGAAGTAGATGATTTTATCAAATACCTTGCTAAAGAGAGCACAGACCCAATGAAAGGATACAGCAGAAAAGGAAAAAAAGTGAAGGAGGAGTTGTAAAAATCTTACAAATTTGCAATATTTTGACAGACTATATATTTTCTTGTATCAAAAATGATATTCCTAGTTAAAATCATGTTCTGAATGTCAGGAATTTCATATTTGATACTAACTTTCAACTGTTTATTTGTAGAATTTTTGGAAGAAGTTATTGTCTTCAAAGAACTGCTATTTTCTTCTAGAGATTGACTTACTTTGTGGGCTGTTGTAGTAAACATTACATGAAATGAGTTTTAAACAGTAACTGTAACTTGTCAAAGCATTCCTTTTTATACATGATGTGAAGATGATCGGGGGTTGTAAGATACAGTGACTTTTGTTATTGAACTCTTCAATTGTCAGTACCAGAAATAAAATATTTAAAAACTCCCGAAATTTAGTCCCGTTTTATTTATTACCTCTTCGTTGCTAGAATTTAGATTCTTGGTGATTAATTTTGATTTAATACTACATTTAGATCATTTATTTAACAGACTTCTGAAGTTGTCCTAGCAGACTTTTACGGTAAAGGCACGAGACAAATCCACAAGTACAACGGGCTTATTTTCAGCACGAACATTTCATTTTGCTTGTACACACAATGTTGATGTTGATCATTTCTCTGCCACTTGTGATTTCTTTAGATTAAAAAGAGATTGCAATCAAGATTTCTTAGCACCTTGTTTAACTGAAATGAAAATGAATAATGATCTAACAACAATTTGTACGTAAAGCTTCAGAGTTGGAATCTTGGCATCACCAGTTAGCATTTTTTGCCCCGGTATATAGAAATATTATCCCGTTTTATTTCAAGAGAATTGTGGAATACGATCAAGTAAAAAATGCCAGAAATCGTGAAGTCAACTGTCACTTATTCAGCGGCGGATATAGAGGGGGGGGGGGGGGTTAGGGGGGGGTCTTGTTGATTCTCACATTCTCCGATCTATCTAGTTAATTTTTACTAAAGCAGAAATTATGCAACTTGTCAGGAAGCGAGTACGATATCTAAAGTTCATTTAAATTAAAGATTCTAGAATGTTTATTTTAAATAGGGCAATAAATAGCTTGCGGCTATTTTTGCGGTGTCGTCCGGCTCTCAAAAACTGAAAAAAGGAAAAACGTTCGTGACGTCCTTTGCCGCATTAATCACCTCTTCCAAGGAGGTTGTTTTCACCCTTGCTTGTCTGTCTGTTTGTTTGTTTGTCATCAACATAACTCAAAAAGTTATGGACCGATTTTGATGAAATTTTCAGGGTAGGTCGGAAATGGGTTAACTTAGAAGTGATTAGTTTTTGGTGGTGATCCGGATCAATAATCAATCAATAATCAACAATAATCAAAAATCGCTGCCTTGGCGGAGGTCAGCGCTCTCGGAGTGCTTTTCTAGTTTTAATTATTTGATGGTTTTTGTAATATTTTAACCATAAAATCCTCAGTTCAGTTACACTCATGATTAGCTAGTGTTATGGTGACAGGGCACATTCAAATGTTTTACATGAAAATTGCATAGTCATAGAAAGTAATTTGCAAAACTTCTTTACCAGGCATTGTGAAAAGCATACTTGAGGTTGAGGACAAAATGTATCAGTAAAATAAACGTGCATCTTTTAATATCCCTTTAGCGCCGTCTAATTTTTGTTAGTAGGCCTATTAATAACGTGGAAATTATCCAAAAGGGTTGTCATTTTGAAAACTTTTCCTTATTAAATCCTTCGTTACTGAATACAAAAACTCTCCAAACTAGCAAGGCTTGAATTCCAAAAATTAATTACACAAAAAGCTATATTTATCTGTATCACTTTCTGTCACCAGAGTTTTAGAAAAAGTAGAATTCTGATTTTTTCAAATGGGCCTTTATCCATCCATTATGCCTCTATCTCCTCGGGGGAGCAAAGGACCCGGCGCAACAACACTTCTCTTCGTAATGATCAGGGGGCCGTAGCAATAGTCCGAAGGTTCAATAGTCCGAAGGTTCCTTGGTCCGAATGTTCACTACAGAACCTTCGGACCAATAAACCCTTGATTAAAAAACCTATGAAAATGTTACCGTTTTTCGGACCAATGAACCTTCGGACCAATGAACCTTCGGACTATCGAGACGCCCCCATGATTGAGCATGGTGATATGCGTTTAGGCCTACAGAAATAATTTTTCGTGTCTTGGCTATAGGGTGTTGCTGATGGTTAGCCTATATATTGTTGGCGATTAATTTAGTGGATATTTCATAATTCATTAAGAACTATCATTTTGAAGATCAATTCGAGCATTTTGCATTACATATCATGCAGTATATGTGTTGCTATGAATCTAAAACGTAGGTCTAAATCTGAAAATGCGATCAATCATAGAACCTGCTTTATTTTTTAGTCAAGTTCAGTGGTTTTCGAATCTAAATCAGTGGAAATATTTGGATGTTGAAAATTTGTTATATAAAGCATACAGAAATTTACTTGGGTCATATTCCTGTACATACATGTAGCATTTCATCAGAAAGACGAGGTAAAAATTTAATATGATAATAAGCCTATTGTGTTAGATGATACTCATCTCTGCTGAATGTGCTTTTGACTGCTGTTCCATCATCCAAGACATGCTTAATTTATATCGTGTCGCTTACTTTACAAATCATATCCTAAAACTTGCTGACAAAATATACAGTTTCATATTTTGATTTGATATTTATGATAATTAAGACATTGTAAAATCTATAAAGTTTGACGATCGCTTGTCATTCTGGGTCAAATTTATTTACTATAATGTGCTGCCCTCTTTTAAGATATATCATGACCTAATTATTCAAAATGGCAGTAGTATCCCAAGTTGACAGTACAGGTAAGTTTATACGCTTTTAATATCTTTTAACAGAATTGATTTTAATTCTAATGTAAGATGATTACTTTCATTATGTGTGTAATACATCAGGATATTTTGATCGATATTTAGGTCTAGCGATCGCTTAAAATGGCTCTTGGAAGTTAGTGGTTAAGGTATGCCCCGGGTAATGGAGTAAACAAAGACGTGACATAGGGCCCCTTGTTCTACTATCCTGGCTCTGTCCCCGAGGGCTACCTGAGATAAGTCCTTCACTCGACCTATTATCTAGGCCAGTAGAATGATCGGTAACTTTGTGCTTGTAAGATCAAAGAGGTGGCATTTTATATATTGTGCCAAGATAACATGTGACATGTGGAATATTATGATTTATTATTATTATTTAATAGTTTTAATGTGTTTTTGCTAACCTTTAACCAACTACCTTAAAAATTACTGGAATAAGCTTATCTTTAAGGTCTGCTTTTGTATAAAAGCATGTCAAGATGTTTCTGTAAATATGGTAATATTAAATAATATAGATATGTCATTCAGTTTACACTGCCTAGTAATTTGTGTTTGGTTCTTTCAACAATTAGTTGTTTCTATTTATGTCTCCACTAGTTCTTCTACAGCAGCACCATTGCTACCATCATCAGTCCGGTTTAGTTTGTAGACAAATATTTACTTAAGTTAATGAACTAAGGTATTTTTCCCTTAGAATTCACAAATGCACAAGATTTCTAATGCACAAAATGTAAAATGGAATTAGAATATTATATAACGCATGTGCATTGTAGTTATGTATTTTGTCCTACTTATACTTTTACAGTTGTTTATCTCCTCTCAATAATGAATATATGAGGAAAATTATATTAAGTTATAAAGAGCCTATTGTAAAAAGAATTAAAATGGCCATGATACTAGTATTTAAATTTTACTGACAGGGAAAACAAATTTAGATCTTTATCTACTTATCTTATTTTCACTGCAACCATTATATCAGAAAACCCATCAAATTGCCTTTGCAAATTATTTATCTATTATGCAGTCTTTTCAAAAACAGGAGGGATTTATGAAACATTATTTACTCTTTTTTAAAAGGTTTGCTTGGTAGAAGCAGGTGCAACTGTGTGAGCTCAATATTATTAAAGCACTTATTTGTACTTGATATAATTGATATCACAAACTGTATTGCTCAAATGTAAAAGCAAAGTTTTTAACAATATTATGAAAAAACAATTAATTGCATATGTTGTTTAAAGACATTCAGAAGCATGCATAGAGCCTTACGATACTGAAAAATTGTATCAAATTTTGTTCAGATAGGAGAAACTCAAAAGCTGATGAAAAAAGTATCTGATTACGGCATTTAAATGGTAGAAATCGGGGGAGAGGGAACAGAGTTGACATTTGACATGTATGATAATGTAATATGGAAAAAGGTCAAAATCCAGTAAAAGTGAGGAATTTTGCATCAGCAAATTGCCACCAACCTTTAAGAAACTTCTAAGTTTTGTAAAAATGAAAATCATTCAAGACAGCCTACAGTAATGATGTCATACATGTACAGTACAAGACAAGAAAACGTGAGGTTCAGCATGAGGTGGGGCTAGTATTTTAGCAAAGTAAGGTTAAATCTCTCTGCCCCAGGAATGCCTTCTTTAAAAGCAATACTAAACCAACTTCCAAAATATGACAAATCCCTGTTGTTGTGAAGAAGACTGTAATTGTACAGAATGGAAGAGAAAACAACCAGAAAATACACATGGATTAATTATTAAGCTTTATTCAAAGTCATACTGCTCTTGCTGGCATTACATCATTTATGACCCAGGCTCCCAACAAACTCCGTGGAATCTCACCTGATTTTTACAATAAGTCAAGACTTTGAGTTGTTGCAGGTGACTCCCATTTGCATTTTTTCAATAATTGCACAAATTCTTTCATGTATTGAATGCAACTATTTAACAATCAGTTGGTCAAAACGGTGCTTCCACGCAGGGTGACTCTCACTCTCACCATCATTATCATACAATTATTAAACAGTAATTCATTTCTTCTGTGTATTATAATACATTTATAATTTTAAAAAATATTACACTTAACAAAAATTAAGGTATTGTTATAAAATATTCACACAGCTATAAAAATGTTAACATCAGTTGGACTATCAAAAGTGGAAGTTAGTTGAAATCTACTTTACTTTTGAGATAAAAGATTACAACAATGATTAAAACTACACTACGTCAGCTAGTTAGATGTATCTCATCTATGGACTGCACATCTCTAAGATCAAGACTGGTCTCTGGTGACATTTACATGAATTGATTACTTGTGCAACATGTGTTCTGTATTCTGTATACACACAGGGAAGCAGTTTGCTTGTACATTAACATTTGGGCCTCTTGTCTTGTTCATTTTAAGTAGCATATGTTTGATAGTTTTGAGAAAGTGGTAAAGTTCTGTTAATACATTCAATTTTTTTAAACCTATTGTAAGCTGTTGCGCAACGTATGTTAAACACAACTTTTACTTGTGAAATAAAATTTGTAATGCTGTATATTTTGTGAAAAAAACTTTAAAATTACTGCTATGACTCCATCATCATCATCATCATTATTATTAGGAAACTACCATGAGCATTGTGGAAAATACAACCTTCTATTAGCAATGAATTTTACTGCCAGTGGAGGGATGAAGATTACAAAAGATAATGCTATGTATAATTTTACCAGCAGATGATAGGGCATTATACATCTACCTAATAACTTATGAAGAAGCTAAAAGCACAAGGGGTTTCCTAATTACACCCATAGCTATAACATCCTCATACTATCTGATTAACTTCTCTGTAATCCTAGAGAGATGATGTTTAATGATGACCCTTTGGCAAGGTCAATTGAGGAATTCTATGATGTGGACATCCCCTCTTTGGTATTCTATTTGAAAAATGATGTTCCCCTAGGGTGGTCCTGCCCCTCCACCCCCTGTGTGATGCAACCTATATTAATGATCAAATTAAACAAACTTGAAAGACCAGTACCACTATGGCTTCAACCCATTCAACCCATAACCAACAGGACTTCAAAGCTGCACAAGGCTGTGTGCTGTTGAAGGGGAGAAGAATCTGTCACTCGATATAGGGCAGTTCTTGGGTAAAGTCTGTGCCTGTGCATACTAAGTAGTGGCCATAAAGTAGAGATGTCAGAGGCATGTGTCATTTTCAGTGTTTGTACACATGGTGCAGCATAGACTGTGCTCCTGATGACTTGATCTCATGCGACAGTAAAATATGTCACTGTTGTATCTTTTGTTTTGGATTTTTTTTTTTTTTTTTGCTGGAGCTTGGAGATAGATGTGTTGCGGAAATATAACAGCCAAATTGATATCGCCTTGAAGTTTTATACATGATGTTTATTTGCAATTACCAGGAGTTATCCATTTTTATCAGACTGAATTTAAAAATGCATCCCACTGCAGGGTCTTATTCCTTGAAATATACTTTGTTACATGTTAAAATTTGAAGAGATGGGGGTCTCTTACAAAGGAATTTAAATATCAAACTTCATGTCATACAAAAACAACATATCTGATGGAATAAATGTGCAATTGGATAATTTTTGTATAATTTAACAACATTTATATTATTATCCCAGAATATATTGGTAGAAATATACAAGCCTTGGCAGAGATTTAGAAAATCTAAGTCAGATCAGTTTTCTCTGCAGAATAATACTTTTTTATTCAATTTCTTTCTTTTTTAACTTGGAATACTCCATTAAACTTTTTTCAATCAGATATTTTTGTATTGAGTAATCATTTTGGGACAGAAACCACCAGTTGCTAGGTATTTTGCTGTCATGTTAAGATTTCTGTGACATTCCTCATATGTCTAAACAATAAGGAAGCTTGGCTACACACAGTCATAACTGATAATGAGGTTGCACATCATATGCACCACTCAACATGAAGTTGTAGGTGACAGTCTCAGGGCGGTACTCCTGTGATGCATGTGCAGTGGTGAATATATATTTATATATACTCCAGAGCAGTCTTTGTGCTATCTTGTGATACATAATTACCAGGGTGATCATGAGCTTGTATTGTTACTGGCTTGAGTGATTTCATAGTTTATTCACTTCACGAGTGAAAGGTGTATGAATATATGCATCTCATGATGGTGATATGTGTTTTATTATTCATGAAGGTTTTTTTTTAAGCAGAGTTTATTTACAAGAAACGGAGACAATTTGCATGGAAGCATTATATGCTCTCATTCATAATCTACATTCATAAGGTTAAACAGGAGGACAATATCTGTTTAATAAACTAGAGGTTCATTGTAAATAAATACTGGTTTATGGTACAAATGGTGATTTTAATTTCTTTCTGACATTTGGAATACAAAAGCAAGTAAAGAATTGCTGTGCAATCACCTGCCAATGTAAGGAACTTGACTAACTTATTAAGGTGCATTTTCGCAATTATATGTTTTATGGCAGATGAATCCATATCGGTACCAAAGCTTCATTTTAGTTTGTATCTGTCCCACCAGATGTCAGATCAGTCATTTCTATCCAGGTGAGTTTATGGAGTGCTGAAGGGGACAGTGGAGAGGTTGGGAAAACTCCAGCACCTTTTAACAGACATTTAGTTTGCAGTGTTGCCAAGTACAACTCACACAATCACCAATGAACACAAAAACAGGAGCCTAGCTCTCTTGTTACCATAGACAATTTTGGCCTGGGGGAGCCATTTTTTATGGTTTTTATAACCTTGTCTGAATATTGACAATTTCATATTTCAGTCTGTGGACCCATTCCATGGGAAGCATTGTAATGCTCATTGCTTAAATATCAGTCCAGGTAAACAGGCCCTGTTTGTCACAAACTGATATATTGAAGTGATTACATTCATTTCCCTGGGCTCCAGGTATTGTATTGCTGGTGTTCACCAAATCCAATTGCTTTTTGTCAAATATATTAATCTTGTTCAATTTTATTTGTAGACACTTTTGGCTGAGATTGAGACAAGATTTGGCGCTGGGATTGAAGAGAGGTTAAGCAGGTAAGATTAGGTAACAGACGAGGGGCCAGCTTTCGTAAAAGGCTTGGTTTTTTTTATGCCAAATGGTGTCTGTTAATTTTAAAGTTGTATAGTCCTGGTCACCTGATAGAGAAGGAAATGAATTTCAACTCAATCTGCCCTGTCAATGAACAGATAAAAGGTGAGTATTTGAATTTAAAAAAAACAAGAATGACAAAAATGAATTCAACAACTCTCAACAAATTTTATTAACTGATACAAAAAATGTTACTTTTATTGGTAAAACAGATCCTTATGGTGGACAGATGGACATTTTGTTTAGTGGAGAGACTCGGTCAAATTCAGTGTTTAAAATGAGGTCTTAGCTTTCATATGGTTTTAGAAATGAGATGAACAAGGAAAACTATTAACATTATGTCTAATATTCATCACCTTTATCTTTTAATGGGTTGAAGTTGAGTGTGAATATTCAAGGTTGCAGACTGAGATTCAGACTCCAGTGAAGTATTGGTTGATAGCCTATGAGAGCCACAGCTTCACTTGATTAACCTTACTGAGATAAACACCAAACTGATATCTTCTATTGCCAATGTGATGCACATTGATGACTATGCCAGAAATTGCTCCATTTTTGACCTGAAGAATTGGTTGTACCTTAATTTATCTATGAAACAAACAAAAAAGCCATAATTCCTGGTGTGTTTTAACCTATAGTGTTACTCTCACTACATTTCTTCCCTTTATTTTTTAACAAGATGCCCCAGGTGTATCTAACAAGCTCTGTCATGTCTTATCCATCCACTTTTACATTGTATTATTAGTGATGAAGGTGTAGGGGAGAGAAAACTGGAGATTTTTCCCCTATTATACCCTAGCCTAGGCACTAGGGTGACACACAATTGGTGACGCTTGCTACGAAGAAGAAAAAAGGTGATGTCTAAACATGGAATGTCCACCATTGTGTGCATGTAACCCGCAGTGGCTAAGGATCATTATCCCATCTCCTGTATCATATAGAAAGAATTAATTCTTTCACTCTACACCGACACCTCCTTTACACAGAGCTGGTTATTGTGACAGAGACAGATGGATCCGTTTCAATATCTCGGTTTCAAACTCACTGCCCTGGCATGTCGCATACATCTCTCTAACAATGGGATGCAGATTAGGTTTCAGAAAATGGGTTTGTCTTAAACGGTTTTGAAAAATCCAATTGGGGCTCAGCGTATATATATTTTGTAAATTGCTTCAAATCCATATATGGGTTGTTGTGGCCCTTTTTGTAGCAGTTAAGTAGTAATCCACCAATAAGCTTGTGGTTGAACCGCAAAATTGTAACATAATGATTGAAATTTAATGTATGCTTATGTGGTAAAAAAATTAAATGTTGAAGTTAGTAGACTTACTGGCAGCTATATGTGTATGCATATTTCCATCAGGTAATATTCTTACTCATCTCCAGAGACAAATTATTTTGGTTTATATGAATCGATGTCATGTGAAAGCATTTTAGTTGAACCTTGTTGGGTATATATTTTCTTTTTGACAAATGCAAAAAAAGACAATGCATGGCATTAATTTTCCCAAGGCTCTAAAGCATTTTGATATGGCGAAACAACATGTCGTTTGATTTTAATATCTTAGTCAATAGTTCAAACAAAAATGATAACTAAATTAATATAAGGCTACCCTCTGGAACTAAAGAAGCTACGTGCAATAGGTAACTATACATTTTCTCCCTTTAGCCTCATCACTGACCTATTCATGCATCTCTCCATCTATCATCTACGTGACAACTGACATGGCTGAAAACAGATCACTCCTGTAAGGGTTAGGAAAGGTGTTGTGTATCTTCTGGCATTTGCTTTAAAAACAACCCCAGATCATCTAGATTTTTTCATTTGCATATATTTATATCAGTTGGGTATCATATTGAAATGTAATTGGCACAAGTAGTGCCAAGGGCTTGTCTTGAAAGTATTAGGAGGTATCACCATCTAGTGGGATTTGAAATGCAACTTGCAATTTGTTCATTAAAAAAGCTAAGGATATGATGCTTCAAAAGAATCCAGATCGATGCAAGAAGACTGACCACCCACGATTTTAACTTTTTTGTATGCAGTGCAGTGGCATGTCTGTGTTGGGGGGAGGGGGGGAGGGGGGGGACATGGAGGAATGGATTCTGTCTTACATTCATCATTTCCTACCTGATGAACAATACTGTTGCAATGAATCTTTTAAGATTTATCTTAAAAGGTGCTAAGTTTAAGTACTTTGTAATTGTTTGTATGACCTGCTGCCAAACATTTTAGACAGGCACTTATCAACACCAGAACCCATTGGCAAAGATGTACACTGGGGTTCTCATTCATTGTGATACTGCATGTAAAACCTGTATGGATATGCATCAGATGTTTTGACAATCAAAATTGCACCTTTGTGATGGTTAGACTTAGAGTTAATTTTCAACTTGTGTGGGCTCTTTTTGCGTATCTACCTCATTGATAGCCTTCACCCCACCTTTCTTTTCTTCCCTCGTCTAAAGAGATAATAATGCCCGGCTAAATTGTATATCACATTAATGCTTTCTTTCTTGGATCATATTTCAGGATATCGATATCTATATACTGTTATTACAGATCAGCTGAAAAAATCTGAAACAACTTGTGAGAGCGGGCTTCGTCTGAAAATGAGACATTTTAAAAAAAAGTATCATGATTGGTTGGTAGATAAATAACCAGAAAAATATGGCCCTGAACTTTGGATTGTATGCATAATGATTCAGGATCTAGGATGATGGTCTTGTCACTAGAAAAAAGCAGCTCACAGCAGTGACATGGACCGCTCAGATGTTGTTTAAGCAATATACCTGTCAAAATATTGACAAGGAGTAAAATAATGTGTTGCAATAGAAGGAGGCTATTTACAAAAGAAAGTGTTTAAAGTGAAACTTAACACTGTGCCCATAAATTGCAGCTCTTCTTTGTATCAAATTTTTGTACAAGATAGAACATGGCACCAGCATCATTTTGTGGATGAAGTAGGGGATAGGAAAAGAGTAGGGGTGGGAGAGAAAATTAAAACAAAAACAATATCCAGATAGGCAGAGTCTCTTGTCGCTCAGGCAGTGGTATTAGGTAAACAATCTTAAAAAATGTGTCAAATAAACATTCTAGATTAGCTTAATCCTGAGTGATAAATTTGTCACTGATTTGAATTGCCATTCTGATGACTTGGATTAGCTCAATTCATACCCAGACTGTAATAAGGACAGTTTATACCCACTGACATGGACTGAGTTTGAATAAAATTGCATACAAATAAGGCAGTGTTTTATCACTCCCTACACCGCAGTCACTTTACTGTGTGTAAGCAGGGTAACATTTGCCGATATTGTATTTTGTACAAAGTAAATCTTAGATGTTGAAGAAATTGTTGGGAAGGAGCCATGGTGATAATAGCATGAACACTGTCAGTTTTTGGCCAGGCTTGATTAGGTAAGTACACTCATAGTGTACTGTAAATGTGTACATTACAATAATAAATATCTCATTGATAAGAAATAATGTTCAATTGGCAGAAATGCCAGACTATGTAATCTGCTGTGATTAAGATAAGGCAAAAATGACCTAAATAATATGTAAAGTGATGAAACATATATGTTCAGAGTAGATATAGAGACAAATTAAAAAAAGGTACTCAAGTGAAGATGGCATTAAGGTTAATTGCACTTGCTTTTTTATAAATTTGTTTATTTGAATTGATATGCATTGACAGATGACTGATTTCTACCAGTGTTTTTGAAAAAAACTTATTGAAAGGTCCATCATTAATATTTTCCATCAAAATGGTAATAACTGTATTGGAAGAAAATGAATTTGAATAATGCCAGCCCACCTTTTCGAAGACCAAATTGCTGAAAGATAAATTGTTTCAGACCAAGGCATTTTAATGCAACCTTAAAACCAATACACGGGGTGTCAGGAAACTGTTCAGAAGTAATGAATCAGGTTTGACTTAATTGTAATACTTTTTGAAATAGCCTGTCACATGCAAAATGGCTTTCCTTTTCTAGCAGCCTCAAGGAATAGACATTTACCTAATGATCTGAGACCTGTCCTATCAGCCATTATGGCCAGATGGGCATTGGGTCCATATCAGACTCTTGGGAAAACTGTGGTAAAATGATGGCCTGGTCTGGTGACATTATCAGTGGTGGGACACACTTCTCTGATGATCTGCCGATTGGGAGTATGATTCATTATCTGGGCAAGAAATTATAGGGGATTTGTTGTAGAAGTGTCTTTACTGTGTGTGTGTGTGTGTGTGTGTGTGTGTGTGTGTGCACAATTGCAAACTCATTTGAGATCTAGTTCTGAAACCAGTTTTGTGATTCTAGTTTTTTTTTCTGTTTTATTGCTTTATATTTGCCAGCTGTTTAGTTTAGTTTAGTGAAGTTCTTGGCCTTGTTGTTTACTTTGTAATTTCTTAATTAAATACATATCAAAACAGTAGATTCTTAAATATTTATTCATTTATTTTTCTCAGCTTATCAATAAATCAGGCCATTACTGTTTTATGCTCCCGTTGGATATAATCTCCATTACCTTGACCCTCCACCAGTAAGGACACTAAAATAACCAATGATATGCTGACAAGATAGAACGTAGGCACAATTCATCCCATGCTTTGAAGACTTAGATCTGTTTGTGTCAAGAGCAGCTGTGCTGTCTTGCATGTGCAGCCGTACTTATTGCTCCCTTTGTAGAAATCATCAAATAGAATTAATAAGCCAAAGTCTCCTTTAAATAAGTTAAAAATTTAAGACATTTCAGAACAAATACCAGCATTCCATGTCTTTACATTAAACCAGAGTTTCATAGATGAACTACCAGCATATTGATATACTGTGACATGCAGTGATCTGCTTTTTTTCAAAACTTGTTTTCTAGCAATTAATTGAGGATGGTTTGATCAGTAAAGTTGATGGAAAAGTTATTGCATGTCTTCATCCTGATGCTGATGATTTCAGTTTGCCTTCATTAACTACGTGCTATTTCATAAAGACAGATATCACAAAATTCACAAATTGACAGTTGTCAGATTTTTTTTCAAATTAATGCTTTTTTTAATGTGGCTATAACATGATAATTAAAAAAAGGAAAAAAGTTTGACAAAATCAAGGTCTTGTTTTAACTTACATTAATGAAATCAGGAGAAATGTCATTGTTATTGAAATTTAGACCAGTGATTGTAGTAGCTTTTAGGAAACTGCATGGTGGTCTATATGGCCAGTAGTCTGAGAAGCCTATGGCACAGACTGCATTTAGGAAAAAAAGAGTATGTTAGAAGTACTCAACATTTTCTTTTAGTTATATGATAATTTACTGATACAAAAATCTCTCTCTTAAACCTTGGCCAGAGAGATACAGGGCTAGAAAAAGGTCTAGGAATAAATAAGTATTTGAGATGCTGAAAGCACCCATCCTTTATCATAACTGGCCACTTAACAGCAGAGGCTAGACATTATTAGTAATTTCTCAGCCTTAGGTTTATGTGGTTGCAAGGACATTTTGGAAAATTAATTTCACGGGAGACCATTAGGCTTCCAGAGTAGGTTGCTGCTGAATTTCTGTCATTAAAGTGGCGAGATAGAAGGCTTGGAGAAAAGGGCATAGCTGCCATTATTCATAGCAAAAGACCATCATGGGAGAGTTTCCAATATAACTACCCAAGTTCTGATACAATTTTCTTGATTGATATCAGGTTTTATGTGATTTTGTTGATTATGGCTGCCTATCTGTGGATGTCCTTGGTGCAGGTTGGGAAGGAGATTAATTAGAATGTTGATGGGAAAAGGGTGGCAGGAGGTGGATTGAAAGTTTTGATAACATAGCATATGCAGGGGTATTTCTGGGGGCAACAGTAGACACATATTAAGGAGCTGACAAAAGGTGAGCGATCTTAATTCCTATTGCTTTAAATATTTTTGGATGCACCAAGAAGGTCATGATATTTTGAAACAATTGCAAGTTAAATGAGAGATTTGATGTAAAAAATAACAAAAAAAAAAAGAAGAGAAAAGCTTACAGCTGAAATGATGGATGGTGAGTCAAAAAAAAAAATGCAGAAAAATGGGCTTGGTCTGTGCTGCCATCTGGTGACCAAGGTATCAAATGCTGGAAGTGCAGATGGAAATGTAAAATGCATCAGCTTGTATTTGATTATGAAATGGACATATGTTCATTTTTGCATTCTGTCCACAATTATTCCTGGAAATATGTCAAGCATGACATGAGAACATTGCATAATCTCGGTTAAACATGGTAAATTGTTGACGGAAACAGTTGTGGAAGAGTTAAACTCCCAGAACTGACATGACCAAAATAAGCTCATCTGTCTTTTGAGTTAGTCATTACCGGTGACACTTGGATTATCTTTTTAATACCCAGCTAATTTTGCACATCATTTTTCATGCAATTTTTTGTCGCATCTGATCCATTTCCTTCTGCACTTTGGTAGGGAATATTGCTGAAATCAAATTAGCAAGGCTTCCTTGGTAAATGATTTATCTCATCCAATCACACCATTCCGCAATTTATGGTCTGCTTTTTCACAAAGGTCACAATGTAAAGGACTCACTGTATAACACATGCCTAGCTCAGCGGGGTGGGGTTGGATGCGGCTGGTTATGATAAAAAACATCTCGGGGAATATCAAAAAGCTTTTTAAGTGCCAATGATTGATAGATTAGAGGAGAATACAAAGAGGAAGAACAGTGATTAACTTTAGATTAGGTGATTAAGTTTAGATGTGTGAACACAAGAAGTTCTAAAAGATATATATATATTGGCATCAGCGAGTGTTCAGTTTTCCCCCAGTTATATTAAAAGTGAGTCATAAATGCATTTGTCTTCTGAGGAAATTGCCTAAGGTGTAGGTCAGTCCTGAGGTAGGAGCAAAGGCAGTAATTATTACGCGTTACTCATACCACGTACCTCATTTTTACACCATGTTTTTTAATTCATTAGCTCAGGGAATATTGCGATTGAATATTTATAGTGTACGTCCTCTTGAGTGGAATGAAAATTAATTGTGTAATGGTCTTTTGATGATGTGTTTCCTGTTCACAAATGACCACATTTCATGATAATTTGGAAGACAGTATTTTTGCTGAAACACAAGTACATGTATTATTCAAAAACTCAAAGAAATCGAAAAAAAATGAATTGATCAGTGACTCATGGTGAAGATTTATCCTTCCTTCTTTATAGGCTTTTTCAAATGCAGAATGATAATGGCAGATAGAAATGTTGTCAAATTTTATATTTTCCTTCACCTCAGGTCTGGAGATATGCAAAGTCATAATCACTTATTAACAAATGATAAAGATGTTGCCATCTTTCATATTGAAATTATGCCACAAATTTCTGCACTGTTGTAGTTACAAAGTTATTACCAGATATTTCTAAATATTGATGATTGTAATAGTCTTGTTGACAACAAATAAGAAATTTTTGTTCATGGTGTGTGTGTGTGTGTGTGTGTGAGAGAGAGAGAGAGAGAGAGAGAGAGAGAGAGAGGCCAATTCAATTGGAAATGTTTAGCATATTAAGTCTTAGAATTCATAGATTTTAAGTTCAAACCATCCTGTCCTTACAAATAGATTTAATGTATTTAATGTATATTGTGTAACATTATATAAGTATAATTTTTTTTTTTCTCTTTCATTTACTTACTATCCTTACTATCTTTCCATATGTATAATGTATAGTAGCTAGAGAGCCTCTAAATGTAAAAACATTTCAGTGCTCAATAAATTATTATTATTATTAATTAGTGTGGATTAAAAATTGTCCAGATTTTCTTTTAAAAGTGAACTTTAATCTGCCACTAAAAGGGTCGAAAGTCTACAGCATCTGTTCAATTTTCCAATCTCAGTGGAATTACATTAGTAAAACAAAGGATTAGTTTTGATCTCAATACACATGGTCAGCCTAAATGAAGAACATGCTGGCTTTTCCAGTTGCTATGATGATTGCTGTGATAAGACAAAAGCTATCAAAACATTCATTTCCCAAGATAATCAGACAGCCATAATTTCTAATTATTATTCTCCTACTCCTCAATCTTTTCAAAGCACTGAATTATCCCCTTTTCCCATTTGATTCACAAATGCCATTGTTGAAGCAAATTAAAGTAAAGAGATATCACAAAGTCTTGGAATTCCCTGGATAGAATTTGGAGAATGACACATCAGCAAAGTAATAAATGCACTAATCTTCCCCACTCTTGCTCTTTCCTGGATATCAGTTTCAGGGTGGCGGATTGTTTGCCATCTGGCACAGCCAGGGGAGATGAAATACTTTGAAATTCATCCTGCAATTTACCAACTCTGAAATCCCTCATTAAGTTAAATGATGGAAATCGATTAGAATTGGATCCAGCACTTTTATTATGGCCTGCGCCTTGTCATGTTGCATTAGGAAAGTTTTCTGTGTCTATTGTCTTGTGGAGATGAAGAGTTTGAGGAAGCAGTTGAAAATAAATAGGGTTCGCTTTAAAGCCTGGAGCTTGGGGTTTATCTAGGCTGAATAGAATTTATTAAACAATCTGCATATATAGATCCAGCCAGTGTCTTCAATAGAAATCTCCAGCTTGGGTCTTTTTTCTTCACCAATATATTGGTAGAACAGATTTTATTTTTATCTAATGTGCCTGACTGTAGTGAAAGTGACAGCTTAGGTTGCATTTCCTGTCCATTTGTGACAATCTAATTTAGTACATACTGTCCCAGCAGAACATGTAAAGTCAATCTAATCCCTTGGAAGTCAATCCTATCCCTCAGCTGTCCCACCACAGTCATTGAAATATTGAGATTTATAAGTTGAGTGGCATTGGATGGACTCCCTGTAGTTAAATTATGTGCTGATATACTATTATTAGTAGTAATATATTTGAGATTACAACTGGAAATAAGTTAAGCTTACTACTCTGTAAAAATATGACCTAACATGTAGCTTTGACCTATCGGTACTTTCCTTGCAATCAAACTCTTATGCATTTGATGTAAAATTGTCAATTGAGCCAAATGTTTAATTGAGTTCTTGCATATTTCAAGATTTGCCTTTGTTTTATGTTTCTCATGGTTGGATTTGTTTTGAGGACGAATAGAGAGAGAGTAAATCAATAGTATGGACTAGTTTTAAAAGGAGAGAGAACAAGAAATTTCCACAAATCTTGATGTGAATTTAATGATGTTGCAAGATGTATATGTGTATAATTATTTATTGTTCTGTGTCTTTTGTAGGTTATGTAGGTTAGACATTTGTAATATCAGACTTAAAAAGACTAAAATCTTTGTCTTCAGTTTCTTTGTTTTTTCTCCTTATTTACTTTTTCATATTTTATTTTATCATTATTTTTGTAGTTATGAATAATGCGAGAAAGATATTGTTTCTCTGGCATACTGTTAATGTATTAATATATTAAAGTAGGTCATGCTTTTTTAGGTGAATTGAAGATATTGCTGACTGGTGTGGTAAATGATAGGAGTCCTTCAGAAAATTAACAGATTCATGAAGACGAAATTGCATTGCTAAAGCAAAGGTAATTATATTAATGATAATAATAACTATCATTCTTATATTCTTATTTCAATGTAAAATCCCTACTTGCATATCATCATTTGGGGAATACAGGTGTTTTCTTAGTTATATAATAAATTGTTAGCCTCCATGTTGAGCATATGAGACAGATTTGTGTGGATTTCATTTACATCAGTATTGGTGCAAATTTGGTGCAGGTTTGCTTGTATGATTTCCTTTATTTTCATTTGACTACATTAAAAAAAAACCTTTCTGGTAATTAACATTAGGCCATAAATGTAGCATCACTGCAAGAGGACGTGTTTTGAGGCATTTGCTGTCTCTTTTTTTTTTTTTTTTTTTTTACAGTTTTCTTAATTTTATAGTAGCATGTTAAATGTTTTAGCAGTTTTGATTTAAACCATACTTATGTGATCGTAATTTTGAAGGTCAGCTTTCTTTTTATCTGTACCTAGGCAATAATATTAGCCCCCCCCCCTTTTTTTGTAATTGTGTTTCAGTGAATTATTAACAGTTTTTAGATATAAATAACCAACTTCATGGTGAGAAAAATAAACATCATTGATAAAGGATAGCACACAGGGCTAGTTGAGAGCTGGCGAGCATTGACACAGATACATGACACTGGTATCAGCTGGTAAAGAATCAAGTGAACTAGTCCTACAGGGTGGGGGTTAGATTCGCCAGCCTCCTTATCATGATGATATAGTGTTATCAGTAAACACTGCTTGGTATCGCCTGAACAAATGAGAATTCTGCACATATCATACCCTCCAGTACAGAGCTCTTAGTCACAATTTTACAGTCAGAAAAATGCTGTTCCTTAGGCAGATCAAATGGCCACCACGTTCCTGATTACCTGAAATGATTGTACAAATCATCACACAGATTAAGTGGTCATGGCCCTTGCGAAAATGTCAATTTAAAAAAAAAAAAAAAAAGAGCTCAGTGCCTTCTGAAACCAGAACCATCATGCTGAATTAAATGAATAAGTGGTATTTTTTAAAGTGACATTTGCTAAAAAAAAATGATATTTTAATACAAGTAAACTGGGAGCTGTTACAGAGATTCCAGGTCCACCACATCTGTGCATATATGTCCCTGTAATGATCTTAGGGTGATAGAATACACTTGTGACAAAAAAGGACTAGGACCAGTCAACAGATATTTGAAGCAGTTAAATTGTTTCTAAAATAATCAGTGTAGATTAATTTCCTCCTATGTAGTACCCTATGAGATAAGGATAAAATTTTGTTGTTGTCATTGTTATATTTTCCTTAGCCGTTCAATGAATTGACCCTCGTCAGATAAACCATGGGATATTTAAAAAAAAAAAACAAATGAATAAAGCAAAATTATACCTATTGGACTGCTGACTGTTATTCCTCAATATTACCATTCTTCTTAAAATAATATGACGTCATTTGAATACAGGGAAACTCAACAACATCAGAATATCATAATTACTAGTAAATCTAGCAAAAGAATATTGATCATTTTAAATGATGATTTAATTAAATTGTAATGATATCTTTGTTGGACTAGGACCACTCTCACGTAAGATAAAACTTCTTACCAAAGATATGGTAAATATGGATTTTTAAAAAAAAAACAAGGTAAATTATTTAGACATTGGTGGTATTTTGAAGTGCTGGCACAAGCCCCAATACATAACCCCAGGTGTGGACTGGACATTTTTTGGACAATGGTGATCACTGACCAGTGTCGGCCATATCTATCTTGTGCTCACCTGCAACCTGGTTATTAAGTACCTCTCCCAATCACAGAAAATTGCACTGGTTCGTGGCAGCAATGAGAAGTTCGCATGACAAACTGAATTACATGCATTGAATTATGGGTAACATCTGTTTTACATAGCAGAAGTGTTGTGCGTATTTTGTCCCTCCGCTTTTTTCTCCCTGTCAGCCTGGAGTGACATTTTGGAAAATGTTGCCATGTTTTGTGCAACAGGTACTTCATCACCTAATTAATAGTCACCCTTATTAGCAAGAATACAATTTTTGATTTCTTTGTTTGAATTGGAGAAAACCTTTGCGCTATCTGCATGTTGGCGAGCAATAGCAATCGAGAAAATTTCCCCTTTAGATTTTTATCAGTCATTGACGAAATACCTGTACCATAAGCACCTTTTGCATGCAAATAGATATAAATTCAGTACATCATTGCAAATCAAAGAGAAAATACTCAGTCACTTCATTTGAAATAATGAAGATATTGAGACATGGCCTCAGTAGTGGTGGCATCCAAACATTCCCCCTTCACAGGCTGCCTTTTTATTTCACATCTGCACCACTATTTGCTGAGTGATCCATCAATTTGCATGCTGAAAACGTTAAGATAACCCCAAGAGCACACACCTGTGTCAGGCCACCTGTGCAAAGAACTGCATAGGCCTGTGGACATTGAGCCTTGGGATACACCAACCAACTAAATAACTACACAGTGCAGCTGGCTAAAACAGAGGAGGAAAACAGATTCAGTTGTGAATAGGAATAATTTAACATACGAGGTGGATAGGAATCATCTGTAACTCAGCGTGCTACTCTTGGTCCTAGGGTCCCTCTAAATATAGTTGATGCCCACTCACATCTGCACACGTGCAGTAGAAAGGGCATTTGAGAGGTAAGAAGGCATGTGGGTTTTGTGAGATATTTTGAGTTATTTTGACATATGTTCGTGTTGGAGAGTTGTTTTTTTTTTAATCTGTACGTCAGTTTCCCTGGTAAATTTTCCCAAAAATCAATAAAGTTATGAATGTTACATCAATCAACAGAGCATAGGTATTGTGGTGTTATATTTGATATGATGATGATGAATACCAATGAGTATTTTTGAAGCCATATTTGTTTCATTTTCCAACATTTGTTTCACCTTTAGTGCAACTATTGATTTTCAGCAGTCTGTTGATGAATAACCTGCATTTCTCATCTTCTTTGTCATCCATGCCTGTCAATTTTTTCTTTTCTAAATTAGCTTCTAGGGATGATGAATATGCCAACCTCACCTAAAACTGAAATTAACAACTAAAACCAGATTGAAATGACTTCTGTTTTTTAGCCCTTTGTATTTATGTGTGGGACACAAATCTAATAATTACATGATTTAGGTAATGAAAACAAAGTAGTTATCCCCAAAATTATTTCAGTGTTTGGTGATATATATTAACTGGGTTTAATCTGCATTCTCTTCTTTTTTGAAATTGGGCTTAAAGGAAATTTATGTGACTTCAAACAGGAAAAAAGCATTTCAGCCTGTTTTATGCTGAAGGTGGAGCAAAAACATTTACAAATAGATTTTTTTTTCTGTGTTAAGAGTCGCATGGAAATTTTCAATCCTTTACACTGTAAGATCTTGGCAATTTTTTCTACAGATGGTTCATATGAATGCAATGTCAGGAAGCCATGATGTCATCTTAAAAAATGATCCAAGATGTATAGCCATGCCATCACATCCTTGAATACCTTATAAACAACTGTTACCATATGTGTTCAGGACTGACATGTTGCAGACACTGGAAAAAATTAGTGACTTCAATGTGAGATAGATGAAGACAAGAATGCTTAAGAATAAAAAACAGTGGGAATATCAAACATGTCCTGCTGGAGCAATAATGTTCAGAATGATTGCAGATGTGATTTATTTATTTATTTAATATGTAATTGAAGGATATGACACATGTTGGTACATAAATGATAGAAAACAGGGTTAACTATTACGTTCCATGAATGAAACATTTTTTAAAACAATAATGTAGGTTACGAAATTTTAAAAAAATCTAGTTTGAATAACGAGTGTGCTAGACTTCATGAGTGTTGCAGCTGACATTCCTGAGACCATTCCATCATGTTGATTGAATTTTAAAAGAAGAAAAAATGCCATGTTTCTTGTCCAAATTGCTGGTGACAGGTTTGGGTTGTCATAAGACTTGGTGTGACAGCCCATATAGTGTACTCACAGTTGTAATGTGACAACATAGAGATCAGACTCAGTGGGTGAAGTGGGAAGACACACCACAGTCATTGCTTCATTGTTTCCCTTACAACGTCTGGTACCCTGAGTTTCAGAGGTTACTTGACACTCATCTCCACATTTTGAGAGCATTCACATCGAGAAGAGCCGCGGTCTAGCAAGGCTGAGACCTAAATATGGCAGACCTACATGAAAGGAAGACTGCGTAATCCTTCAATGGTCTCTCAATGAATGTCATGACTTGAGTTAAGAGCACATTCAGAACAGATGATCTGTAGACTAAGTGAACTGCCAACTAAATATGGCTGACCAAACTTGAAAGCAGTGGTGTTTAATCCTCTGATGGTCTCCCCACCTTCACATACGCCATTAAACGGATTAAATCTCAGCTCCAACTTTTAATTGCAAGGCCCCTGCAGTGAAAGCACATGTGGAGGTGGGAAGGCCATCATGGAATTAGCCAGGGCTGCTTTGATGTGAGTTAGCCATATTTAGTCTGTGGATCAACTTGTTCTGAATGCCCTCTAAGGCTCTATTCCCATAGATTTTAGATCAATCTATCCCCGCGGGGAGTCTCACTAGATTACTTTCAGATANTGTAGGGGGATAATTAACTTTTCGTGTCCGCCCGGCTGACAGCTATTTAGCGTGAACCCCCAGGGAGTTAGGTCGATCTAAAGTAGATCGATCTAATCTATGGAAATGGGGTGTAAGGCCCCATTCAGAATGAAAGATTCGAATACTAACAGGTCCAAGGCTCAAATATGGCAGACCTTACATGAAAGGAAGACCGCTTAATCCTGCAATGGTCTCTCCGCTTCTCATACGCCTCCCCCTTGTCATCCCTGCAGGGGCACAGTCACTAAATCTTGACTCCATTCGACCAGAGGCGGAGAGACCATAACAGAATTAAGTGGTCTTCCTTTCATGTAGGGTCTGCCATATTTGAGCCTTGGACCAGTTAGTACTTGGAACTTTCATTCTGAATGGGGCCTAAGTGTCCAGTAATCTCTTCAACTCAGTATGTTGACCAACAGGAGGAGGCATTTACAAAAAAATGTTCTGCTGTCAGTTTTCACACTTCCTTTTTGAGATTTTTTGTTCAATTGAAAATTGTGTAAGAAAGAGTGGGAGAAATACTCCAATGTGAGCTTAAGTGTTCATTAGCTTGGTTGTTGGATCATAGATGATAATTATTTAGCAAAGGCTGAAAAATAACGTATGATGACGTATGATGGTAGGAAGAAATTTTTTCAGCTTGTGCTTTATAATTATCATCTTTACTCCAGTGTGGTTTAAATGTTTTATGTTTTTTTTTTTCTTTAATTTTTGAATACCTTCTGTTTCTCCTTTTTTCTTTTGTAAGTCAAAGCCTTTGTCTTATGGAGAAAATTGTCGGAATCTTCATGCACACGTCATTTGTCACAAAGATAAATTAGAAGCACAAATGTGCAAGATTTCCACAGATGAAAAAAATCAACCAAAATTGAGGATGGGATTGTATTGATTTTCCGTTTGCTGTAGCTCCATCTGCTGGTTATTATGTTTCATCGGGCGGGACCGTTTGATTACATGCAAGATTGAAAACACAATGCAACTCAAAAGAACAAGTGGTGGTTTGCATGAAAAGCTGATACCTCAACTGTTCAGGAATTATTCGCGTGTTTGACATTACTGGCTTGATTTAGTATGTTGCAGGTGTTTGTTGATTGTTCCACAGTGAGATTTTATAGAAATCCTACACGGTGTAATTTACTACGTCTTGAAAAGGTTTCGCATGTTGAACCGTTTTGGGTGAATCGTTTTGACATACCAATATAATGGTACTGACAACCTGGCAAGATTCTTTTATTAAGGTATCTCCTTAAGGTTAGATAATTGCTTGGTCTATTCACTGTTGATGTCGGCTGCAATTTGCGTTCTTACTTATTTTAATGGCAAAAAGTGTTAACTCTCCTTTAAAGTTTACGGCACGATATGTTCAACGATTTGTATTTTTCTCTGACTTGACACGTCTTTAAGGGCTGAATTTTCTTTATTGTTGAAATAATACAAGCGTACTACAGTATGTCTATAAATTAACCAAAATAAAGATATCGTTTGAAGAAATGTGACATTATACTGGATATTGCTTGTCATATGATCTGCATATATAGCAGTTCCCTAATAATTGGACATCTCTATCCTAACTACGGAACGCTATCTATTGTGGGTGTGTTAAGTGGATACATGGCGAAGAAGTCAAATGGCAGAGAGTTTTGGAAAAGGAAGACAAGTACAAACCATGCCACCGACTTCTGTTGTCGTATCTTCGTATTTTAGAGCAGCAAATTGTTCAATAGTACGCTAAGAATTTTTCGCTGAAAAAGATGCCTCGACGTAGTATCCCGTGTTCAAAACCGTTGATTAAGCGTCCCAGTGGGGTGCAAATAACAGAGAGGCGTTGTCGAGAGTTGGCTGATCTCTAATATCGTTTAATGTACATGGCGCAGCGTTTGATCTTTTGTCATCCCCAATGCACAATACTCGCTGATCGTAATATACAGTAATTATATATCGTGGGGCAACATTCAGGCATCAACTTAGTCTCTGTCAGGTTCAACGACAGGTGTATCATTTAAACCAAAATTTCAACAGCGATACTGAATTTCAATGAGTTATCTCGGGTGCAACTTGAAGGACCGTTCCGCTGCTGAAATAATTTTCGATTTGGAGGGGAGGGGGGGAGGAAGTTATGCAAGGTTAAATTCCAAGTCAATCAACTACAACAATTAGGTTCGATAACAATTTTTACCTGTTACTGACTTTTTGGATTGTTTGTTGATACGCTGTCGTTAATTACCACTTCTTGCACCTTTGGTATTGATTAAATAGGTGTAGTAATAAGTAGTACAAACAGCCCCAAAGTGGGGGTCCCGATAAGGGGCAACCCCCAGCTGCTATTTAGTTTTCATCAGCATATGCAAATGCTTATAAGCGAAATATCATATTAGCTATATGTTTGATGTACAAATTGGTTCCATAATTCATTCGTTATTCTTTTTTCGTTCGTTTTACGCAGTAAAAATTATTGATGTCAGAAGACTGGGGCATTAATGCGTGCGAAGCAGTTGTTTAATTCTTTTTTGGACAAATGGTGAGCATATTTCACGTCTTCATTTATACAGTGTGGTATTTCATGTACCTGATAGTGATAATAGCACACAAAAGCAAATAAAGCGAAAGGCTTATGAAGACTTAATGGCACTCTGCGAAAAAATACCATATGCACACGTGTCGTAGCGGAAGCAGGCACAAATCAAACTTAAATTGTCATTTCATTAAGATTGACAAAATAGCGTTGACAGTTGGTATATGTGTCTCTGCGCGCTCTCCGGAGAGCACAGTAATCGTCCTCCAGCGTTGGCAGCCCCAGTCCGCCGAACAGAAGGAAAAGAAAGGATGAGGTTCTGTTTGATGTGTACGAGCAGATTTTTTGACCATCCATCAAAGCAAATGGAAATCGTTAGAAGATCGATTGGATTCTTTTTCTTTCTGGAGAATAGAAATGCTGTGACTAAGTAGAAAACTATTACTCTGTAGTGCCAGTTATTGTACAACGTGCGAAAGCAAAGCAAGGGATGCATTTGGTATATGCACGCGAATAACTTGGAGGTGTTTGACGATCTTCGACCAAGCGTAACCTCCAGCGCCCTCGACCACCGGGCCTTGGTACTAACCCAGCTTAGCTCTCTAGCTGTCTGTTTTCACAAGTGTCCCAAGCATGCTGGAGAACAGGTAATTCTGCTCCTTATTCTGCCATTTTCTCAGGCATCATAGTTTTCTCAGGTGGCAAAGACGTCTGTTTTAGGCTTAGTGACGGCGGTAAAACCATTTGAACTTTCTCTCCAAGCGGACGGTTTCTTGTTTACACGAGCGCGTTGCAAGTGTTCCCTAATGCACACCAACCCAGAGAAAATCATTTCTGAGTAGTCGATGTTTTATATCATAAGAACTGTGTTAAAGAGGCAAGGTTTTCTTTCCTTTTTGTCCTCTTTTTAAGACCAAGGTTGCAATTTGAAAACTTGCTTTAAATGCCCTTGAAAGAAAAAAAAATGGGAGTGTGAAATTGAATATTCGTGTTTCTCGTCGAATGTGTTTTTGTTAAACGCAATATTTGTTGCAACTATTTTACATTTTAATGTTAAGTTATTGACACAATTAAGCAGTTATTTTCATTAGAAGTTTGTGATTTAGAAGTTAGTTGCCATAACGACAGCAATAGTTACCATGACAACGCAGTAAGTCACGAAAGTCGATTCAGCTCTCAGCTCAAATTGAATTTTCTACTCACTCTTGATTGAGATAAATGACACGAATTTCCTTTTCTTCGACTTCAATCAATTAGCAATAAAAAGATCATAACAGTCAATTGAATAGGGGATGCTGAAAAAAGTATTGCTTTAATAGGAAATGAAAAGAGCACGCGATATAGGATAAGATTCGAATTCACAACAGCTTAGGGAATTTTCTGCTCCACTTTTCAGTAACCATGGTAGCGCTAGAATATACATGAAATTTCATTGCCTATTAAAACACAGATGATAGTGCTAAATTAAGGAGGAAATGCGGTATTAATTGTTGTTGATCAGCGCCATCATATTGTTTTTGCCCATTAAGTAAGGATACTGCCAATATGCAGATGTAGATGGAACCATTTTTGCAAGCAGCGAACATAAGTCACCTGTAAGTACCGATCATGGGACTCGAAATGGCCGGAGCACGCATTCTGCGGTGGGTTTTACTGCGGAAAGGAGTCGGACTGAATGTACAATGAAATTGTTGCAGATATATATGCATTTTTAAGACGCCTCGGTCTGAAAAATAGAATTAGAAGTTGGTGGGGAAAAGAGACCTCCTGTTAGCCAACAAATGACTCATTCAGACACTATATCAATCGAAAACGTCCAATTAATGTGAATTATTTTCGCACATATGCTTGACATCACATTCGCTTTATTTTGCCAACTTTGTTTTCTTATTACCATCGACTGGCACGTGATGGCTTGCCGGTTCAGAGACTCCCCTCTTTCATGTGGGCACACACCTTATCTGGTCAACGTGAAGTTCTTTGCATAATTTATAACATTATTAAACAGACCCTTTGTGATAAGGCGCGAAGAAGTAGCGCTGAACCAATGCCCTTACACATATCTATAGATTTCCAATGGTCAAGGACGGCTTAGCCGCGTGTTACCAAAGCAGAGAATTGTGACGGAGGAAGGGGGTCGGATTTCGTCGGATTTTTTGAACGGTGCCTGAACATAAAGGTTACATATATGATTTGATTTGAGCAAAGGGAGTCCGCCTTCATTTGATTAAATCGGTCAAAATGAAACAAGCAGTGAAAATTAAAAAAAAAAATTTTTAGTGGCATTTTCCTGGGGCGTTGGTGTATTAGTACCATTTCCATGAATGAATTCAGCGTTAGATCATTACGGTTAAATTTTGAAGAATTTACTGATATGAAAAGGAAGAGATGATCCTGATTTTTTTGAAAGATGTACAAAAATGGAACCTTGTACAAAAGTGCGTTGATCAATGTATGTCAGAGTTCACACCTGTCCTGAAAATAAAAAAGGGGGTGTGGTTACGACATGATGTTCTACACCTGAAGACCCGAATGCTGTTATTCTTCGAATTAACTAGCTTTGCGGTTGCAGCAGGAAAAAAACCAATGGAAAGTGCTTCTTTTGTCGTCCCATATTGATGTGTTTAAAAGCACATTGCTATTGTATGGAGTGTGGGCTCGTTTCTGTGTGCCTGCACTCCGTTCCCCTCACTAGCTGCTTTGTTCTGCTGTTATTGCATGTGGTGAAAAGGTGGAAATCGTTGATATTGGACGCTTTTCTTCCATTGCTTTCCTTTCTGTTTGTTCTGATGACGTTTTCATTGTCGCCTCTGGTGTTTATCGAACGGTGTGAAGTATGAATAGAGGTCTATAGACCGAAGTCCCCCTTCAACGCCCCTGTTAGCGCAAGATGCGAAAACACAGCCAACTTTGCTGAATATTGAAAGCTTCTAGTCTGTCAATAGTGAGTTCTCGCATGCACCTTTCTGAGAGGGGATCAATTATCTCCGTCACTTTGCATTAATTGCTGCACGTCAATTACAGCTGTATTAGTAGCGCTACCCATAGGTTTCGCACTCACTTGGTGTGTCCTCGATAATTTTACGATGTTCGGCTTTTATAACCCAACAAGCTAGTTTTTATAAACTAACTTATTATGCGCTCTCGTTGTGTAGTCCATAAAGAGCGTGCTTTACTAGTCCGATTTGATACTTGAGCCAATAAACTTAAGTGGAGTAGATTGCTTTGAAGGCTGTCTGAAGAGTCGTGTTATTACATTTCGGTCGATTTCTGGGTGATAATGGAGAGTTATCAGTTTAGTCATTATTTTAGACTTCAGTATAGTGCCAACAAATTTTAATGACTTCCATGTTGAATCTGGGCTTGTTGTAGAAGAATTGTTCACGCTCGATTCGAGCACTGCTTTGGCTTATTTCAGTAGACGTTTACCAGATTAGTAAAAAAAAAAAATACAATTTGGTCGCGTGTGAATCTGTACTTTTTATCTCTCTCATAACAATACAAAGCATTTGGTCCTTTCTAAAGATAGCGAATATGTCTATTATTCCAGAATCAAAGCAATATGTCAAATCGTATTCACCCATTATCTATTTATGATGTAAAACGCAGTTGTTCACCCTAAAACACAATATGCACTGAATAATTGACAAGTACAGAATATTTCATCATGTGTAACATGTTTACATGGTGAATTGTATTTATTTTCTTCTACAGATGGCAACACCTTGTTTATGTTTTGTTCGTGATTTTGCCATGCGACAAAAAAGTGTGGGCAGATAAGATACAGCTCAATTTTGCTTGATGCTCGGTTGCGATTCCGTACAAATCGTGACTGTCGTTTGAATTGTGGGCTTTGAATAGGTATGCTTGTCAGCCTCGAACGATACGTTTGATAGGGCTGACCTTTGTCTGTCTCACTGTCAGCCCGCTTTGCTGGGGGATTACAGCCATACAATACCGAGGCGTCAGAGGAAAAAATGACAGTTTGAAAGCTTTATGAGATCTTCTAGCACAGCGAAGCATGCAGGCGAAACAACGAAGAACCCCCTTATACATTTCATATAATGTGAGCCAGTTCACCTCTAGGTTCAGTTTATTGAATTGAGAAATCTCAAAATGCGCTCAAACCGAGTTTTTGTCCAATCTACAAAAGTCCTACGTGACGCGCTTTTCATTCAATTGTTTGTCGACTTTCAATGCCTCAAATAGCGAAAACACCGCCCGTCAAAGGCTCGCTTCACAACAGAGCGATCGACTCAGTGTATAAGAGCCCGCAGGGTATAGATTTCAGTTTCAATTAGCAGCTATCCTTGGATTAGTATATTGGGCGATTTGTAACACTTTGTAAATATGAAGCTACCAGTCTCGGGCTTAGGGGATCAGAATCACAGACAGAAGGACAGGGAGAAGAGGAAACACACGTCAGAACACAGGTAATGGCTTTTCTGGTATTCGTGAGGGGAGAGATTCGACACGAAAACCACGGTTTAAGGAAAAGAATAGTTTGTTTTTCTAGAGGCTTGGTGATTGAACAATGAGTCTGCATGTGGGCTTCTGTAGAGAAAGCGGTCCTGCTTTCCATAGGCAAGAGCCGAGATGTGGGATCGATCAGGTTCCAGTCGATTCACGGATGGTTTCTGCCTTTTGGGTTAATGATATTTTTGCCTCAGTCTCTATCAAAACTCTGGTTGGGATTACAGGCCGCGTCGAACCAGTTTATTCTCTGTTTGTTTTGGGTCTCTGCCTTGAACAGCCAGACACAGAGGGCGAGCGAAAGGTGGTTGATATTTTCCACCAAGTTGGGTTTGATTAAACTTGAGTCGCGTTGATCCTGGACGATTTGTTTCTATTACTATTAAAAGATAGATATAGCCGGTTGCCCTCGGCTTCTGGCATGATCCATGCCCCATTCTTTCACACTTAAATTCAAAGTGAAAGCATTAAGCGCGACAAAGGTCGAGTCGTTTTTCACACTCCACCAGTGTGTGTTGCATAAATTTACGCGAGAATCAACCCCTTATGTTTGGTCGTCTATTTAAGCAGGCCGCGACCTCTGAAACCCAAGGCCTCCATTAGAAGTCACGCTTGTAACACTAATCTGCAAGCAACATAGCTGAATTTTAATGAAGTTCGGCAGGTAAACAGTGGTTGGCAATTAATGGCCGATGGGTACACTGTAGTCGTGCTTTACGACTCCACTTAATCGGCCATTTGTATTTTCACACCTTCAGTGTCAGGCGGTAATTTGTAATAGGCTTTAATGCCAGGTCGTCTGCTCATTTATGGCTGAAAAAATGCAGACGAAAGTTTCTCCAGATCTGGTGGGTTTCTTTTTTTGACGCGTTTATGAAATGGATAGGCCAGTCTGGATGATTTACAGGTTGGCCGTGGCAGAAAACTGGGAGTGTTTGATTTGTATGTTTATAACCGCGCGCTCTCTGGCATCATTTGCAACACATGTCATAAGAAAAAGTTCTTTATTGCAGCCATGCTTGGTCGGATCACATTTCCACGCTTTCTCACTTCTGGTGAGAATTAACAGGGAGAGTAATGACGGCTCGGCTTGTTCCGCGCCGCGGGTAGCGTGTTACAAATGTTTCATTTCTGGACTGGGGGTACTTCTGTGCAATCAAAATCAATCAATCTCTTGCATGGATTATTCCATCCATTTTTGTTGCTGTCTCGATCGCTAAAGAATGTTCGATTGTTGTTCGATTTCTGGTTTTACTTTACGTAACCCAGCAGCAGTTCTTGGTATGATCATTATACACTCATTTTATTGCTAAATGCGTGTGATAAACTGACGGGGGAATTATTGTACAGACTCGCCCAGTCGAGAGTAGTTCTTGAACTCTTATTCACTCGATGTCGCTGCGTGAAGCGACAGAGAAGCGAAATTTTAATATTCATAAGAGTCGGTCGATTTCGCGAATAAAGTCCGACCACTGGGGAAATCAACCCAGGGTGCAGGAGTTTGAAAGAGTTGACCTTTTTCACAATTTAGGATTTTTCATCTGGAAAGCTATCCTTGAATTAAGTGTTCATCTTTGTTAGGACGCAGTTTTGAACTGTCGATCAAAAGTTTTCCCCCTGTTGTGAGCAAGGTTTTAATGGCACTAACATGTGGGGTAACGCGGTGGTTTCGGACACTGATTGGCTCTGGATACCGAAAATCTCTTGAAAGACAAGTTGCGCTTGTTTCTGGTATTTTTTCGCTTAGATGTTACATCAAAAAGATCTTAGAGAACGCAATCGATTGCAATGCTATTTTCCGGCTTTTTTCTGTGATCTTTAAATGCAACGTTGTATATTTTAACGTTTTGCGTTTGAACTTTGCTTTAACTTTTAGACATGATTTGCGTACAAGAAGTCATGTTTTCGATCGCAACCATCTGTTTTCAAGATGCTCTTGGCGGGAAAGGTGTCGAAAGATGTGCCAAATGATAGGTTTTTGCGCGCCATAGCCAAAATATTTTACAAATTTTGCTTGGGAAATTACTTCAAGCTGCAGAGCACATGTACTTCCTTTCGAAAGATATGTGAGGGGAAAAAACAAGTCCTTGCAGACGATCGTTAGGTTGAGGTTCCCAGTGCTTTCGCGCTTCCAAAATACATACCATATTATTTTAAGACAGACTAGATCCAAAATACAGCGTTTTTAATACCACACAAGTCTTGTATGGTAATGTAGAGACCTTCCGCATGTAATCTGCCAGCAAAATCGGCAGGGAGCATACTAGAGCAAATACTAGCTCGCTATCTGAACCTGGGGCTCACTGGAAAATGCAAATAACATATGTTTGGAATATTCGTGTAGTGTGCATTGTGTTTTCTTAAGAAAATAAAGTGCACATTCTTGAATCTGTCAGCCAGCTTACAATATTATTTCCTTTCGCTAGATACGGTGTTTTAGGAAGGCAAAAGCTGGCTTCGATTGTGGAGGGAAGCTTTTATATATCACGCTCCGCTCCTGTGAGTGAGAGCAGAGTTTTGGATGGCGTGGAGAAAAACCTGGGTCCCAGCCATATCACTGTTGTAGTTGAATTGGTTTCTTCATTTTCTACACTATCCCAATGTCCCGGGTAGCAGCAGCAGCGGCGTGCAGGTACGGCTTTCTGTCTACGATGCTTTTCTTTACGTTATCTGAATCACCAGCAGGGGGAAACCGGCGCACTCACTCGTCCATATTGGTTAACTATATTGCTACACTATTTGGATAAGGGTAGGGTTGCACTGGCAAAACTTGGCGTCATTCGAGCAGCCCGGGGGCCTGGTTCAGTGGTAGCACACACTCAGTGAGAGAGCGGTGAGAGAGCTTACAGACGCTTCGTAAGTCAGAGAGTACATTTTCCCCCTCAGTCCGTCGTTCTGAGTGGAAGTCGCATTATCACGGATACGGTAATTTGTAGAGGAGGGACCACGGTCCACCCCTTCCATATGTTCCCGAGATATTACAGAGAGGGGTAGCCTGAGCGGTGTACGCGGCTGATGAGGACGTCATGGTCGTTTGGGACGTCGTCATGCACGTGGGTTGTCTCCTTCAGGTAGAGTCGTGATTTCTGATGTTTTAATCTCAGTCGCAGCTAGCTGTGTCACGAACATGGTCGTTTCTGTTGTTTCCCTTCATGAAGTTAAAGGTTTTTAGATTAGTATTTCGCGATAACACTTGAGTGATGTGCAGAGCCTGATCTGGTATCTACCCCCGAACAGGTTTCCCTTGAGAAGTATAGGTGCCTGAATTTTTGTTTGTTTGTTTTAAGTTTAGATGTTTGTTGATATCAGTGGATTTATTTAAGGATGTTATGTTATCTGCTGAGGCCCCTCTGGAATATACAGGGTATTAAAGAGAGAAAAGTTTCTTGTTTCAATTTTTATGCTTTTATTTAATAGCTTGTGTTTTTAATTCTGTGATGAGGATCTTCTACGTGTTTTAAATTTATTTTTCAAGACTAATTAGGCAAATTTACGAGTCGGTTATAAAGTGGAGGGGGGAAATATCAAAAGGGTACATGTGAAAAGTTTGAAGGGTTTTCACTAATTTACTTAGTGTCAGACTTATTTTAGTAAGAAAAAACTAACTTATGACGCTATAACTCCACGGCTTCCGTAGCGGGCTAACGGCGAGCATGCTGGTGGTAACCACGGCATCATAACTCCAGTCAAAATACTGTTTTTTTTTCATTCTGTATTTCAAGTTTAAAAGTACGAACTCAGGTGAAAAAATAGTGGGTCAGTGATAGGGGCAGTGAGGAACTGCTCTCAACACATCAAAGCCGTCACAATTAGACCACGCTCACGTTTCAATGTATTAATCATAATTGACAGCAATGAGGATAGTGGTGTTATAGTCAGAATCCATTTGAAGGGCCGTATGATTAAACATAAGGGGGCCCGCAATAAAAGCAGGATCGAAATGATAAGAAGCGAGTTGCAGGTGTTGAGACAGATAATAAGTTGATGGTTTTAACCCTAGCGTGAGATTAGTTGTTTACTGCAGCCCTCAAATCCACATGAGCGGACGGAAACTGGCCATATCGCAACTGGAATGGAATGAGGTTTTTATTGACAGAATTTATATTTGTAGAGAAACGCAAACTTCAATATGAAAATTGTATTAAAGAGGGTCGATGAAAGAACGTCTTGTGAGGGTTTTTTTTTTTTCATGTTTGTGAGATTCTTTTTCATAATCTTGTAAATGACAAATGTCTCGGAAGCTGTGTTGACATATATGCGTAATGAGGACATCTATAAATTTCAGTTACAAAGTGATTCTTTTTTTTTCTTTCAAAATCCATTATTAGATACATGTCTCACAGTCTTAACTCAAGGAAATTGTGTTTGGAGGCGAGGGAATATATCAAGAACGGTTTTGCACATTTTGATGCCAGCGTGGTAAATTAGTCGCTCTGACAATGACTGATCTTGCTGAGTTAGTGCTCCGGTTAAAAGCATGATCGCCAAGAAGCATTGGCCGCCATCCAATGTATGGGGAGTGTACCAGCTCAAAAATGTCGAACACATGGCCGGTTGTTTTCTCTACATCGGAGACCAGGTTGACAGAGGGTGCGAAAACAATGAATCTCTGTCCGTGTTATCGCTGTTGGTAGCAGTGCGTAATTTCGCAGAAAATAGATGGGTTCTGTCGCTAATTACAGGAACAAGTTTTGCCTTACAGCTCATTAAAACATCTAATTAAATGTTTGATTGTTAAGGAGTCTCATTTACTTTCCAAGGTGTCTCTGCCCTATTGATACCAACACGTCTTAATGATGCAACGGAGATGATGATTAGGTATTCAGCAGGGGAGAAAAGCCTCTTTTAAATAGTTGGTAGCGATCCGGGTTTTTACTTCATTGCTCGAGGGGAGGTCCCATTGAATGAGGTAAAAGATAGTGTAATTTTCTAATCTAGTCTTTAAATCCCTCTGGCTAGGATGCACAACACGGACTACTAAAGCGCCCACCTCGGGGGCCCATGCAGGTGTGCGACGCGAAACGTGCGTCCTTTGATCTGCTGGCTTTTTTCTTGGCCAAGGTGCGAAAGACGGGATTGTTTTCATTATTAGTAACTTAGTTTGATTGGTTTATCTTTTTTTCCCTCGCCCTTTCTGTCTTATTTCGTTTTCCATTTGTGAGAGAACGCAAATAATGGTGAATGGTTTTTCTCGCCTAAAAAAAGCTGGTCTTTTCTTCTTTATTAACGCTGGAATAATGCGCTCTAATCAAAATCTCATAACCGTTCAAAGGAGAAGTTTAATTAAAGTGACGCTCAGAGTATGAAGTGAGAAAGATACAGAATTGATCAGCGTTTGCTCCTCCCCTCCCAGCTGGCGCACTATTAATTAAAGAAAATTGTTTGAAAACGTTGGACTTATAGTGGGGTTATATGAGCTAGGATAAATCTTTAGTCGTCAGAAAAGAACAAGCGGCTTCTCAGTCACGGTGGTCGGTATGTATTTATATCTCTCTTTGGTTCTTATGTTTGCACTTGTTTTCTTTTGCTTTGATATGGATGGAACATAGTCAAGATACAAGATTTCCGTTCAGGCATCATCCTTGTAATATACCGATATTTTTATACCATTTGCCTTTACGTCTGTGACCTCACAGTGCATTAATTTGTTACGGTGCTATATTTCTTAGCAGCTGCCGCTACAGTGATGGGTTTTCCTTACTTCCTCGCTATTTCTGTTTTGATCTACGAAATCTGAACTTAGTGGGAGTCGACAGGCGTGAAATTCATTTCAACGTTCTTTTCCTTAATCTTTATCCGATCCGAGTTGATAGCGATGCTTATTGTTAGTGATGATTTTAGAGCCGAGCTACTGTTTTGTGGAGCAATAACAGGGTGTCTTCTGTGTTAATGAACACCAGCAAGCTCATAGAACTGCTGGGCCATTGAATCGTTATTTATTGAAAGAGATAATAACGCATGTAGGTTTTTCTCTAAGTAAAATTGACTGCAGACTGAAAAAAGAACAAAGTCGATATTGAGGAGTGGATGGATATTGTCTTTCAGGCGTTCAGAGAATGTAGCATAATAGTTATATCAATTTATTTTTCTAAGCTTAAATGTACCAATGGATTTTTGACTTTTTACACGGCCTGTGTTTAGTTAAGGAGAGAAAAACTCACGGGGTTTCCGGGAAAAGATTCGCGGAATGAAAAAACAGAAAGAAAGGAGCTGTTGAAGTAGATAATGAAGATTTGAATATTCCCATGTGAGCCGAGTGTGCAGCTTAAGCAGATGTAGACAAAAACTAACTTATTTTGTTAAGAAAACATTGCACACACAGGCAGACCAAGGTGTGAAGCTGTATGCATAGACATTCCTATATCAAGTGGAGCGCCTGACCTTTCTAGATACAACAATCAGCACAAGGCAGGCCAGCACTTTATCAGGCGGCTTTGATCCCGACTTGTTGTATCGACGTGACTTTCCTCCGTTTTTGTGGAGTTCAGTCCCAGTTGAGTCAATATTGAGCCTAAGCCGATGAATTTGGATTTGTTTAGCAAATAGCTATCCGACACCTCCCTATCTCCCAGATATCTTATCGCGCCCCGTGCATGGCATTTGAATTGTTCACATCTACGAAGAAACCGGCCACAAAGTCGGCGAGATTCATGGTGAGTTGACAGTTAACTGGACAAGATACCGAGAAACCCATCTGCGGTTCCTCCGTTTCATTCAAACCCTTTGATTTAGCGCGCTGAAACCTTCCGAAAGCGTGGTCGGCGAATTCCGCACCATGTGTGAGGAAACCAAGCCATCGGGCGATCGCTCTCGGAAGTAGTTCAAAAGAAGGATGTGTGATTAAACGTTTCAAACGTTAGTTCAAGTGACGGAGACCCAAGTCTGGACACATGTTGTTGACACCGTGAATCAGCAAGCATCCTGTATAATTTGTTCTTGTTTTTATTACCATGGCGAAATTCCATTCTAATTCGCTTTGACATAATGATTTTATCACTTAGCTGTTATTGCGTTCTGGATAAGGGTTTTGAGATTTTTAAGGGGCTATTGTACTTGTCGATATTGTTTTCTCCTTTTTTAGCTTTATTTGCGAGCCTGATGCATCGAGTAGGACATAACTTGTGAATTATTTACTTATAGAAGTGAGGAGAATCTAAGGCGTGTTTGTCTATTTACCCTCTTTTCAATCGCTTCTGTGGATACTTAAGTTATTTCAGCAGAAGAGGAATTGTTTGAGTTTTAAATTTCACCTCAAGTGTGGCGCTGGGTGTCTTGAGTAGAAGACTTAAGCCTACTTTAAGTCGATATTAGACCGAGGGAGGCTCTGTCTTGAATTGAAAAAAAATATTTGGAGTGCTGGTGGTTAAAGAATGGGGGTGCTTTCCTCGCGCGGATAGAGTTTTAAATCACACTTCTAAAAGAATGGGGACGTTTGTGATTTCTTTCCGAAATGATTTCTGCAGATTTTTAAGGACTTTTGAAGGAGATGGTTGGCAAAGCCGATCGTGACAAAATGCTGCTTCGTCGTGTTAGCACTCGGCATATGTTACTGAAAGTAACGTCGAAGAGCACAATTCCATGTATTGTTTTCTATAACGAGATATCGATTTTGACGTGGCTCGGTGACATTTGACGGCGTTGTTTTTCTAATCCAAATATAAAGCTGCTCTAATACGTCCTCGCACCCCGTCCCGATGCTGTGTTTATTTTTGGGGAGTAAAACGTGTCAAATGTGACGTAATTAGCATTTTAATTGGCAAATGTGTGTGAAAACAATTTATTTTCGCAGTGATATTGAGGTCAAACGAAGCTGACACTAGGATAAAGGCTAGGGTATTAGGGGATGATTGGGTCGTTTTCAAATGGTAATCTACATCTGACACCAGCCGGCATTATACCTGGTTGTTCCTGTGCATTGAGTAGTGAAAATTAAAGCCGAGCTCGGACAATAGTAAACTGGCAGCATGCTGGGAACAATAGAGCTCGATTCTCTCCAAGTTCTGACGACGCATACTAAATAAAGTTCACCACGAGCTTTTGTAAATCTCCTCAGTGCGATAGAAATTTGAGTTTCAGTCGGGGCAAGTTGTTCGAGTCGCTCTCAGATCGATTCCTCACGTATTTGTGTCGCTGGGATCATGATTTATCAGTGAGATCAGGCAGGGGGCACGCATGGGCAAACACAGATATCCCAATATTAAAAATGATTTCTTTGGCACGTAGAGCTCACCTGCGCTCTTAAATATGTCAACCACGGACTGAGTGTTAGTCCCCTTGGGCTGAAAAGAGATTGTTATTCACGCTTCGGACTCCCCAATACACGGCAGCACAAAACTGGAAGCGAAGTCATTCAATTAGAAATTCGCACGATTTAATAATGTAAGCAGCCTATGATTGGTGTATTGTGTGTGGACACACAAAGCAGTGTGTTATTTTGGGTTGCCTATCTTTAGGAAAATCTGGTTGTAGAGCGCGATTATTGTTAAGGGGTCAACCAATCAGAGCGCGCTCTTAAGTGTTTATTGGCAATCTAGTTTGACAGCCGGCGCTGATACACGATCTGCACACTGGCAATCACTTCGCAATAGGGGGCGGAGTGGAATGCTCGACGTGGTTTTGTATTACTACGAGGCCCCTCCTCCTGACCTAGTTTTCGAGAAGCCCTAATCGTTACTTGTTAGCGATGTGCGACGGTGTAGCAGCAGAGCGTTATTGCGAGCGATAATATCAAGCGAGTTGGTCATGGCGGGTGCAGTTCACCCAGAGCAATGCTGTTGTGAGGCAGAGGCTTTTACCAATCAAAAGCCTATTGATCTGGTGTCATTATGATTGATGGCTGACCAGAATTTATTCTTTTTTCATGTCCACAGAGCGTATCCAGCCAGAAGAAGTAGAAGTAGTAATACAACAACGACGAGACCTTCAAGAGCTGCATGGCCGGGAATGGGCGCCTGGTGCCCTATGCCTTCCATCGGGTGTCTGCTGTTGCTGGGACTCTTAGCTTGTACAGGTAACTATTACTCCATCCAGTTAGAAACCGATCGAGATCAACTTTGATTAATCAGAAATCCTCGTGTAACTCGAGCTTTAATGAGTCGGCCATAACTAACCTACTTATGCTAGAAAATGGGGGGCACCGACTGCTGTGTTAAGAGCAGAGTTTAGAGTAGAGGAGGATGAAAGATGCGTGAGTGTTATGGATGTATTTTAACCTGGATTTTCGTCCTTTTTTCTCTCATAGCTCGAACGACGGGAGAGAGTTGTGCAACGGAAGGATGTTGGAATCTTTACATGGCAGCACAGCAGGTCCTGGGGGACGGAGCAGGGAAATACAGCCAACGTGAGGCAAGATGTGTGCAGCTCAGGACTTACTTTGTGTGCGTGAAAAATATCACTGGAGCTGCGTGCTCGGGCAATATACAGTTTTACAGCGTTCGAGAGATGGTCGAGCGCCAAATGAAAGGATATAATTGTTCGGAAAAGGGAGATGTATTTAAAGGCGGAGTGAAACCGCCGGTCACCCCACCAATAACTCCAGCCAAAGTGTGTTCGTATAATGGAGAACGCGTTTATAGACACTGCGGATTATTTGGAGATCCACATTTAAGGACGTTCGACAACGACTACCAAACGTGTAAAGTTCAGGGAGCCTGGCCCCTCATAGACAATGATTATTTAACTGTACAAGTAACCAATGATCCAGTAGTTAAAGACGGATCGGCAACAGCCACTAGCAAGGTAATGTATCTCATCTCGTACAAAATGTATCGTCAGATTATCTAGAGTGAATTAATTTCTGATAAGTCGGTCATTAAAATGTCGCCCCATGCGAAGCTGTGTTTAATTTTAGTTGCGACGTGTAAACGGTGGAAATGGCAGGCCCAGTCAACATATGAAACCAAGCCACTTTATACCTAACATTTAATAAGGTCGCCTTAAACACACACTGTTCAATACATCCATTATGGCTTTGTACTGAGACTGCAATTGTACTATATAAACAGGACCTCGGGGGATTTTCGGCTCTCGCTATGCCACTTAGGCAGGTCACCCAGCCACCCCAATGTCTCTCATTTGGTGTTATGTGCCGGTTTGTGAAAGCTATGCATGAACTGGATATATTTCATGCTACCCACTACCAACAACTGGTTGTGCGTAACGGTATGAAAAAGCGATCGATAAAGCCAAAATATAAACGCCGAATTCGGGTTCCCTGCTCTCCTGCTATAAATATGAACCACCTTTTCCAACATGGCGGTCACTTCCCTTGTTTCTTAAACAAATAGAATGCTAAGTAGTTCAACAAAGGCCCTGCCATGTTTTCACTTCTTGTCTAAATATCACATAATTAATTCGCCCCTTCGCTATATTATTACAGTTGACACTGGTAATTAAAAGCCACCGGAGAATGTGTAAGGATGAGTACCTCTTCACCCCAGTGGGACCGCCGTTTAAGTAATGTGTCCGGCTTTTCCATATGGTTCGACCATATTAAAGAGTCCTTTGTCGGGGATTTTTGGACTTGGGTTAACTAGCCAGTGTACGACTCCCACTCATTAGAGCCTGTTATTTGTTTTTGCTAAGGGACCCTAATGACCCGAACTTGTGATTTGTAAATATAAAGCGACCCCACCTGGATTTGATGAGAAATTGACCAGATCTCTCCGACAGTATGCCAATTATTGGGCTCACATCTCAGGTGGATCGGTTTCAGTCCTGGTGTTAATTAAAGCAGGGGACCATCTGGACTCCACGCATTTTTGACAACGCCAGCAACCAAAACAAAGAAAAACTTCCTTGGGTTGTATTTATAGATTATAATTGGGGACTGGGATAGTGTTGTTTTAATAAATAAAATGCTGGGTTTCCTCTCTCACCCCCCCCCTTTCCGTATGCACGCAAATTTTGTAAGAAATAAGCTATAGCCTCTTCACAATCCTCCTAAGATTTTATATTGTGTGACCGTTGTCAAGGATTTGTCATTGAATCGTTCAATGTTTTATAACAGTTTCATTTTGTTGAATATTTATAATAATAGGAGTCTTCTTGACGGGTTTTGGTAACTCGTTATGATGTTAACGGACTCAATAAAGAAGCTCATTTTCAAGAGAAGTATTTTTAAAATCTACTTTCAATTTCTTTTCTAGCTCACCGTCGTAATCAAGAGTGACGATAGAATAGAAGAGTGCGGGCCAAGCCAGTACGTACTTTACCAAGCTCAAACCAACTACCTGCCAGCAACCTTTGACGATGGAAGGTGGCATTTCGGGGTCGAGAAAAGTGTGCAAATTTTAGAAAAAGACCCAGGAAAACATGTGGAGATTTACGTACGCTACATTGATACCACGATAGTTGTGCGCCAGATCGGACGCTACTTCACGTTCTCTCTTCGTATGCCAGAGGAGTTGGTGAACAGAACGAGAGAAAACAACCAAGATGGGTTGAACTTGTGCCTTCAAGGATGCCCGCTGAGTGAAAGGATAAATTACAAAAAGTATTTAGCCACAAAAAGAGGGAGGCTAAAATCTGAACAGAGCACTAGTGATACGAAAAACGGGTTTGCCATGAGTCGAGAGGACGCCATAAACAAATGCAGGACATCGAACGTCGTGGATTTTTATTTCGATTCATGCGTGTTTGATCTTATGACAACGGGCGACACTAATTTTTCTCTTGCGGCTGACGTGGCCCTGCAAGACGTCAGTCGACTTTACCCAGAGTCAAGGAAGACTCAGAAAAATAGAACAGATTTAGCCGAGTACGACAAAGTATACTCTAGCAGTCCTTCCACGGACTCAAGGACGTTTCTTCAGTTTCGGACGTTTCTTTCTTTTGCCCTAAGTTTATGGATTATTTTCACAACACATGAATTCAACTTCGTGCGGTAGCATTGTCAAGTAATAGTGAAAATGGATTAATTTAATGCGTCCTCTGTGGCTAAAAATCGACCATTTCACTTCCCACTGAAAACCAGTCTGTATATAGAAATGTATGTATGTAAATGCGAGTCCAGTGTCATCACATAGCAGTAATTGCCCATTTGTATATACTTTAAGTGTTACAGTTCATGTCACATATTTGTACAAAGTGAAAAATTTTTATATTGCATTTCTGTACATTGTTTAACACATCAGGGTAAATTTTAATGCGCGATCTTTTACTTCTCAGTCCTCAGTTAACAAATATCTAGTATTAGCAAGGCCACACAGGCCACTAGCTTTATTTTTCAATCTCGGTCTTCTAATGCCACCGGTTGGCTTATCAGTGTATAGTGTTTACTTTCATTGGTTCTCTTGTCGTCAACTTAGTCCGCGGAGGATTCGCCTTAGATAACACTTTTGTTTGCAGTAGTATACTCTGACGCGAAAGCACATATAGAATGATGTATGCGCATTACCAGTCGTGTAGAAATCCACCATTACTTTTTGTGTCGCCATTTTAACTTATTCTCTCAATGAGAAACCGTGCTCGTTGGAGTGCGAACGTACGATGTAAAATAAAGAACCTTACGAGGGTTGTTTGTCCGTAATTACACCTTGTGGTGTCCTTTGTTTGGTCATTTTTTCACGTGCCATGGACAAGTTTGACCTGTCCGATAACCGCTTCCATTAAAGAAAGGGCTTGCCTTCATTTCTTGTGCGATAATTGCCTAAGTTGATAATGACAGCATCTTGGCATGAAAAGAAAGTAGTATTTAATGTGTATGGTTAAATATTATGCACACGGATGTGCCGTAGTTTTGGAAGAAAACCTAAATTGCGGATCCTAGCACTTTAGAGAGTGATAAATTGGTATCAATTCGTCCTAAAGTCTACCTCAGTTTTCGAAAACAACTGGGTGGTTCGATCAAGTAAGAATGAAAGTTCAGCCTGCCCCAGCTGTTTGGAGAAATTAATATGACGCATAGCTGCCTTAGTTTTCCACTTTTGGTGCGTGCAAAAATGAATTGTAGCCCAAGGGAGAGAATCAAATCGAAACCTATCATATGCCAGATAGATCGGTTCAGAGTTAAAGCTAATATCCCGGTCTTAAGTATTCTCCCGTGAGATGACTAGAAAATAATCAGTAGAACGGGGATGATGCGTGTCTGTGACATCACAGATTATACGATTTCATATTGCACTATTTCGATTTTCAGTAATGTCGCAGACACTCATTCTTCTTGATGTTTTATATTCTGCTTGCTTTGTTTGTTTATTATAAATTTAGTTGCAGTATCGGATCTTTATTTTAGTTCATGTCTCATATTAAATTGTCAAAATCTCCAAATCCTCTTACAATAGTGATCAGAGCGAATTCATATCAGAAGAGGTGTATGTGGAGCGTGTGGCTGTAGGGGCTGCAACGTGGAGATGGCTCCAGTTGACAGATATCGTGATAGCCTAGCTGTCCCGTGGAATGGATGGAGATGGGGATGACAAGTAACCTTATGGAGAGGATAGTTTACTTAATACTTATAGTAGCTTTCAGTTCAGACAAGTTCGGTCGTCCCTTGCAGACTTACACAGGAAAAGTATATAGGCCTCTTGCAAATAGGCAACTGTATCCCCATCTTAATTCCCTTTTAACTCCGTTGGGCTAAGAGTGATCGGTGTTACATTTGTCCAAAGAAACCTCGTGGTCATATGGGTCATGTGCATAGTCGAACGATATTTTGGTGTCCACAGTTTCCAAGTTGACTGTTGGACAATGGGCGTCCTTATATGAGATCGTGTATAGATCGAACTCGGTTGCAGTTTACACAGAATGCTGCAGCCGAGAAATGGAATATTTTCCAAATAAATCGTTGAAGGACCAGACCTATTTGCTTTCAGGCTTTCTACATCCAGTTTAATTAATCCCAGCTAGGGTTTTTGGGTGTGCTATTCACTCATTACTTTTAACACCAAATAGGTTAAATGTCATTGGAAAACTTGGCACTTGTAACATTAATTGGTAAACTTGTTGCCTTGGCTCCATATAGCTCAAGACGACTTGGGGTTTTCTTCACTTTTTAAAANTTAATACTTATAGTAGCTTTCAGTTTAGACAAGTTCGGTCGTCCCTTGCAGACTTACACAGGAAAAGTATATAGGCCTCTTGCAAATAGGCAACTGTATCCCCATCTTAATTCCCTTTTAACTCCGTTGGGCTAAGAGTGATCGGTGTTACATTTGTCTAAAGAAACTTCGTGGTCATATGGGTCATGTGCATAGTCGAACGATATTTTGGTGTCCACAGTTTCCAAGTTGACTGTTGGCCCTTGGCGTCCTTATATGAGATCGTGTATAGATCGAACTCGGTTGCAGTTTACACAGAATGCTGCAGCCTAGAAATGGAATATTTTCCAAATAAATCGTTGAAGGACCAGACCTATTTGCTTTCAGGCTTTCTACATCCAGTTTAATTAATCCCAGCTAGGGTTTTTGGGTGTGCTATTCACTCATTACTTTTAACACCAAATAGGTTAAATGTCATTGGAAAACTTGGCACTTGTAACATTAATTGGTAAACTTGTTGCCTTGGCTCCATATAGCTCAAGACGACTTGGGGTTTTCTTCACTTTTTAAAACCCCGACCTCATTAAATTAGGACCGAAAAAAAAGGGAAAACCGCATGCGGCATTTAAGTATTATTGATCATATTCCGGTACCAAGTGTGGAAGGTATCAAGTCGAACTCGTGGGGTTTGGATCGATGGAAGTGAAAAGAATAGTTTTCCAATTTATTTTTCATAAAGGTCGTCAGGACAGGGAGGCTTGTTTCTGGCGTTGTGATGTTTGGGTGCATATAGTCGCACAATAAAATGTAAAGGTGTATTTGGTGTGACCAGATGGTGGGATATTCAGGTGAGTGAGCGGGCTCGTCCAAGCATAGCTCGGTCGGTGATTGAGTAAGTGCTCGGCACTGAAGCAAAATTCAGACTTAAAATTGGACTCATTTCGCATACAAGTGCTTGTGAAAAGCTTCACAGCCACCAATCGATGAGATGTTGGGGCCCGTTGCACACAAAAGCCCTGCAAGCCTTCCCTTTAGAAAAGGCAGACAAAGGCACAGTTAGTAGCCCGTAATGCTCCCCACAATAACATTGATCGGGCTCGAAACCGCTCCCGGCTTACAGGGAGAAATCCAATAAACTCTCTAACTGGACCCCACTGGGCAATGCTTAAAGTTCCCAAGCAACTGGTGCTTTGTGGTAGTGGTTACATCTAGAGGCCAACTCTCAGCTAGCTTATCAATATGCGGCTGTCATATATCCCGGGTCAAATTGTTAGAGGCGTAAAATACATTCTTGTTATGTCGACGGTTGTTTATGATTTGGTATGACTGAAGGCGTTTATGCTTTGCTCTGGCACACTGTGGAGTTAGGTGTGAAATACAGGCCAAATATTTTACTAAGTCCCTTGGGACGCGCAGACTTTGCATTAAAGTAAACACAAGAAAGAAATAGTTTGATTTAAAAAGCGTCAACTCGACGGAAGTCTGCATTCAACTTGCAGCAACTCAACGTGAAAATTACCCCTTTATTATTCAAAGAACGTTTGGCATGAAAATATAAGTAGGCAAAGTAGAAAAAAGAGGTCTGCATGCCCTTGGGGGATTTTGGACAAATGAAATCAGTGCCAGCAGAACCACAACGAGCTGTCGAGAGTTCATTAGGGGTTAGGGAGACATTAGTCAAGGGAGCTGCGCCAAGTATGCATATGAAGGAGGCAATTAAATAGTTAATTTGCTTATGTTTGAGCAGGTGAGACCCAGGTGTGAAAAGTGCCCCGTTTGTGTACACGGCGACGTGTCACTGGATGTTGACATAAATAGCAATGTCTGATATAAAGTGCCAATAGTCACCAGGGGAACTGGCAATCAATGGGCCCCTCTCTCCCCCGTCCCTCGTTCAATACGCTATTGTTCGGCGACAATATTTTTCGGCCTGATTGCACTCACGATGAGTACAAATTGGAAGCTCTCACAGGCTTTAATCCTCTTCAAACCGAGAAGATTCAGAGTGCTGTATTGTTACTTTCTGTGTCCAACGAAAAACCGGATTATTTGTTCGTCAGATTAGGTACTGGCCAACAGAGGTGCGTGAGGCGAGAAAGGTTGTTCTGTGGTATTACAAACAACTTTGCATCCCTCCCGAGTTATTTGACCCCTATCTTTCATGATTTTTTTTCACGTGTACTTCTTTAGGCGGGTATAAAGTTGCTTTATAATGTACATATTCAAAGCGGCAATCAGCAGCAAAACACACCAAAATAGGTCCACGAATCATCAGTTGTTACCAACAAAAAATAACCACAATAAATAATATCCTTCTGTCGCCGCTTAGTTGTTTAATGTGTCAAAAGATCACCCTCGACATTACTTCACCGCGGATAGACGACTGTCTCTGTATACTGGAGTGTGAAATGTCTCCAGCCGTCATGTTGTCGTGTACAGGGTACATTGAGTATCAAGCGCTAGTGTTCCAAGTCGTTACTTGGGAGCAGGGACGTGCCAATGCATAGGTTTTTCTGAAGGCAGAGAGCTGTAGTGTGGGCTTTGAAATTCATGGTTGGGGGACACATAATCAAATCCTCTACCGACAAAGAGGGATGCATGTATGTCTTTTCCTTTAGGCCTTTAACTACGTTCGTCATCATGAGCCCGGAACGCGGATCAAAGCGTCTCGCACTTGAGCGAGCGCATAGGTGTGACCTATCGCGCCGACATCGGTTTCAAATGTTGCGACGTCAATCTCGCAATGAATACACTTTTTTGAGGCGGCTGTCAAGGCGGTGGACCGGAGGTGCTACGAGGCGGATCAAATGCCTTTCAGTGGGTTTCAGTTGGATTTTCTTGAAGCAAGCAAGACACCAGTCGGTCGGTCGACCAGCCGCCCGTGACGGGTGGAGCGAAATACCTGCATCACCTCTTAAAGTCATGATGGGAAGGGCTAATGGGCAATTAGACGTTAATGTTTTATTTGCTATGCTAATTAGGACAACCTCCCCACCGCTGTTCTCAAGTTTTTCGCTCAGGTGTGCGGTGCCTGTGCTGGCAAATATATATTGAGGCAAAATTATTTAAACATTTGGCTAATTTCTGTTCACAAGCGTGTGAACGAATAGATAGGAGGGATTAATGTGTTTATATTCAGTGACTACATGTAGAACCTACTTGTAGCAAAAGCGTTTCTATTTTTACGGTGTATTTTCAAACAAATTAATGTATAAACGTAGAATACCTGGATCTTGCACGTTTAAGGTCGTATTGTGGAGGTTGATATTTTTAATATAACCAATGCGTTATCTACCGTTAAGTGGAATGCTTCATCAGTTGTGTAATCATTTAGATTATCAAAAGTCTCAGTTAGCAGCCAGTGTAACTGTAAGACATTTAGCTGCTAGGAACTTTTTTCTGATTACTGGTGAATCAAAAAAAGGAAGACTCAACATTTGAGTTTATGTAATGAAACGGAAAACTTTCAGTTGACTTCAGCCAAATTTTATATATAATATTGGTATAAAAAGGGGAGTAAAGTCTCGTATGAAGTATTGTGAAAAGGAAAAAAATCTGTCGCCTAAACTGAGATTTTTAAATACCACACGGCTGCTTTTGAATGACAACCCAGCGCGAGGCTTCAAGTAAGACGGGAAATAGCGACGTGGTCCACATAGCAACATCTGGTTGTTCTTCCCTCTAAAACCGTGGGAATTATAACTTGAAGAAAACATATATCAGAAATAAGTGTCATGAAATGATAGAAAAAAAGATCGATTAGCTTTATGAAAAAAAAAGAGCGAGCGAACTGCAGGTGTGTGTTAAGAAATCTGAGTACGTTTTCTGGTTAGCAGTCTGCACCTGTGACAACCGGCCTGTGCAACCTCAATAAACATGTAGATACCACTCGTTCTGGTCGTACAATGATCCTTTTGAAATTAAGAAAAATAAACTGGATAAAATATTGCTATCACTGGTTAAGCTTTTTGAAACAAATGTCCATTTTGCCTTTTATTAATTTTTTTCAGTCATTAATTTCTTCATTTCATTTACTTATTTTATTTTGACAGGGTATCGTCGATTAGAGTAATATTGTCAACCAACTGCTTGAAAGCACGCTGTCTTTTGTTTATTTCTATTCTTGATAGTAAAAACAAGCAAAAGCAGCTCAAAACATGTCTGATATTTGATAATCAACACTGCAGTACTATCCCGTCTTTTTTTTTTAGTAAGCAAAAGAATTGCGACCAAAATTCATGGGTCGTTCTATTTGAATGCATTCATCAAGCTGAAGCGCCCTTTTCGCCTTGTTTTTAAGCCAAACCGGCGCTGGGAAAAAGTGCCAACAGTAATATAACAAAATACCATTGAGCCAGATTGATGAACTTTGCAGCTGCTTTTGGCACGAATCGACATACGTTTAACGTATCAACACTTTCATTACTGTAATAACTTAACCCCCAATCTTGTGAACTGAAGTAAAATAGGACGCGTCCAATCTCTTTAACAAACGCTTTGCGTGTTTAAGGATACCCTTCGCTGTATGGAAGATCAATCAGCAGAGAGGTATATGCGCCGGACAACACCCTTTTTTGTTTTTCCAGGACTCATTTTTTTCGTCAGGTTTTACGGATCACCTCTCGCCGAGTTCTGGAATGGGCAGGATGCAGAGAGAACAAGACAAAAATGTATAAGTTGGCAGGTACAAAGCATAGCCCGCATCGTACAAAAGAAATGATTAACATGTCTGAGATGCTCTGCCCTCGCAGCGATGATCGACAGAAGAAACATTAGCCCGAACGGAAAATGTTGCTGCTCGCCGCGCTTTCTGAAATAAAGCAGACAGACTTCACACATCAAGATGGCTGATTGACACGGACAAAAGGGAAGAATTAATTAAAGAGATACTTTTCTGGCTGCAAGCTTGCTGCCGAAAATGATAAACATTCCTCACTTAGCAATATGCCTACATTCGTTCTGACTTGACGATCTTTGCAGCAATGGTTCCAGAATCACAATGCACGCAAATATTCCAGTATATGGACAATTTTCGGTTTTAGTTGCATAATTTGCATGATATTGAAATGGAGATTTTATTCTCTTAATTAACTTTGACAGATCTCACAGCACTAGAGTAGGCGATTTCATTCCAGAAATATGCACTTAATCCACACCAGTTTAAACCTCCATAACTAGTCATATATGACCGTGTTTTTTCAAGTCTGGGAGGTCAATTAATCTTTCGCCAGAAGGCGATGAATTTCCTGAAAACGAAATAAAAGACGGGTGCTGGTCAGTCCGTATTATTTGGATAGGATCGTATGACTCTATTATCGGGAGAGTTCTTGTTTTCTAAACAATTCTCGACACACTCGTCCTCCCATGGGCACACTGCTGGTAACCACGCAGGCCAAATGTGTTTGTTGTTCCGAGCACATAATTACCATGATTATTGCAGCGGGAAGAGCAGGGAGCCGCTTTGCGGGCCGTGCAGCAAGCAGGAGTGGCAGTTAATTATAAGATAATTGGCAGGGCATTTTTTGATCCACAATCCCCAAGAAGAATACGAGTTCTCCTTGCATGGCATATTCTGTGAGGTTTATGTCGACATTTCATGTGATATTTATGTAATCCATTATTTAACAACCACCCTCGTTTGACAAACCGTTTGTTTTGTGACCCACATGCATTTCTTTGTTAAAAGAATTTGGTCATCAACCACACCTCACAATTCTTGACATTTCCGATGGCCCATACCTTCACATTTGTCATTGTGATAAAACTAATTTGTCACAGCTCTCCGCCTTCCCCAACATCAGCAAATTTTATTTTTTCAATTCCGTTTATCACCAGGCTCAATTCAACAGAAATAGTTATAATTCACGTTTTTTTTATTCAGCAGAAGTGCTTCCTACTAAATTGCCGTTAAAATCGAATCAATTTATTATCAGTTTAGGATTCCCATCTAGTAATTTTTATGCTTCAATACACAATGAACTCCACTTTTAATAAATAGTAAATGTTTGAGGCGTTTGGTATTGAAATCCGAGAAAATGAAGAGTCAGACATATTTATCGTAAATGGAGAAGCATGGTAACTCATAAATTTATACTGCATTTTATTCGTAGAATTTTATGTACAATAGGATCTGTACAAAACTTATGAAATACAAATGAAATGTACAACAATACAATTCGCATGTACAGGAAATATTTGGGAAAATTTCCAGTTAGTCTTTAGTTCGTCCAGTTGTGGCTTGAATACGTCAACAGACATGCATGTTGTTCTTTTTTCGATGGAACATTGGATACCGAGCATAAGAACACATCTCAAATATATATAGCCACGCCTCTTTGCTCCACTACGGTAAGCTCCTTGGCGCGTAAGGCTACGGGAGCAAAACTTCCAAAGAACTTCCCATAGGGCACATGTTGTTCACTTAGTGAATATCATCGAAGCGCTCAGCAAATAGCTCCCCACACATATCGATATCAAATCACTGTCCATGTGACACCCTTGAAAATTTCTTGAAATATTGCATATCAACTGTGATAAAAATAAGTACCAAGCTAAATGCTGACAAATAACTTAACGAACTGGGTTCTTAATATTGCACCAATACAACTGACACCTGGAGCTTTTCCGCAATATCACTTGCATCCTCAATTGTAACTCTCTGTAAACAGTTAACAATAATAATTTAATCACGATTCTATTGTGGTCAATTCTAAAGACAAAATTGACTCAAAAGACAGGTCTCAATGCATGTAAGTCAGTTTTCACAACTAATGCAGAAAAATAATGAAAATACCAATAATTGCAGGAATAAATAAATGTAAAACAATGGCAATGGATTTTAAAGAAAATAGACCAATATCAATCAGCCCATACACGTCAGCTGCACTCTGCCTAGATGTTTATCATGGACATCTAGAAAGCTCTGTGACCAGCTGTGACACATATGCCTGGGATAAAATACATAGGAAATGTACCCTGCTCTGCAAGCAATTTAAGGGGAAAAAACACTGTTTATTACCAGACAACTAAAATATGAATGGTCCACTGCCCATATTAAATGTTCCCACCCATCTTCAAATCAAGGCACAGCATCTGTTTGGCAAGTACTGATCTGAAGGGAATGCTGGGCAATGGTGCTGAAAGGCAGTTCAGTGTGAAAATGCTAATGTGTCATAGAATCTGACGGTGATAATACACTTTGGCTTGTGTCTGGCGTAGAGTGTCCATACTTCAGAGACGGTTTATTGAAGGAATCTCCAGAGTTAGTGTCTTCCAGTAAACTCCTGTGATACTGTTCAGTTGGAGATGATATATTTGCATTTGGTTTGTGGTCTTTAGGGGAAGGCCTATGGGATTTTTGGCTTTGTTTTTGATGCAGTCCATCCTTGGACGAAGGACTTCTGTATTCAGTTCTGGGATCTTTATTTGATCTTTCTCTGTCTCGGCCTCTGTCTCTGTCATAGTAATCCGATTTTCTCTTTCTGTCTCTATCTCGCTCTCCACGATATCTAAAAAAAAAGACGAAATATGCAACTTACCCTTTCCTGAATGTTTTTCAACTGTGTACACTCTCAATCTTATATGAACATGATAGTCATTTACTGCAAACTTAGTCTACTATATTTACCTTTTGAAAAAAGTCAAATTTGTTTAAGTGTGGATGTCATCAATAAATTAAAATCTAAAAACTGTACTATCATCTTTTTTAAAAAATTAATTTTCAAGTTCTGACAGTTAAAGCAATGAATATCTCTTCCCCAGTCCTACCTGTCCTCATGCCTGTGTGCTCCCTGGTCTCCTCCTGCCCTGTAGTCAGGTCTGTCAGGGCGCTCTCCCCTGTGATGGAAGTCTGACCTGTGCTCCCCTTGTTTGTGTTCCCTATTCCTGTTGTGCTCCCGACTGTACTCTCTCCCATACTCTCTGTCATAGCGATGGTAGTTGTCACGATGGTAGTAGTCTTGCCGCTTGTGTTCCCTAAGAAAGACACGAAAAATATAGTTTTTATGGGAGTAAGCACAGTGAAGCACATCATATTGAGACCACAGGACAATTGCCTTGCTACAAAGTTTTAATGAAGTACCAAAAATGATTCCACATGTTTTCCCTGAGATTAGAAGGAGAACATTTAACCAATTGCTTGACAAGCTGAATTATAGATCAGCTAGCAAGGTCTAGTTTCATTGTGTCCCTCTCAGCTGACAACCTCTTGCCATTTATTGGCTTTTTTATCCAGCCCATGGAATTGGGAGGAAATACCATTGTTATGACAGTCATCAGCTAAGAATGACTAAATACAAAGAAGACTCCAGAGGTCTTTCATGACTTGATCCAGAACCGCGTAGTAACAGTAGTCCTTCAATGTTTTTTAAATAATTATTAAATAAAATCACTTAACAATAATTTTTATTGAATCAGATCTAAAAAAAAAAAAAAAAAAAAAAAAAAAACATATCCCCCAGCATTCTACAAATTCAAATGACACAATCAGTCCAGAGTCATTCAGCCATGCTGACCACTCACCGTGGAGGTACATCATGTGCACCAGGATGGAAGCTACGCTGGCCCTCATTAGGAGGAGGACGGTTATAGGAATTTTCAGAGTGACTGGAAGATAAATTACAACCAGTTTTTATCATTTAAAATAACCTAAACCATAAATCTCAACTATGTCAATTAACTTCTATACACAAAGACAAAAGCTTTAACAAAACACTTATTCCAGCAAGCATTTAAAAACAACACAATATAACAAACGAGGATGAAAGCCAACATGCAATTTTTAGCCCATGCTGACAAATAAATTTTCATCTGAGAACTACAAAATACATCATCCTGGCTATATATAAATGAAAAGCAAACTTTATGCTTGTGAAGATCCCACCAGTTACAGTTTGTACTCACCGATTTCTCTGCTGCTCGTCAATGCTGGAAAGAGGGCTAGCGTGCTGCCACCTACTGAGAGGACTATTCGTACTGCCTTCCCACCCACTAGCAAGCACATTACGGAAAGACGGTGGGTGGTTATTATAGGAGGTGCTGGTGTTGGCACGCTGCCCATTGCTTACACTGGAAGTGGTAGTACTGCAGTGGAAAATAAATATAGAAATAAAAAGTCGAAGGCTGGTTCAATTCATTCAGAGTGTCTTATGCACATGCATATAAAAGCAGCCAACAAAATGGCACAATCAAGTGATAACTGAACTCCTCAATAAAAAGCAATTTGCCCCCTTCAGAAAAAGTGTGGTCACTTTTACAAGACCCCATGATGCATTCCTGTCTGCATCAAATGCTGGGGAATTTCTTATTCATGTACACAACCTTGCAAAGGGCCTGGGCTCTTTTCCAAATATCACAAAATGGCAAATACAGTAGATAACAAAAACATCTTCTGGTTCCTAGAACTGCTTGTAAAAAAAATTTTTTTAATTACCCTCAAGCCCGCCCTTCTTACACATATGGAGCACACTGGTGAGAACACATACCAGTATTTGTTGCAGATATGAATGTTCTTCTTATAATATAAAATTCTCAAGTGATGATGGTAGGCAAAATATTACAGGTGGACAAAACTTTGAGGAGTTCACATTTCCTATAATTATAGGCAATTCTTATACAAGCAAAATTTCACAGTCCCATAAACCAAACATCAAGAACTGCTTAGTGACACGAGTTTCATTTCCTCATTTCTTAATTCTTTTGTCAAATTTGGTAAAAAAAGTTTGTTTACACGAACATGAGGGAACACAACCCAGTTTTTTCCCCATACTAGCATGCAGGGCCTGTAAGGAAACGTGACCAAGGCGCCAGTAGGACTACAAAGCAAACAAGTCTGCCATGGCAAGCCCTATTACGCATGCTCACTGGACAATATACATACAGTTCAAGTCTATACTCACTGCTCTCCCTTGCCCAGAAGATAAGACAGTTCATTTATATTGTGTTAAATAGCTATACCAACCTATCTCTACTCCTTTCTCCTTCAGCTTGCCTCTTTAATTTCCTCTGCTTACTTTCTTCTAGAGGTCTTTTCTTGCCTCTCCTACTTTGTTGATTAACAGTTTCCCCCTGACTGCTTTCTGGGTTCAATGCCTGAAAAAGAAAAGTAACCTTTCACTGCAAAACTCCACCTAACTACACTTAAATTATATATGAAAACAAATTCAAATGATTAAAATTCCTGCCCCGAGTAGTTTTAAGACAACGTTTGAACCTGAAGATCTGTACTGACCTCTGTTCTGTCCCTTTCTTCTTCACGTTTCTTGCAAGCATGTTTGTACAGCTTGTGAAGCTTCCTTGCATCAAACTCGGTAAACTTGGAGACAAAGATCCACAGATTGCTAAAAAACATAGATTAAACAGCCTTTTTACAATTATTGATAAAAACATATTCAAACATAGACATATATGACTGCATAGCACTTTTTTCCCATGAAAACACTTTCTTTAAATTTTGATGAGTCTCTTTATCTAATGCTCTTGCCAAAATAGCCATATGCCTAAAACAGAGGAATTTAGCTTGGAAAGAGTAGTATTTTGCCTTTTTTTAAATATCAACTTGGTGAAAAATCAAATATTTAGCTAAAACAAAACAAGAAGAGACTGTTAGAGTAACCTGGGCATCTACACTGCAACATAAATGAACCCATCTTTCACTGTATCTCTCTATGCAAATACATTAACATATTCATACGTGTGTTTATATATATATAAATACCTTCGCCATTCTTTAATCTTATCTGGATCATTGAATTCCCCCAGGCACTCATTGATATGGTCTCCTATCTTGAGTAAACATGTCCTCATATGTGTGAGCACCTCCTTCTCAGACAAACCCTCATCAGGGTTGCCCAGCTGTTTGAGAGCCTTCTTCACGGGTCTCATTTTCTCTTTGCACTGGGAGAGATTACAGTAAATGCTGATGAATTTCTTGGAAAAATAGTCATAAAGGCATACTCAGGTAAAGAAATAATTTCCAGGCCAAAGATTTTTTTTAATGATGTGGTAAACCTACTGAAATGAAAAAATTTTTTAACCCAAGTTTTGTTCTTTTAACTGTTCAACTTTCTTTAAATGTTATAAAAGCAACTTGGCAATTTAAAAAGAAGAATTTGACTAACCTCGTTAAATGTGGAGGGTTCCAAATCTTCAACTGCTACAGATACTGGTTCAGAGTTGGCAGTAAAATGCATTGGACCAGCTGCCTTCTTCTTACTCTTCTACAGTACAAAAAAATAAATATAAATGCATATATCTAAAGATTTCATACCACCTTTTCATATCTCTCATCAAATGTATTATAATATTTTGGGGGTTGTTTAAGTCGTACTTTTACCCTCATCTACTTTACAAATGAGCCCTGTTACCTTTTTCTCTTTCTTCTCCTTTTTCCTGATTTTCTTCTCCTCTGCTGCCTTGTCTTTTCCCTTCTCCTCACCATCCTTCTTGTTCTTCCCTTTCCTCTTCTTTGGACTTTCCAGCTTACTATCTCCAACATCCATCGTTGACTCATCTAAACTGATGTTTTCCTTTTTCTCAGATTCACTAGCTTTCTTTTTCCTCCTGTTTTGCTTCTTGGGTTTTGTTTTTTCATCCTATTGAGAGGAAAGCATACAACTGTAACACGTTTTGTTAATGTTCAACTGAAGTAATAAGTCAACACTTAATAAGTAATGCATTACACATGATTTCAACTGACCCCAAAAACCTCACACCCACCTCTCCTTTATTGGGTTCCATCTGTTTTCTAAGAATCTTGAGCAAATAGTCAACACGGGTTTGCAAGTGCTTGGCTTGAGGTTTGAGATCACCATCAGGCAAGATCTTGTCATGTAAATTTAGGTCTGGGTCCATCTTGATGGCTTCCCAGCTTCCCACTCCATATTCGTAGACACCTTTGAGAAGGCTGGTGTCCTCCTCCTCCCCCCAGGGACAGTCCCAGTTAGCAGACTTCACCCTAGCTGTGAGTGTGTACCTGAAACATCCACACGTTCACATTAGCTATAGGTGCACTTACCATCATCCACCTTTCTCAATCTGAATACATTTTGACCGTCTCTGGTAAAAATTAATTTTTGGTCATGACCAAAAACTGTAACTCTATTATGAGGGTAAAGGTACCAATTAATCAGAGTGAAACAAAGTCCATCATGCCTATCCCTACACATTCAAAATAAAATACCAATTTTTTTCTATAATTCAAACATAAAACATGAAACGGCATCTGGGCATTGTCAAAAGGACAAAATTTCGGAAATTAAATATTTAATACTAAACAATATACATACTTTTTCCTCTCTTCCTTTTCTGCTGGAATGGTTTTGGTGAGAGGCTCCAGCTCCTCCATGGCACTTAATACTGACTTGGCATTCACTGTCACACTAGACAACTTGATCACTGGACCACGGTGGGTCTTCTTGCCTGCTTCAGAAATCACAAGTATTAGACTTTTTATATTATGTTTACTAGTATAACAGAACTTTCATTTAACTGATCTTACTTGCATTTTTAATAAAAATAATTACAGCAGCAATACAGTCAGTTATGGTGTTCTTTTCTCAGCTTTCTCTCCATCTCTGTGGGAGCTGTCTTGAAAATTTTTAGTTTCAGTGGCATGAAAACAATGACTCAACTTCATGCACCATATTTGAACATACCTTCAAAGTTTGGATCCTCCTCTAGCTTGGTTTTATACTCGGCCATGGCCTGCTCACACTCCCTGTGTAGCAGCTCAGCTAATCTCTTCAGGTCAGCCTGGGACTTCTCAGACAGCTCAGCATCACAGGCTATGGCATCCAGTCTGGAATATCAACAGAAGTAAGGCAAACTGATACTTTGACATGGGTGCTATCATTAGGAGAAATTATTACTTTATACGACTGGCAAAGTTTAATACTGTATCATGTACCATTATAATAATGAAGTTTAACTTCATGTTATTAATCAAGTTTGCTTATTCACCTGCTGAGAGGATTTCCAAATCTCTTGAAACTTCTGATGAACCTGCGAACCTCGGCGTCTGTGAAACCCTTGATGGTGTCTCTAGCCACAGTCCGTGGACGGCCTCGTTTCTTGGGCTTATCATCATCTCCAGAATCACTGTCACTACTTTCGTCTTCCTCCTCCTCCTGTTTTCTGCCTTTCTTTTTCTTTTTTCCACCATCAGCATCAGACTGTTCATAGTCAGGGTCCAGCTGAAGTAACATTAACAATGACAGTTTATAAAGGCTTGAAATTCTTAAGTTTCTTTTACACACCAGGCTAATCATTTTTTGATGATCAATTACTCTAACTTAAGCCTTTCACACTAAAAAATTAGTGGTTATTCACCTGCTGTAGGGTTTTTCTACTCCTAGGGGGTAAGTGTAGGTTTAGTAGCTGTTGCTGCCTTTCCTCTTCTTCAACCTTCTGCCTTTCATTTTCTGGTATGATTTCTTCCCAGGATTTTGCTATGACAAGAAAAAAAAAATTGCATCACAACATAAAAATAAAGATCCTGAAAAAACTGCCACACCAACCACAATCTGAACATCATTGTGTGCATGTAAGTTTGTGTAAACAATAATAATAATAAAATAAATATCCAAATAATCACCCTTTTCTGCCTCTTCCCTATGAATATTTTCAATCTCCTCATCTTCCATATTGTCAAAACTGACGACTTTGAAAGCAGACAACAATTCCTCCCCAACACTGTGGTTATCCTCTGTTTCCCGTGTCTCCGCCCTACTCAGGATGTCATCTATGTCCACATGAGGTTCTTCCTCCTCGCCCTCATTTTCCTTAAAGAGATCTTCAGCACCAAATTTTAAAATTGCAGTCAATTCCTCCTTGTTGAATGGAGTACTAGAGCTAAAAGAAAAAAAATGAAAAAATGTTTAATGAAAGCTCTGAATTAAAATCAAAGTTATGTAGATTCTACTGAGAACAAAAGAAATAGTGCAATTATGAATAAGATAACAAAATTTTACTTCTGACTGGCTGAATGTGTACCTTTGACAGCTTTTCCATCCACTTATGAATTAGCAAGCTAAATTCAGTTAACATCCAAAAACTGAACACCTCTTACCTAGCTCCGGGCATTGACCCTCTGTTGAGCACCGTTCTGCCTGTAGTGTCCATTCGTTGGATGATGAGATGATCTAAAACCATCTTTCTTTTGGCACGTTCAATGATGTCTTCTTCTACACTATTTTTTATCACAAGACGATACACACTAACCTATAGAAAAGAAAAAAAAAAAAAATGAAAATCTGAAGACTTTCAAAAAGTCAATAATTTATGCTAAGGGAGGAAAAAAGTAACCATCTGCTGTGTTAACATTACAGCCAACTAGGACTAGAAGCAGACTAAACCTGACATCTTGAGAGTTAGTCTGTAAAAATCTGGTATTATCAGATGCAGTAAGTCTCATTTAAGATGCAATAAAATAAGTACTTGGTTCTTCTGCCCTATTCTGTGAGCTCTGGCCTGAGCCTGCAGGTCATTCTGAGGATTCCAGTCACTATCAAAGATGATCACAGTGTCTGCTGTAGCAAGATTCACACCAAGCCCTCCAGCACGTGTGGAGAGCAGGAAACAGAAGTCCTGGAAATTGAAAATGCATATATGTCATTGAGTAGCTTGTTAAGTCAATCAAAAAGTGCCCAATATTTTAAGTAGCATGATTACCATGCCACAAACTGCTAGCTGATCCTTTAACAAAAGATGAAGCAAACTGACAGTTTAAAATAAATACTGGTCCTATGAGTAACAAGTCCATTCTCAAACATCAAGCCTCAAGTAAATAAATTAGAATCCACACTATACACATGTAACTCTATACAGCATACACAGTCAGGTATATATTTATGGAGTACTCAACATACATATATAGATCACATACCTGGGATCCCTCTGCATTGAAATGGTCCAAGGCCTGTTTCCTCAACTCACCTCGTATAGACCCATCTAACCTCTAAAAACGAGTCAAACCAAAAAGTTACAGGATGGTTAATAATGAAATACATTTTCTTATCATGTGTCTTTCTTTTTTAATTCTTCTATAAAATCTAAGCAGATATATAATTAAGTAAATAAAATAAAAAAGTAGACTTCATACAACCAGAATTTCAACTACACAATTTTATTGCCCACTTATTGCCACTATATCATTAACAGATAAGTAAGGATTCACTTACTTGGAATGGAAAATGTCTTAACTGCAGATATTCTGCAAGAATGTCCAGCATTCGCACCATCTGTGAAAATATTAGTACTCTGTGGCCCGTTTCCCTGAGACGCAACAGCAGTTTGTCCAGGAGTATTAACTTCCCACTGCACCGAATCAGATTCTGGAGAGTAAAAGCCATGGTAAGTGAAGTGTCACACATGTATAGAACACTATTCAAATAGGTGAAAAGGAGATGAAGTGCTGACATTATGCTCACATGCAGAAACGGTGGAGAGGTAGCATCTCTTTACTCCCACTTACGGATTTATAAGTTTTTCTGTTAAGTCTTAAATTGAGATTAGATGGAGTGGGGTCGAGATAGCTGCCTAGGCCAAAAAAATTTTGGTTTCCAAAAAGTCAGAAATCCACCAATAGTCGGAAAAATCTCACTCCTTTTATAGATATATTAGTGTGTACATTAGTGTGTTAAACTAGACTTGTTTAAACAAGTATTACTCCCAAAAGCGCTCAAACTGCTTACTGATAGTCTGTCCTGTTGCTGCTCCTCTTCTGGATCTGGGCCTCTCACTAGGTGGGAGTGGTTACAACATTTCTTCAGCTCCATCACCAGATTGATGAAACCAGATATGCTGCCTTTGACACCTTTACTCAGAGCTTTGTAGTTCTTTGTAAGGATCCACCTGTAATACTGCTTCTGAATCTTGCTCATTTCCACCCTCAAGATTTGTTCAACCTGAAAAATGAAACCTTCAATTCACTGAAACAAATCTTTTAATGGATAATTTTCAATCAATGATCTCTAATTTACTTAAAGGTAAAAATAAGATCAAATCAAATTTATTTAGTCTAAAGTGTTTTTGTTTACAATATGTTAACTACAACACCTTTTCAAGTATTTAAACAACATACTTTGGCTGGAAGAGATTTTTCCACATCCTTTTTCACTCTCCTCAACAGAAATGGTTCTAGTTCTTTGTGAAGGGCAGAAAAGCCAGTCTTGTCAGCTGATGAATGGCGCTCTTCAAAATCCTCCCAAGAGTCAAACCTGCAACATGAAGATGGGGAAATATCAGTTATACGCTTACCATATTTCAAAACAAAAACTAGTAATAATATATGTATTTGCAATGGTAGACCAGACACAGTACTTGTCTTAAAAACACCAGTCACTTATTTGCAGTCTTGAGAGCAAAAAATATAAATATCAGGACAAAATTCTACTTACTTATTTGGCATAATGAAGTGAAGAAGTGACCACAACTCCTTAAGAGAGTTTTGCAGAGGAGTACCCGTTATAAGCAGTCTATGGTTTGTGTCAAACTCAAATAAGGACTTGTACAAAAGGGAGTCATCATTTTTCAGACGGTGAGCCTCATCCACTGCCAAGGATGCCCAGGCCACACTCCCCAAGAAAGACTGGAAAATATGAAATAACTCTCTGAAATGAAGCTGATTCAAGTACCACTGCTGCTTTTAACTTAAGTACAAAATATCAATGGAAGAGAACTACTGTATACTACATGTCATACTACATGTCATAACATAGATAATATTACTGCTCATTTGGTTTTTAAAAATTTGCACAGCTTATTTCTGACAAAAGAAAATGAAACAATGTTACAAGCATTTTTAAAATGTACCTTGTCTTTTAGCAGGATTTCATATGTGGTTATCAACACATTGAACTTTAATCTCTTGTTTCCCAGGTGGCACCATTCAAATTCTCTTATCTGAAAAAAACTTTTTTTAATTAACCTGCATAGCACATGCCCTTTTAAACAGCTTAAAGTCCTAATGGTCAGAATGGTATAAAAGTGTTTGTTTTCACTGATTAATATTTCCAAAATGCATATGCTTTTTCACATCCAAATAATACATTTAAGCAAGCATGTACCTTATTCCTGCTGTTGATGTCTCCCAAATAGACTACAACATTCATATCAGGAGCCCACTGTGCAAATTCTCGCTGCCAGGCAACCACTGTAGACAAAGGCACAACCAGAAGGAAAGGACCATACAACTGATGGGTGTGGCTTAAATAAGACTGGAATGCTATTGTTTGTATGGTTTTCCCTAAACCCATCTCATCAGCAAGGATCACACTGTTATCCCTGGAAAATATTAGTAGTACATTTTCTAGTTTTAATAAATAAATAAATTTATAATCAAAATATTTAAGTGACAGTTTTTTCCAAACTTGATTAAAAGGGCTGGTACTTCTCATTTTCAATATTATTTTCAATTTCAATTTCCTTTTGAATGTAGTATTTCAAGATAACTAAAAAGGTAACTGGATCTAAATCTTTACAAACTGTACAAAGGCAATCCTTACTTGCACCATGTGGATAATAACCAATTCAGCCCATCTAACTGATAATCTCTCAAAGTCAACTGTTCAGGGCCACCTATAGAGCTTGGTTGGGTTTTCAAAGGAACAAACTTGGGACGGTACTTCAAGGCCTGAAATATCACATTGTTGTTAACGACCACAGAAAATGTGGCAAAAAGTATCCAGACATACTGATACAATATAAACAAAAAATCTGAAGCATCTAAAGAATATTACCAAGAGGTTCATAATATACATCTCCATCATAGCACCTCATCCACACAGCTAATATTAAGAATAAACTTTTTCGGCATAGTTTACCTTTTTTTCATGTTCCCTTTTTCATGTTCCCTATTTATAAATAAGTTTTCTTAAACTTTCAACCAAGTTGCATATACTGTACTTAAAAATATATATACCAAGTCTAACTAAAATCACACTCACTCGACAGAGTTTGCTGGGAATTTTCTGTGACTTGTAACGTGCTTCATAGCTCTCCACTTCCTTAGGAAACTTTCTGCTGATGAGTCCCCCATCCTCCCATGTACAATCACAGTATGGCAGTCCCTGCCACTTGCATAAATAATCAGGCTGACCACTGACGCCTTTCACATTACTATGAGCTGGAGCATGAAAGGGCAGTTAAAACAGTTACTTCTGTCCAATTCAGGAGAGCAATCAAGAAATAAATCAAATTGATCCCATCTGTTAATGTGGTCCTCACTTTTTAAAAATTTTATACTCAGTAAGTAGACTAATTCATGCACTTTGGCTTGCTTTCACCAAGGGCTGCCATTGCCAAGTTAAAAAACTCACCTATAATCCTCTCCACGATTCTGTTCTGTTCTAAAAGCTCTAGAGACATCTCTACTTGGCACTGGAAATATTCTATATCTTCTGGGCTGCTGTTGGATGTCCTGAAATATAACAACTTTCATTTTAGACAACATGCGAGTCTTACATAACAGTACTGATGGGTCTCATTGTCATATAACATCACTCTTATCAGCAAGCAGGCCAAATTCACCCCCCGCCCACCTCCTAACTTTCTTTTTATTCAGGCACTGACAGAATCCATGAATCTTTCTTCAAAAATCCTGTTGAACAAATCTGCCAGATTTTCAATGTGTAGAATGCATACCTTCATATGGATCTAATCAATTGTCAAATAGATTATTTGTTCAAATCTTGTGCTACCTGACTAATCACTCGGAGGATACTTTTTTCTTTCATACAGTATCACAAAAAAAAAAAGTTTTCTACTAAACCACCACAAACCACTTGCACAGAAGTAGGTTCACTTATCACATACCATTCTTTGATTTCTTCCTCTCTCTTCTTGAAATTCTCCACCTTCTTCATTCCATTAACTTTCTGTTCAAGCAGGGATTCTTCACTCTCCCATGTATTGTGAATGTGAGACCAGCCCTTCCATTTGATTAAGTACTGTTCAACAACATCATCTGTGTCTGGGTTTACTCCATCATTGGGATCTCCATTGTCTTCTACATTGTATATTGTGGTTTTGCTGCCTATTGCTAAAATATATTTTCCCTCACTGCTGAAGCTGATGATATATCAATCTGCATCTTCATTAATTCATATGTTTTCTTTCTTTCTTTCTTATTTATAATTTCTCTTAATTTAAGTCTGCATGAAAATTTGACTTGGGTCAGTATTCAAAACTCCCCAAAACTGGTGGTTAAATATCACGAGTTGCTGCACTAATATTTTTAGGCATGCCTCCACCAGGAAAAATATTTCTGTAATGATCACACTGCATGTCGGACACCAAGTTTCTGTACAAAGGCTTCAGCTTACTTACCTTCTTTCTTTCCTTTTCTTGTATCCAACACCCTCTCTATAGTCTCTGCATTATCATTGACATCTTCTACCTGTGTGTTTGTCACCTCCACCAAATCATCAGAATCCGTCTGGCTTTCAGATTCTTCTCTGTAGCTGTAAAAGTATATATTAGACACTAAAAATATTATAACTTGAAGCTAACTTTCCTTATTCAACTGACAGCAGATGTTCTTTTTTCTGAAAAGCAATCCATAAGAAATATTACAACCATCACCTTCTGTCCTTATACCTGCTCCAAAGATCACCACTCATTTTGATAGGGATGCTAAAAACTGACTACAAAACATTGGACAAAAACCATTTCTTGCCCATCAAATAAAGACATACGTATTACATGGGAAACACTGTGTCCAACAACCAAAGAGCCAATACAGATTGACGAGAAAGTAAGACTGAAAAGAGTGCAGGCATGCACCAGACAATGACAAAATGACATTTTTGGCATGCACATCAGAAAGATTGCCAGAGACCAGATCCATGCACTATGAAGTATCCATTAAGCCCAAGTGCAATAATGTGTCAAGCACAAAGGAAGAAAAAGAACGCCTGAAAGACCAAAGAAATTATAAGCACAAATCTGATATAGTTTACTCCCAATGATAATCAATCATGAATGTATTTAATACATGCATGTTGCACAGGCAAAATACTAAAAACTGAAAAGATGCCACTTCATGTCTAAAGCTCTGAAGGAGGACACTGAAATAACAGTAATTCTTGTGAAAACAGGCAATTATCCCCATCACGCTTTTGTTGAGTAGAAGGTTCTAAAAATTCTTAATAACCCTCAACAAGGTAAGCAAATGTACAATATACATGGGTGAAAGTGAAAAAAGTAATATTATTCACTGAAAACTTAGAGATGTGGGAGCTGTCTCAGTGGAAATAGACAAAACCATCACAACATAAAACACTTTCATCCATGAATATGTTGCAGGAAAGCAGGCGTGCAGGAATGGCATAGTTGGGCACAGGGGTCTTACCTAATCTTTTTTACAACTTTCCTTCGTGATGGGCGACCCCTACCACCCCTAAGGAAGATCAAAAATGACCATTAACTGAAACTGTAACTGAATTTGAATCTAATTAATAACCTTTCCTCCCAACCATACCTACTTATCAAAGGGAAATTGTTAACAGTTTCTACTATGACCTACTAATGGACACATCAAAATTTGTTGGGCAAACTTGTACTTCTGTTTTTTTTAACTCTCGATCAAGTTAACTATTGAGTTCAAAAGGTTCTTCGGACATTTATGCCCTTAAAAAAAGACCAAGATAAATCATACACTTATCAAGTTGCCCAATTAGCTCCAAGTTAATTTGCACTAGCTCATTCCTTTTTATAAATGATAATAGTCATAAACTAATAATACAAAGAACAGGCCCTTTTCACCTGCTCAGAAGCATGAGCTCACGTCTTAACCAAAATGTTTCAGTTTTCAGATGCTTAGGTAGTCACTGAAAAATTGAAAACTTCCAAAGAATCCAAACTAGTTATATCCTTTTATTAGGAAAAATCAAAGAGGATACCCAAGGGTGCAATTTAAGGTTAAGGTCTCTGTGTGTTTAAAGTTTCAATGAAAATTATTAACCCCCACCCCCAAAGACAAGATTGATTGTGTCTACAAACTGATAGTTGGGCAGCCCAATTTCAGTAAATCCCCCCACCCCAACTTCAAACTTAACTGTGCTGTTCATAAAAGTATCAATCTACAGTATGCAAAGAGGTATAAAACCGATACCTGGTAACAACTGAGCAGGACTGAAACTTCAAAAGAAATGTTAACTATCTGCCTTAAACTAATTTATTAATTACTTAAGTTTTGCTACAGAAATTTTGAATTCACTGATCTTTTATTGTAAGTATGACCAAATTTATGCAAGAATGACACCCCCCCTCCCAAAAAAAAAAAAAAAAAAGTTGGTAAGTACCTAGAAATCGATTACTTACTTGACTTTTTTATTGGTGCTTCTTGATGAAAATCGTTCCTTTCCATCTATATCACTATCACTCTCTTCACTGGAAGACTGTTTTCTTCGTCTTGCAGGAGGACGATTTCTGACTGACTTATTGTTACTGAATCTGGCATTCGGCCTACTTCTGGCTTGAGTTCTGAAAATAAAGCATCAATTCTTTATAAATATTACTCTTTGTGTAATAATACCATTACTCAAAACTCAACTTATAGTGCAGAACATCACTAGCTTTCAAGCTGAGTGATACAACACTAATCAATCATTCAAGCCTTTCTTATGTGACAGTCTGGAATTGTACCTCGTGGTGGCTTTCCGTCGTGGTTGGATTCTAGAACTTTCATCACTATCACTGTCATCATCACTACTTCCACCAAGACTGCTGCGCCAGTCCTCAGAGCTGTAAAACCATCATAATAATAATAATAATATGAGTTGTGTTGCACAATCTTAGTTCAATAAACCAAACATTTTATGACTTACAATACTACTTGTAACATCAAGTTTTTTAAACTAACCAATCTTCAATAATTAGTTAAAGAAATATTTTAATCTACACACAAGCTTAAAATGACCGAGTACAGACTTACTCTCTCCTTTTTCTACCACCTTTTCTCTTTGGCTTGAAATCATCACTATCACTGCCCTGTAAATAAATTGGACTTTGTGAAAACCAGTCTATAGTGATATCTCTATTTCAAGTCAACTAAACACCAAACAAGAAACATATTGCATTTTACTTTCATCTACGCACATCAGTTTGCATTTTAAAAGAAAATTAGCAAGCAGTTAACTTACACCTCCCACATTCAGTCTGGTGGGCTCCTTTCTCTGCCTTCCTGACCTTCTAACTCCATACAGATCTGGTTGCACTTCCCATGACTACCAAAAATGTAAAAGGAATATTGTTGTAACACAAGTAATAAGCATTAAAACTAAACTTAACTCACTTGATTAAATACTGTATGCAATTAATTTATAAACAACTTCTGACAAATTTCTGAATAAATAGTTTTAACCATTTCGAATTTCTCAGAAGTTAAAAATCTCTTGTCATAAGCATGAAAAAAGTGATTGGCATTTCAGTGAAGATATATCAATATTCCACTTCAAAAAAATAATAATAAAGTCAATGTAAATAAAAATTTAACGACATTGAGTTTAATTCCCATGAATAGAAATTATGTGCATGTCAAATTCTAGTAAATTTGAAAAAGGAGTATTTACCTCCTTGATTTCTTTTATTCTCACTTTCTTAGGTAAGTGTGACTTAACTGCTTCACTGATGGAATTCTCTTCTACATCTAAGAAAGAGTCCTCAGTTTCACATTTGACTTCTCTTGCAGAGTTCCTTGGCGATTTCTGCTGTGTTTTCTGATTCTTAGAGTCGTTGTCATCATCATCTTCGTCATCATCATCAGATTGGCTACAAGATTCTGATCCTGACCCAGATCCTGATCCAGTTTCGGACTTTGATGAGCTTCCTGATCCAGATTCGGATTCCGATTCAGAGCTGGAATAGGCATCATTATGTAAAAAACAAAAATAATTTTTTTCCGAAACTTCTTAATTTCTTATTAAATATCACAGCAATAATTCATAAAATCCTGTGAAAATAAAAAAAAAGTGTTACTATAACCAAGTTTCACATTACTTAAATAGTAAAATGATAGTAAACTTTAAAAAATAGTCTATGGCAAATTACAGCACGATCCTGATAGACCTTTAACTGACCTTGAGCCACTTGCAGATTCAGATTCAGATTCTGAAGCACTGCCCTTTCCCCCCTTTTCCTTCTTAGAATCTACATTGTTAACTTTGTAGTTTTCATCTACACTGTAGTCTGTTACTGGTAAGTCATCTGTAGTTTTTTTGTCTTCACTCTTCTTTTCTTCCTTTGGCACAGGTGCAAACAGACCAGTTTTCAAATCAGCAAGCCCAGGAAGGTCAAACTAAAAGAATGAAAAAAAAAAGAATGAATAAAACAATGCACTTACCATGCATTCTTTCATTCAATAGAAATGGAATACAAGGTAACAATAAATATCATAAAAATAAATGTTCATTTTTGTTTAACAGATCAAATGCCTTCTTAAAATCATTTATTCATTTTGAATACCATATGCCTTTAACACTGTCAAATGCTTTCCAGAAATCAGGATGGTTCCAATGAGATGGACTCTTACCTAAGTTTTTAGAGTGCATAAATGTAAAATGCACTAAGTCATCAAAAATGCTAAACAAAATGACTTAATGTACACACATCCAAATACATCATCGCCATTGGCTATTTAATATATTAAAAGTATATGTTAACAATTACTGTTCTTTCTCTTGATCAAATACTGTACGGAATTAATAACAATTATAAAGTTGGCAAAGAAACACACTATCAATATATAAATATATATATTTAAATATCTTAACTGACAAGATATTACACCCATTGTCTTTCCTGAAAAATCCAATTACGACATGGATATAATGAAAAGGAATGTTTTTTCCCCAATAAACATTTCATGAAATATGAACTCAAAGATGTATCTAAAATATTTCATGGGAATAAGTATATATATATATATATACACACACACACATATATTTTTAATAATACAACACATAATATAAAAATGAAAATATTAAATATAAAATTCCTAATCTGTGTAACACTTTGGTAAATGATATGATAAATATTTTGGCAAAAAATCTTGATCATAACCATAAAATAATTTAACTTAATTTAAACAAATTCTTTACTACAAAGGCAATGTTATTCAACCCATTCAATATGGCTGCCTTGAAAACTTTCCAAAATGTATATACCCCTTAAAAAACAGGGTTCCTAGCAAAAATGGGTCCCCCTTAAAATCTTAAATTTTTTAGTTCTTTAGTACTACATAGCATTGAAACATAACATACTTGTACATCTTGAATGTTCACCATCAATTATAAGGTGAATTAAGATAATATTTACTGACCTACTGCCAAATGAATAGACATACAGATATGACATATATATTGAAGTACACAAATACTGAAGGTCACCTTAAATTATCATCTTTACTGAAGCAATTACTTAACTTCTGGCAACTGATCAATATGCCATTTAACGATTTGCTGTGGTTTTCAAAAATTATCTCTTAAATTCAAATGAAAGTTCAGTTTATCTCTTCTAAGTGAGTGAATTACAGTATATGTTTAGCACAGTAATATTCTTGCAAAGTCAAAGAGTACCTTCAGGTTTATAACTGTTTTCTAGCACTTTATAAGGATCATTCAACAAATAAATATATAGCTGATTAATTTGCTTACCTTGCAATGTAATTGTCAAAGGGGAAAAACTTAAGTTTTACCAAATGGCACTAAGTTTTGCATGAAACAAGGGATATGGCAAGGCCACATTACCATGACTTTAAATTTGCATTAAAATGATCAAAATGTATTACATATGTTGATAAAAAGCTTTTTATGTGATTGACAGTATTTTTAAATTATCCTTCATCACTAGTTTTCTAACATGAAAAACAATAATAAATTAACAAATAACTCTGAAGTATCTAAAATCTAGAAATTAAGTCAAACTATATGTCCAAATATTTATTCCTAATAGTTGCTTAAACAACTTCAATAAAAGCAGACTAGGATTGCATAAAATAAAATACAGCAATGCCTACACGAGCAAAATTACATGTAATTATATACTGTCAAAAAATTAACAAAGTTTATACAATCCAATATGGCTTCCTTGATTCATTGAGTGACAAAATCTTATCACATATAAAGCAAAAATGGGTCCCTCTTATTTTCTAAAATTTCAAGAACAAATAAGAAGCTAGTGCTATCAGAATATCATCAACAAAACACAAGATGTGTTCACAACCTATTATGTGGTCAAATTGGACAAAGTATCAGTGAGCTCCCTTTTACATTACACACACCAGAAAATAATAAAATATAGAATATTTTCCTTGTTCCTTGGTTTTCTGACACTTAACAAATGCCAAGAATAGAGAGCACAATCTTAACATACTATAAGCAGTTATATAAAATGTGTAAGACACGTTAAATGGTCAAAAATTACACCTAAACCTACCCTTAAAACAATTGTAAAAGGGCAAATTTACACAAACTACCAAACTTGATTAAAATACAAGTTTATGTTCTTTTTATATTTAATGTACAGAATTCAGCTAACATAAATGTACATTAATTGGGAAATGGGCCTAAAAAACAGCCAAAGATTTGTAAAAATATATTATCACAAGTCTAAGACACTGCAAGCAGTTCTGGAAAAGCAATACCTCTCAAAAGAAGGGGTCTGTAGCAAAAAAGGGTCCCCTTCAGATTCTGAAAATTTCAAGGTCACCTGAAAGTCATTGGTTTAATCAGACAAATATCCAAAATTCAGACGTGTTCACCTTCTATAACAGTAAGAAAAAGTTCTTGGAAATACCAAGCATGTATAAACAAAACTGCTACTCTGAAAGTATGAAAAATTTCAGCCAAATTTATCTCTGTGAAAACAAAGTGAAAATGCACTCCTCACCAAGGGCGTGGCATCTCTATTTTGTGCAAATGTACATGAAACACAAATGAAGACAATACTTAACTAAATGTACAAAGAAAAAGGCCGAAAACAATGGTAGAAATGCAAGAGAGAATTCCATATCTCCCAAATATCTTCAAAATCAGTCACAATAAGCCCTTTTAAAATCCTTCGCAAATTCGTTTCTAATGGATTGCAGACATATGGAGACTCCAAAACTGTTAAGAAAAGTGAACGACGGTTCTTGAAATATAATTGCACCATACTGTCACCTGTAAACAACAAGAAAAACGTAAACAAAAGTAAGCTAACCTTGGTGGTCATTTTCAGGTAGGACTCATACTGCAATCACGTGGTAAATAACCGCTAAATATCTCGCTGGTCACGTCCCTCGTGCAGTTTTTTCACTTTAAAGAAGGTTTCCCAATCCTGTCCCTACTTTCGATTTCACTTCAGCACCTAGTTACGAGATGGTATTGCTCCAAATGTCCAACAAAAATCTGGCAATTTTCTCTTCTCAATGGATCGTTCCAAGTCCAAAAAATCGGTCAGTTTGAACACGTAATCTTCCAGTGACAGACATTATAACTTCCAAATACTGCATTTTTCAGTGCAGCTCAAGTCAAAAACGCGATATGCAGCAAAAATTTGCATTAATATGAGTCCAGAGAGCAACAAAAGATCAAACAATGCTGCTGCTCATGAATGCGATGCAAGAAAAACATGGCTGCCATATCTTTGTCCGTAAATTTGCAAAGCATCATGGGACAAATGACGCAAACCACGTAACGTCATCAACAAAATGCCATCTGCTTGCAGTTGAAGATACTTTTGATATAATATATAAAGTAAACATTAGGTCTCTCTCACTAGAGTGATAAAGGTGGTTATAAGCTTTAGATCTACTTCTTTTGCATTCATAGAGCTTTCAGAAAAAGTAATAGAAAATAACAAAAAGAAAGAAATGGGCATTATCTTGCTAATAGATGCTGATGTTTAAATTCTAATTATCATTATCTAAATTAATTTATGACTGATTGCTGCAAATGTGGACAAAGAACGAAAAAGAACACATTGCCATAAGAAACACTGACACACAAACTGCACACAGTGAGTCAGACGCAGTGCATGATAGCAAACACGTTTTGTGAAGAAAAGGGAAAAAATCATGATGATCTTCTGTAGACTCTTTTTTACCCATTTGCAATAAGTTATCCTTTACTGCAGGGAAAAAAGGCAACGTTTAAACTGTTTTCTCGGGTTTACTGACATACGTCTATTATTTTTCTCCTAACTTCCGCCTGTGGTTGATCTACATTTTTTGTAAGTTAAAAAGAACCATCATTGTGATAGGAGAACTATATGCGTCTTCCGCCTGGTTCTGCGCATCTACCACAATCAAGGTGTACCGGTGTAACAGGAATGGAAATCCGCCAGGAACCGTAGTCCGCTTCCCATTACTTTGTACAGGTGACATTCATCCCATATACTAGCCCTAATACATGTACTCCAACTAATCTTAACTTGTAGGCCTACTAGTCATATGGGAGCCCGCACTTCCATTCCTGTTACACCTGACATGCAAAACGTCCAGGAAGTCAAATAAACAGTTTGTCAGTGTCTGTGAAATGAATTCAACATGTTCATATATTCTCTTTTTAACTTACTTAAAAAAGTTGTGCCTAAAAATAAATAAATAAATGCTTTGCCTTTTACATTCATAGATGTACATGAAAACGTAACCACTATACGAAGGAATTCATAGGCCTACTGGATATATTTTGCTTTGTATAATTTAATCAGTATTACAATGTATGTTGTCACTTATATTTACTTAAATCGTTCTAATGATAATAAAAGCAAAATGGTAATTGTTCTTAAATGAGCTTTTTCTGATTGATTAACACTGCAAATTATACTTGCATAGGAAGTGAACAATTCAGCGCAAAATTCCCCCGTTTAGAATGTTTTTCATCACATTTTATAATATTTCCTTTAATACCCGAATGTCTAGTTCATCTTCTTCATTCATTCAAAAATTTATTCGAAGGCGGTTCCTTCCTTTATTTCATAATTTTGCTGGTTTCGATAAAACTACAAGACTATACTCGGTAGATCAGAATTCAGGTAGAATTAAGGGTCTGGAAGCACCAAATCCTCCAGAAAACAAAATGAATTGGAAATTTGCAATAATAGTTGCTTTTTTAAATACAATAATAAAAACGTATCAAAAAAGGTAACAGAACTATTTCCCGCCAAGATGGCACTATTCTGCAGATCTTTTCACATTTCGTGTTTGTAAGACTTGGTTTTTCAAGACAAAACGTTTATTTTCATTTTTTATCACCCTTTCCTCTTTATTTTAGTAGGGCTTCTCTTAGCAAAAAAATTAACGCATCAATTCAACATTTTGCAGTGACAATTTGAATTCTCTAAACGATAGGTGACCCTTGAGACTTCTTCTTAATGTACAATAGCTTTATTTTGATAAAAAATGCATAATTGAGGTAACAATCAAAATTATTTACAGTGACAATAAAAGTATAATTTCAACAAATAAAAATGTAGAACCGAAACTATTCGGTTTAGATTCTGCCCGTGTGAAAGAAACCTAAAGATATGCGAGAAGTCACTGCAGAAACGTTATTTCGTAACATGTTTACCTTCTTTTATTCCGCGATGTTATTTAAAACTGTAAGCAAATTGATCTTTGTTTGTCTAAAAACGATGTCATCGAGCTTGTGTATAGTGAGTTCAGCTCTAGGGGGAATTACGTGAGCTCTGACATCTAATCGTTTGTGTATCGCACGCCCTCGGTCTGTGGTTTTCCGGATATTTCATCCGTTGCGACGATGACCAATCGTTTCTGATTGACGGATTTTGCAAAGGAGTCAAATTCTTCACTTTTCATATGGTTTAATCAGCGAAATGCGAGTCCCTGTCAAATCCGTGTTTTGTTGATACAAAAAATAAAGCCGGTCTATTCTTCCCCATGTTCATCAACATTGAGGAAGAAAGGTGGGTTTTCATAGTGCAATCAGCCGTGTATTCTCTCTGCTTACTTTTTCTTCTGATTGTGGGAGGAGCAATGGCAGGTCTGGGAATTGTTACCAAAATAACAACCACGTACACAACTATCGACTAGAATACAGCACACTTACAATTAATTATTGTGGTGTCACAGTGGGCCCAATTGAAATACATAACACTAGGTCAAAGTGTAAAAATAACATTTTCAGTTGCCAGCCCATTTTTCAGGCTTGATGGAGTTAAACGGGTAAACAGGGCTCATAATTTGACAAATATTTTTTCTGCTCGGCCCCACATGCAGTTAGCCACCTCTTAACATACAGGTATGCAGAGGCTTTTGTCGAGAATCAAATATAAATATATATGAAATAATAGATGGCCTGAGAAAGACTGAAGAGAACAAGGAAAGGAAGGAGTTACAACTGTTTTGGTTGACGACAGCGTGATTTGATATGGCATGTAGGACACTTAGGAATGTAACATTTCTTGTTGTTCTCATATTTGGGACCAGCTGCAGCTGTAACCGACAGAAAAAAAAATGACTCACAATGTTTGTTCATATTTACGTGCGATCGTGTCTCAAAACATCTTCAAACTCGTCCAGAAACATTATTTTATCGATTAGCAGTTAAGGTATTGTTAGTCCTATTCCATCGAGATTGACTTGTACTTTCATTCTGATTCTGAATGTGTCACTTTTTATAGAAATTTCCAATATCAGCACATAAACGAAATTAACAATTATATGAAATATATTTAAAGGACATTAATAAACAAAGTTTAGAGTCGTTTTGATAGGAAAAAAGGTTTTGGATTACATTACAATTCACGGTGTATTCTGTGATGGTTCAAAAAGAGAGAAATGACGTTTAAAATAAACCATTAAAAGGCAATGCAAGCCCACCTTTGATTTTACTCAATCTTAATATTAAGGCCAAAGCAGGTGGAGGTAAATGTATCCATGTTGGAGTGAAATTACTAAAATCATAGAACAGATTAATCCTTATAAATGTACGTAGTGGCGAGTCGCGTAATGCTTGTGAGTTAATCCCTTCTCGACACTTACAATGGTGTAGTAAGCGGTCGATTCTTCTAAAGGTGCAGTATCATCCACTTTGAAGTGTCTGTAGTGCGTGTTTGCGGCTTCCCTCTCTTAATCGACGGCCTGAAGGGGTGTATGGTATCAAAAGTTGAAGATTAGCTGAGAGTAAAGGGCCGAAACCTCATGCCTTTACAACTTTGCAATACCCTTGCTACCACTAAAGAAACGCCAAGCGTTGTTCCAATACTTACAAAGCCTATCGTCCAACATACGCAGGCCATGCTAAGCCCGTTTCTCTGCCGCTTAATCTGTCCTTGGAGAAAGGGCAGTGGTGGCCACTGCAGATAAGAAATTGATGTAACAAAAGTGCTTTCTATTTCAGAAGATATCAGTAGAGACATAATAAGCTTAGTTGCCTCCAGTTATGCTGTTTTCACTGAAAATATTGTTGCTAAATGCGTGTATTGAGAAGGGATTTTACCACCTCTTCGCATCCAGGTGAGAGAGATGGTTAAATCCGTCACTTACCCGTGATTTCGCGGACTGGAACAAAACCTACAATAAAAGTCCCTTGTTGTGGAGGATTTGAGTAGACAGGTGTGTGGTATTTCTATTGCTACGTGGTTTTCGTTAATGGCATGAAAATCAATTAGATCACTACGTTGGATCTTGAGTTTTCCTTTTCGTTGAGAATGACGCCGGGAAAAACCTTTTCTGTCCAGCATCTTGAAATATTTTTCTTATTATTAATTTAAATGATAAGTACATGTACATGTAGAATAAAATGCATGTTATACGATCCTCCTCGTATCGATGTCGTTTTAATTGATCTGAAGTTAAAATGTGAAATTTCTATATCATATCTTCCTCTTTATAACGATGTCATAAAGCTTAAATGTAATTTTAAAGAAAATATTTCGTAGATAATACATTATACTTTATTTGGTAGACAGACGGAAGCTTGGTGGGTACGATGTCCACTTACGGGTGCATCACAAGTGAAACCAGAGAAAATAACTTGCGGAGGACCTGTGACAATAGCACAGCCAGTTTCTGTTCTTTTCGTTTTCAGGACTTCGGCGACAGTTCATGTTTATCCTATCACCTGTATCTACCTTTGTTAGCATCTGTGTATACACCGCGAGCGCTTCAAACCGGGGAAGCACTCGCTACCCTGTAAGACTAAACATCTTCTTTGATTGAGAATTTATCGAATAAATGGGAGGGGGAAATTAGCGGTTGTCCCATTAAGTACGTTGAAATATTATGTGGAAGAAAAGAAACAAAAAGAGATGTAGTTTCAAATGGAGAATGAAAAACATGAAAATAATGTTCGGGTTGTGAGGGTGGGCTTTAAATCTCTTTAAATGTTAATATTGCATGAATTGCTTTTGCGACAAAAATGAATTGTTCCAAACAAATTAAAACAATATTAAATGAATGAAAAAAATAGTATTATTATTATTATTATTAGAATAATTTGTAGTTCATATGCATATAAAATAATCATAAATTTGCAATGTGTATTTTGTTCCATTACTAAGATTTTTGTTTATAGATTTATAGATTTTTCATCTTATTAATTGAAGCAACCTTTTTACTTTTCTTTTTTTAACTCTTTCTTTTTTTTTTTTACTCTTTCTTTTTTCAATTACCAAAAAATTCTATTAAAGACAACGTTCCGGCCGTCGGTTCGCGGTTAGCACACCGCAATCAGTATAGAATTTCCTAGCCACTATCAGCTTCATCAATTTGTACTAAACCTGTTGTCGTGAACAACTTAATTAAGGTGAGTTGTTTGAGGACCCTCTCTCCTACCTTTGTGTCAACGAGTACACATATTTGTCCTTTACTGTGCCAAAGGACAAAAGAAAATACAGTCAGAATCTTGCTGCCTTTAAATATTTTTTCGGGCTGCACATAAGTCGATTATCATGGACCGGTCGCTATTGTATTCCCTTTACGCCCCTTTTTGTGAAGTATCAGTTCGTGTTTTCTGACCTAGTGATCATATTTGTTTCGCTAATATTGAACTAGATTAAGCCTATCGTTTGACTCGAGGGCTACTCCAAATGAAAGTCGCAAACAATCTAAAGATGAGAACAAATATGATAGGAGGAAAAGAACAGGATGACCGCATATTTTCAATTGCTGATTTCTCGAAATGCGTGAAATTGCCGAATTTGTCGAGCAATGCACCTGTAATGGCATGGCAAAGAAAATTTACGTAACACTCTCGCAAGCTTAGTGACAAGGAGCTACACCTTTTATACAGAAGCAAAGTGCATTTGTTTGAAATTGAAATTTATAACTGAGTAAATATTTTCCATCTAATCCTTTCTGGTCGCTTTAGTGGTCATCAATGTGCCATACAAAAGAGTAATTCCATTACAAATCGCCCCTTTTTGTTCCTTTCTACCCACTTTTGCTATGCCTGGGGCACAAGAAAGATGCACCGAAAAGTCCCCACCGTTGGGCAAATTGGCAAAAGAATTGGGGAGAAGAAAAATAATTCTTCTTTAAAATTTTTCCATTGTTCTATCTTATAATCAGGTTGCCACATCATACATTTAGGGTGTATTTTAGACGCTACTTTCCCAAATGAATCCCCAAATGAATCTAAAAACCCAATTGATTACACTCTATTACATAAAACCACAAAACCGTTGTCGCGCCTCTGAAGCCTCCCCCCTCCCCCTGTAAATTGGGGGGACCCAGAGCACGAGTCAGGTAGCTTCTGACCCATATTGTGTTTCAAATACTAAGCTGGGCAATAAACACATTCGCGGCTACAATCCTTCAGATTTAATCATTTTACCCGATGAACGCTAAAGCGAGTGAGGTGATTGAAGTAACGCGTCAATAAGGTGCACTATCCCAGCGAGCGGTGTGACGATCGATCTGAAGAGTAGTCCTAAATCTACGGATTGTATTTTTGCGCATATCCTCTTACATTCTCAGTAATTTAAGTCTTAGTAAACTTACTAAAGTCAATGATAAGCAGTATTAAATTCAAAATCTGTAAAATGAGGTGCAATGTTTATGAAAAATTTTCTTATTTGCATTTTGTAGACAAATAATGAGTCACAAGATTTGGTAAAACTAATGGACAAAAATGCCCCCAGAAACGAAAAGTATTACCCGTTTTAATGCGTCTTTTGTTTTTACCGGATAAATAAATCAATAAGTTCTGATGAAGCTGTCATCGATACGGGGTACTTTTGACACCTGAAAAATGACCACTTTATCAAGCGTTGATCAGATTTCACGAGTCTGACCACAGCGTTTCGGCTTTCTGTAATCATCATTTGGATTACGTGAATCATCACGCGTTTTGCATGAACTGCTCCTTTCATCTTCATCTAAATGTGTGGGGACAATATCAAGGTAGACGCAGTCCGAAGGACTCAAAATCCACATTTTCAGACAACTGTTTTGAAAATTTCAACAAACGATTCATTAGTCAATCTATATATTTTTTCTTCATGTGAGTTTTCGTGAAAAATTCAGTAAGTAGTTTTGCTTATTGTGTTGTATTGATTTAACGTGGTGGGTCTAAGATTTTGCATTTACATAATCAAAAATAAATAATGCTGGGTACAATTCAATTTTAACAGAAACAAAGTGTCCTACGTGATATAAAAAATATAAAAATATAAATAATCAGAATTATTTTGGTATGATCAAGCTCAAATACCTACATCCCTTTGATCGTGTTAATAAATCTTAAAAGCAGTGGCATTATTTCGAAAAAGTAAGAAATAATTTGTTTGATAATTTGATAATACCCTCAGCAAAGTAACCAGGAAATAAAATTCTCCTACGGATGACAATTAAGCAGTTCAGAAAGATGCGCTGATTTATATATCTGGTGACACTCACTGCCAACCTGTAATTAGCTATTACGGGGCATAATTAACTTGTTCACTTAAGAGCAAAACTTTCACTTTGACAGCGCACGTGTGCGAACAATTACCAGTCACAAGAAAAGGTAGATAATTTGGTAGTTGGGAACAACTTGGACAATTTGTACTTGACAGGATCTTAAACAGCCTGACACCTTGGGCTGTGAATGTTCAGCCTCTCAATTACCTGGTTGCACGGTAATTAATCTAAGAGCTGTTACGTTAAAGAATGCCCTTTTTGGAAGCGATAGATTTGACATGAAGTGAACACAGTGGCCATGCTGCGTTTAGCGCAGTCAGTTATACAACCTGCCCTAATACCACTAAAACACGCTTTTCTACAGTATTGTACGTGGATTAAACGTGCTCGCGGAACTAGAAAAGACAGTCAATGTGAGCTGGCATTACTGTTTATACGACCCCCGAAGATGAAAAGTAGCAATAGCAAGGCAAACAGTGGCCGCTGTCCGCGGCATCGTGGCCACTTCTGGTCCCCGGGGCGTCTAGCCAGCGCTCAATCCTATTAATGCACCGCTAAAAGATCATTACGTGAAGTACATTAATTAATCGAATATTAATTCCTGTAACTACATGGCGCGCACGTTCCTCTAGAGCTGAGGGGCAGTGCGTGCAAATGTGAGAAATTTTCAAGAAATTTGACGCGTGGTCTCGTGCATATTACGTAATATAGTGATACTTTTGAAGTTTGTGGATGCTATTTTCCGTTTATGCATTTATGTTGCTCTGATTCAATAATGGTTTCCACATTCTTATTATCCATGGAAATTATAAAATAAATAATTCCTTTTCACTACTAAAATCGTTCGAGTTACGAATTTGAAGAGAATGAAAAAATACAACGTACTCTTAATTCAACCGGGATTTATGACTTTATCATTAAAAAAAATAACAACTGAAAATTTAGCCGGTTGGATAAATATATGGAATTGCTGACCGTCCATTGCACTGAAAACTGGGTGGTCAAACCACCTGTGGGAGAGATCAAAGTGTTTTCCAGGGGTTAATATCATCAAGTGGACAAATTGTATTTGTAGAGCCTTTCCCCCTACAAATTGGTCTATAATCTGCCTGGCACCCCCTGCGAACGTATTGGTCACTAATTTGGAAATGTGTCCAGGCAGAGCTTCCTTAACCCTCTTCTTTACACTCCCGTAACTTTCGGTACTTTTGTGTTGAAATGTACCCTGGACGTAGGTTTTTGTATTTTAATGCTCTTCACTTTGAAGCCTAATAAGCTGAAAGTTAATCCCTTGCTATTTGCTAGTTAAGACTTTCATTCAAACTCTCTAGCGCACCTGAGTGCCCCTCGCCCGTGGGAAGACAGGTGAAAGGGGGCGGTGATACGCATGCGCAAGCTACCCCAATATTTACTTTAAAAGTGTCAAAACACAAACCATTGCTCAGTTGGTGTTACGCATTGCTTCGTAGAGGACTGAACTTTTAAAACCGCAGAGAAAGTAGTCTGAAAAATATTGTGCATCTTGAGAAGTAATTTAACGAAAGCTGAAAAATTGGACAAGCTGTGATTTAAGCGATCGGAAAAATTTGAACAATACAGGCACCTTTTAAAAGAAAAAAATCAAGACTGATAAAACGCAATACCGAATTTAAATACGCGTTTTTGTAATATTCGCCAAGATGATCATGGAAACAGTCCCAAGCAATCTTGTTCAGACAGATCCAACCAAGTACACGAACACGAATGGAGGCGGCATTCCGCCAGAGAAGTCTTCCTGCATGATGGAGAACGGCGGCGGGATTCCAGGGATGACCGCCCTCAGCACGGACAACCACCCGTCCCCGTCCTACTCAGACGACTGTCACGACTCCACCAAGAGCCCAGACGACATTGATATGAGTAGCCACAGCACCGAGCTAGATGCCATGAGCGGTTACGGCGGCGGGTCCACTCTGTCGCAGCAGAAGCGCCGTTTCGCAGACGTGAAGCCCCCGTATTCGTACATCGCTTTGATCACTATGGCCTTGGAGAGCTCCAGTGCGGGCATGATGACTTTGAATGAGATCTACGCCTTCATCATGAACAGATTCCCCTACTTCAGGGAAAACCAGCAAAGATGGCAAAATTCTATCAGGCACAATTTATCTCTGAACGATTGTTTTGTAAAGATCCCGCGCGCACCAGGGCGCCCAGGGAAAGGGAACTACTGGGCGCTGCACCCGGCAGCCGGAGACATGTTCAGCAATGGAAGTTTTCTACGCCGCGCGAAGAGATTTAAGCTTCCCAAGTCTTTCAGGCCGAACGAAGCTCAGATCCAGCACGTTAATTCGTACGGTCACTTCAGCCTGTACGGAACCGCACCAAGCGCATACAAATCACCATACCCGTCCCTGAATCCTCTGACCGCTGCTCTGCCGTCATTTCCACAGGGACTGGCCCAGCCACAGTACGGCCTAGGAACGAAACCAGAGGCATGGAGCCCAAATACATCCACCCCCGGGTACACGTCCCCATACTATCCCTCAGCAGCCAACATGAACGTGAATATGAATATGAACAGTTCTCCATATTTTGGCGGAATGACCAACGTAGCGTCTGCTAACGCTCCCTTGCCAAGCTACGCAGCTTCTCTTCAACATCAGTCAGCTTACTCGGCGTCTTCGCAATATTCCAACCAGTTAAGGCATTTCCAGGCTGGGCAAACAGTTTAGACCTTTTCAACAAAGCGGACTGAACATTTAATTTATATCTGTTTAAGATTTTCAACAAAGCTTCTAAATCAAACTGTAGAGAAGATAGAGTGAAGAATGTAAGATATGTGATAAAAACCAAAGAATCTCAGTATTTCACGAAGATAATTAACGTGTATTCACTTTTTAGTGGTTATAAATAGATAATTGCAAACGGATCAGCCCTACATAGTACACATGGGAGATAAATTTCTGAATGATGTGAATATTCTTTTTATGCCAAAGTCAATTATTAGCGCGCGATGCCTTCGTTTTTTTATTATTATTGTAATTTAATTTTTCTCATTTTTTTAAATTTAATTTTGTCATTTAATTTTTTATTACGCGCATTACGAGTTTATTTTTCACCACCAGTTTTGTCTCTGAGTATTGTTCCTAGAACATGGTAGTCACGGTAGTATTTTGTTATTGGACTTTTTTAAGTGTTGTTTTGTAAATCAAATGATCAATTCGTGTTCTGAGAACATCTGTATACATTCCATTCCGTTTATCAATATTGTTTTTAATAATTTTTGTCAAGGCAAAAAAAGCGCGTATAATTACATTATTTCTTTATGCTATAAGAGAGGGGCGATTGAAATCATTCGTTAAAGTAGACTTTTTTTAGATCTATTAAATCATTTAATGAAGAACAAGGTCTCATCGAAAGAAGTTTGCAATATGTTTTATGATCAAAACGAGAATTTGCTGTACGTATTTGTGTCAATCGAAACATCATTAATTGTTGTAATCACATGTTGCAATCCTATATGTTTTGATAGCAATTGTTTTTCTCCTAGTCCTTTTAAGATCGTTACTATATCTGTGCAATAAAGGCACTTCATACTCATTATCTTATTCAGTGTTATTTCTGAAAAAACAAACAGTCTCACCACTGAGAATTTCAGTTTCGAAATCGGATGAAATTGTGACTATACAAGTAGCAAAAAAAAAAAATAATAATAATAAAATAAATAAATAAATAAAAAAGAAAGAAAGAAAGAAAAAAGAAAAAAGTAATGTGAAAAAATTTTCAGTTTGTCAGATAAGAACCTGACTGCAGCTATCTTTACTAAAAAGCATTATAAAATCACGTTTTGAGAAAAATTGTAATGCATGTTCACAAAATGGTTAAGATTTAGACTAAGAACGTTTCTGTTTAAAGTAGCTTTATGATATATTGAGGTTTGCAGTTCACGAACAATCCAATATGAGAAAAAAATACATAAACAAAACATTTTATTCATTTTTGAAAAGAATCAAATTCATATTTAAGGTTTTTAATTTCAGTAATAATTACACGACATAAAATTACTGTGCAGTTTTAATCATACAGCTTTAAATGACTATGCAAATTATTCCAAAACCATATAATTCTGTTCCTTATTTATGGTAGCATTTTGTTGATATTTTTCTTCGCCAAAGGTTTATTGGCTAGCTATAAGTAGGTAAATAGACCTTTCACGTAAGTGGCTGGGCTGAAAATCGAGATGATTAGACTAAGTCACTAATCAAGATTTCTATTTAAATTGTTCGCTCGTCATTAGTTAGTTTAGTGAGTCGTAGGTTTGTCTCAAATCCGTTTGTCAAACGTCGCTTACTTCTTGAATACTATTTTACTTCTATTTTGTCATCGAATTAGGAAGTGGAAACCAAAACAAAACTGAAGAAGAAATATTTTCTGAGTAAATGATGTTTTTCACACTTTCGCCATCTTAATGCACTTGTGTTTTAATACAATATATTCTTAAAGTAATAATGAGTAGCTTATTGCACTTTACCTATACAACAAATGAAGTAGAAACAGAGGAGTTTCGGTGTTTTTCTTTCTTTTGGTAAGATTAATAATTAGAATCAAAATTATATTTTAAAAAGTATGAAAATATTTTCTTGCAGTGAGTTTATGCTTTTATTGTTTATAAGAAGACCGGAATATGACACGTCTCTGAAAAAATAGATTTATCTCGTTTCTTGACATTAGTCCTTAACCTTTACCAAGCACACAAGGTTTATTCAATAAAAATAAAAACAGCACTTCTCAAAATGTTTACCAGTCAATTTAAAATGTTTCAAGATGAGCTGTAAAATATTTCTGCAATCTCGAAAAATATTGGCGACTTTTTCGTGACCCTAAGTTTATAAAACATGGGACCTTCGCGAAAGATATTGTCACGGACTTCCTCCCTCATGGAAATATTTTCCCTGTCTTCCATATATTCTAAATCAATATATTGGCGGCTTAGGTTTCACTACATAAACAAGAACATGTATCTATTGAAACAGTTGTTACAATTCATCTTTGTGGATATAGCGACAGTAATACTTTCCATGAATCCCGTCTGTAAATTTTCTTGTTTGACAAAATCATTAATAGCTGTTATTTTTCTTGGAGCCATTAACTCGGAAAGTGAATTAATGGCTCGGATTCAAAGGACTCCATTAATTAAACTTGTATCTATTCTTCTAACAGATTTCCTGCCTGCAGCCATAATAGGCCAAATCGTTGTTTTCATATTCCTCACTAAGTATGATATAACAGTGAATTGGGCAACAGAAAGCGCTACATGGCAATAGAATCACTAGATTCAACAATCGAGCACTTACGAAGATGTCGCGTTGAATCGGAACTTAAAACGCCTTTTCTTTGCAGGTGTAAATATTTTGATTCTCGTCACTACCATATGTGGATAATTACGTGCTCTGGCGGTCCAGTCCTGTCGGTTTCTTCGGACAAGATCTCCAAATAAAAATTTTACTTCAGTCCAACGATGCTTTTGAAATCTCGACTCGGCGCACCGCCTGAACTTTGCAACCCAAGCCCCCTACTGCACCGAGTAGCCGGGGATCTGTTACGGTCTTCCAAGTTCTTTACAATTTTTGTAGGATAATGATCAAAACGCGCAGCGGGATCAAATGTTGCCTTCATGGTATGAAGAGTTAACGTGGTGATCTCACTCGAAATCTGATCCTCAATGACCGAGTCTTCTTCATGTTCTTTACTGATAATTGATAATGGTGAGTATCTGATACGGGTTAATACGCACCCATTTTAGAGATTCAACAGATTACGCTTGAAGCAAATCGCCCGACAATATTTTTGCGAGTCCAGTAAAGAGAAGTGAAGTTAATGTGTGCTCTCAGTTAAGAACTAATGACCAAAGGATCGCCCCGTTTTCGGTAACATCAAATACTTGCCGATTTTTCGTCTCGTCAAGTTCAATAATATCATAGATATAATTGAAAATTTTTCCTGTCCACCTTTTTTTCCGGTGAATGGGATTTAAGAGTTGGGTCACTGGTATGTCAAATGACCAAATCTTAACAAACATTGAAGGATAAAGACACCCCCAAGATGACAAATGTTTTGTCTTTTTTATAGAATATTTTAAAGAGTGTATCTATAAACACGTCTTGCCATGTACAGATGAAAGTATGGCGTGCGAAAATGATTGTCCATCGCTGAGTATCCTAACTGGTAAAATTTCACATGCAACCTAAAAAGTAATGAATATCCAGAATGTGAAAGGTTAAAGTTATATAAACTTATTATGCGTTGAAAGGGCGAGGTTGCTGAATGCAGATCGGTCTGCTTTAACAAAACGGATTAAAAATATTTCTATATCTAATATTCCGGGGTAGTGGCTCGGAAAAGGTGCCCTCACGGTCAGAACGCATTAACAATCTCCCGGGAGGAGAAGGCCATGTAATGGAAGAATCGCGATCGGTCAATATTGGTTGGCAATTGAATGAAGTAATAACGTTTTTAAGTGGGCTTTTCACAGGGTAGCAAATTTAACAAGGGTAGCATTATGTGATCCCCTCCCCGAGTATTGGTTGAATTGTATCCTGTGACCGCTTGGTCATTGTCCACGGCTGACGCCTCTCACGTTACATCGGTCAGCCAATCTTGACAAACGGGACAGAAATAATAGTAGAAACACGAACTTCATTACCCCAAGGGTGAGCCTAATGAGAAAATTATTTACTTAAGCTCTTTGATTTGAAAATTCAATATTTTCTTTGGTCATTCTTCGTTGTTGTGGCTTTGAAAAGGTAAAGTTCTGGACAAAAATGCTCCGTGCCCCACAGATTTAAATCATGCATTAAGCTGACACTGAGTGAATCAGTACATTTTTGGCTGCTGACAAAGTTGCAGCTAATATAAAGAATATAAGGAAATATCAAAAAAGGGAAAACTTTTCACATACATCATACAAACATTTTGATAATGTTTTAGTATTGCAATGGTAAAGTTAAATTATTCGACTTACTAAATACATATTTTTCTTATAAAGCCTTTTGATATTACCGTAATTCTAACGTCAAATTAACACCAAGCGATTAATAAAAAGTAACATGCGAGTATTCATTCATCAGTATCAATCCAGAGTAAAAAAAATGCGGTGGAAAAAAGGAATAATAATAACACAAAATTTCTTGTTGAATTGAAAATACGTACAAAGCTTATAGTTGAACTTGTTTATTCAATTTATTTATTGCAAATAGTCCTTTTCGCATACAGTTCAATGCTAAAATCTCTCCAGGGGGTAGCATTCAATCAAATGCTCATGTGAGAAAAAAAACACGTGTACATTCATGTTTTGCAACTGTCAGCTAGCCAATTATGCGCACCTGTCACTTTTACACTAATTTTTTTCGTGAATTCTACAAGTGCTTACCAACAGAAATGTATAAAAAGTGGTACTAAGGAATTACTCGCAAGAGGTGTAACTTGTACTCCTGGGAAAACGAGAGATGTAATCGAAACCTAATAAAGTTGGGCGACGAGAACTTCTCTCCAAGTCAACCTGGGCTATTTACTCATCCAAAACTAAACATTATCCCAAGCCCCTGAAAGACGTCATGAAAGAGAAAGATACTATTTCGACCACCCGAGATTAAAAATATTAAATAAACCGTGAATGATTGAATAACCGAAGTTTTTACTTTCCCTTCCAAAGTAGCCCCGTGATTGTTGTATCTGCAAACACAATCAACAATGCGTTTTGTGCGCAGCACAATCATGGGTCACGTTCTCAGTGGAGAGAAGTTAAGGGGGGTCGGCAAGTCAGATTCCGCAAAACGTTATGCATGCAGGTGGTGACACCGCGCCGTCTCCCCTTTCTGCTGGAGACGATGATACAGCTGCTGAAAAATAAAACTTTGAATGGGTTGAGGTTGTTTTTCGCCTCTGCGAGACACTGGGAAAGTATGCCAGAGGTCACTCGTAGCAATCTGGTTCACAATGTTATGGAAACCCTTGGTATTTATAGGCAGACTAATGATAACACTCTTTAGAATCTGTGAGAAAAATAGTTACTTACAGTGAGTGTGCTATTCAAGTAATGATATTAAATTCATAGCAGTTTTAAAATTATGCGTTGCATAGATACGAAAAAGCTTGCGTTATATATTTTTCAAATAACTAAAAAAGCAAGTGTAGGAATTTAACTTGTTTAAAAAAATAAGAATCGCATGTTGTTCAGATTGAATACAAAAAGAAAATTTAAATTCAAGAGATGCTTAAAAAACATAACAAGCTAAAGCAATTTGTGTTGGCGCCTGCCTTTGCCGCCGGTGTCCTATTTGACGGCAGAAGTTACATGTACGTGGGAATGAAAATATCAATTGATTGACTTCAATGCCAAGCAGAAAACCTCAAAATTCGGGATCAAGCACGGAGGTTCATAATGTCAAGCAAAAGATGGCAATAAAATTGTGCTCGCTCAGGACGATAATAAAGAGACATGGAAAACCAGTTCGGATGGAGTGCTCTGCATGAATAAGGTAAAAAAAAAAAGGGCATTAAGGGGGAAACGTCGAAAACGTGTCCAAATCCCACTCCCATGGATTATTTCACGCTAATAATTCGCCCGTAAGCCTTTAAAGTTTAATTTAAACAAACAACGTAACCAAAGGTTTATCACGTGTCATCGCCCATGATTTCAAAGACATTAGGACTTTTTTCGTTAGTTTTAAATGTTTGACAGGAAATACACCGTCGAGTTTCTACTTGTAAATTCTGATGTTAACAGAACCTCTCTTATCTCTGCAGCTGTTGAATACTGAGCAGAACCTTATGTCATTACTGGATACTTCTATATCTTAAATTATGATCACATATAGTTTTTTTTTCTCAACAACGTCAATTCGATAAACATATAAAGAAATTAAGAGCTTATTTATTATCTATCTTGGGTCTGTTCAGATGACTGCGGTTGTTGAGATCTGATACCTTAGGAAAATTGTGATAGATGTGAACTTTTCCTGACAAAACGCATTTTGGCGTTGTTGCACTATATGATTTAAGGCACGGGGCAGAACTACAGAGGGGTGACGACAGTAATGCACCATGTGTGTGACTACTTCGCTATGTGAGATGGGAGTCCGTTCGAAAAAAAGTGATTCGGGGTTTATTGCTCGTCTAACCAGTGACGAATTTTCACCCAAATGAAGGAAGAAAAGAATTTGTTTGTTTGTTTGTTTGTTTGAGGGAGGATGTAAATGTCCCTCAGATGGAAGCCAGTTATGGTGTGTCTGGTCAGCCTGTATATAGGGTTATATAACATCGTGAGTGGACAAGTGAGAGTATGGAGAACGTCATCCACTTCTTATCTGCCAGATAATAGGCAGTCCACTTCCATAATAGTTTGGGGTGCATTGGTTTCTAAGGCATTGGGGAACTGAGATTGATGCATCGAAAACTGAACCACGAGCGTTACACTAAAATTTTAAACCAGCAACTTTTACCAGAAGAAAACATCTTAAAGGATCATCTGTTCATTTTCCATTTCCCTAGATTATAACGCTACACCCCACAGTACCAGGGCTGCACAAGTGTGCCTCTTCCAGCATTGCATCAAGGGGATGGACTGACCTGCCCAATCACAAAACGCAAACTTCATTGAAAAATTGTTGAATGAGACTGGATATCAAGTGGCAAAGGATCGCCCCTATGTAAGAAACACTCTAACCTTTAGTTTCTTAACAGTATGAGCCAACATAGCAAAGAAGATTAGTGAACCGATATCAGGCTATGCCCAGAAGGATGGTGGCCATATTGAGATCACGTGGAAATCCCACGCAATATTAATACTGACATAATAACCTGTGTTAGGCCCCTATTTTACACAGACCACGAATCCCACGAATCGCCAGGAATTGACAAATTTCAGGATTCGTGAGATTTTGCTAATTTTCTGGTCTAATTTGACACGCTCACGATTCAGTTACGATACAGGTACGATAGCGTTACGAATATTCATGGGATTCGGCTGGAATCGTGAGAATTTGCCAATTATCTGGTCTAATTCTACACGCTCTACGATTCAGTTAAGATACAGGTGCGATAGTGTTACGAATATTCGTGGGATTCGGCTGGAATCGCACGAATATTGTCCAGAAATCCAATACGATTTTTTGGAATCGGGAGTTCGTGGCCAAAACTTTGAACAGCTCCAAATTTTTACCAAGAATTCCCGATTGATCAAGAATTGCAAGAACTGATTACGATTATATACGAATCTGTTAAGAACTTCACGAACTGATTACGATTCAACCACGAATCCTGAAATTTTCAATTCCTGGCGATTCGTGGGATTCGTGGTCTGTGTGAAATAGGGGCATTATGTAAGGGCAAAATCACTGATTCATAAACCTTTGGTAAAGATACTAACTTGACATAACCAGTATTTAATAAAATACTAATTGAAAAACCTAGCAAACCCAGGTGTTGTTTACCTTTTGCAAAATGGTGCAATACTTTTGTCTGTAAATGTCACAATGTACAATAACACCCAAAATCAAGCAGTCAACCCAATAAGAAAATATGAAGCTAGAGTAGACGTTAAGTCATGCAGATAAATGCCTGTTGGAGATTCCACTTGACTCGGTCTACAGATATCAGAAGCACAAAGAAGTCGGAGGAACACTAATTTAGGTTGGTGGAAAAGAATATGACTTAATTGACATTATTGATTTCGCTGAAAAGCTGTCGATAACTGCAGTTTTATTAAAAGATTCCAGCAAATCACAAACACTTAGGTTAAGGGTAATTCAGGCTGACTTGGATTTGAAAAGATATCTAATATTAATATCCTATACATATTGTATAAATAATATCCACATACATGTACTTAATATAATGATAATGAATGAGTTGTGATCATTTTCTATGCTTTCATAACGTAGTAACGCGACGATCCTCACAAACTTGAGTTGCAAATTCAGGTTTTAAATACACTACTCCAAATAAGTAAACCGTATGAAAAATAACTTTTAAAAAGAATGTTGATTTTGGCGAGTGCCTTATGAATCATTAATACTACATGTGGGCTAAAAACACGCAAATGTCTGAACAAATGAAGAGAAAAAAAAAACAGTTTGCAGTGTACTAATGATGAAGGTGAACTTTAGGTAGTATTTGCGTGACAGTAAAATGAGACGTGCACTCAAAAGAAACATGCAATCAAAATGCATCCGTTAACTATTATAAAACACATCTTCAGCCACGATGAACAAGATGTTGTTCTCTTTCCTCACTTCACATCTCATGCTTCTACTTGCTCTCTCTCTCTCTCTCTCTCTCTCTCTCTTCAGTTCCCCTCGTTATCACTCTCCTCTTTCATATATATTGATAACCTCTGTAAACTCTCAGTTTCTCACAGTCCTCTTCTGGTTACGTATTTCATTGGGAGCATATATAATCTCTATCCTATGTGCTGACATTTCTTCAGGGGTTTTGTAATTTAGGTCTCCGTGGGCAAGATTGCAGTGGCAGATCTCTTTTTTATTGTGATCAACAAGGTATAGGTACAGGAAGTGAAAGGATAAGGATGAAGAGTAAGGGATTTTGGAGCCTATCCCAGCCCCTCCATAAACATGACGCATGAGATAAATAAATATAAAATGGTTAAGCATATAAAATCAAAGAAAATACTTCTGCCATCTGTCATTCACAAATAAGAATGGTCAAGACATCGTTGTTCCGAAAACTATATTAAAATACGTTAATCAATAAGATTACCACAAAGAAAGATATGGATCAAAACCTAATGATATTGCACCAGAGATAACTTTTAAGATGTTATTTTGAACTATGTGACTATGGGGTGGGATGGACCTGGGGATGGGGAGGATTATTTTGGGGACCCCATACAAACAAACTTTGATCTCGTTGAGACGTTCTCCTTTTTCATGCTATACATTCGAAAACAATATTGCAATCTGCATTACTTACAGAATACATACAAGGAAAATATTAACATAACGTCTCTTTTGTTCTTTGGACTTTAATAGGGATAAGGGGTGTCTGATACAGCCTCAACTGCAACTGAATACACTGCGTGATACGTTTTTAATAATAATAATGGCGAGAACCAGCTTCAGATTTTCTCTCGGAAACAATGATTAAAGGACTTTTTGCACTTTTTGCTCTGTTTCATGGTTAATTGGATTCTGCGGACTTTGGAGTCACTTCCAATCATGGATTAAATCCATTCTATTATTCAACTCAATATTGCACTGCGTAGATGTTTTTCAGGCTGAATTAATGACTCAAGTAGTCGAATTACACGATCACTTCTCAGATTAATGTTTGTCCTCTGTTATGTACATTGTAAATTGTACATTCCAATAATTAACCATAAAAGGTGGAGGGCTCTTGCACCAATGTAAAATTAGTTTACACCCCCAGAGTTTACAGCCCCACCCAAAAATTCCGAGCCGTTAACAAGACAAACATCTGCATGTTCTCATAAGTATCTTATACAGGAAAAATTTAACGACAAGGTTGTTTATAGGCCAGGGGTTTCTTCTAAGAGAGGGATACTAAGGCGATACGCAGATATGGTATACTAAGTACTGACAAAACAACAGACATGATGGGTAAAGGGATTTCTTCATAAGTCTGTCAGCTTTCATATGGTGCCGCACTCGCTTAGCCGTGGTGGATTACAATAATTACCAAGCAGGTTGCCGAGCCGCATTTTGCAACGATACGTATTTTGCAATTAGCAAAAATGCTGCTCTACAAGGTCTGCATTCGCAAAAACGTGATATCAGTTCAATTGAGCTAACGCGATCGATGTTCAACACTGTGTTTAACACTAGTGACTACGCAACAAACACTTTCACTATAGTCACATGTCCACCGTATACCCCAACCCCACACATGGACTTACTGTCGAATAAGGGTACTAATCGGTTGACTTATATATCGAAAAGTGTTTTCTGCAACTAGTCCATTGTATTCGACCAACTGATTAGTACACGTGTTCTCACAATCGGGACGAGATACGTTGGCTTAGGCTCCTGTACCAACAACACTATTTGTGTATACTTGGTTACCTGTAGTTGAAGCTTCCAAATGTCGGTTTACTTAAGATGAATTAGCGCTACAAAACTGTTTCAGATGCTTCCCTTTTATAATTATTTTAAAACTATATATTTATCATATTATTTAGTGTGGTTTGGTCTGCCTTATGTTTCATGATGGCACGAACTTTTGCGGAATAAAAATGTCCAGTGAGCAAGTGAAGCGATTAATATGATGCCTGTATATCCAGGATAAAATGATTATTGGAGAGATGAGACTTTAAGTTCACCAAATGACACATTATGGTTTAGGTTATAAAACGAGAGATAAGTGTTACACGAGGTAAAACGTGATGTGTATGGACACGAGTTGATCTAACAAACGTGTTCTTCAACGTGACATGTGTAGTGTCTAATCAGTATGTTTGGTCAGACCCTTATCAACTCTTTTAGAGCTGCAAGAGGTATTAAATACCTGTCTCACACAATATGTGATATTTTTTAAGTCAAGTCTTGAAGTTTTGAATAGAGGAAGTCAATCACTTATAGAACTTGATTTAAATAAATAATGTAAGAGCTTGAAATTACGGCCACCGTTCATTTCGGGTGACCTGGGGAGAGAAGCAAATAAAGGATGGGTCAGTATATAACTAGCCCCTTATCAGTATTACATACCAACTTTACATAAAATTTACGCAAGATTTCGGTAGGTCACGGTCAAACCTGTTGTATATAATGGGGCAGTTTCTTCCCACCAAGTGAGTTAATTTGGAGACGCATAAACGCTCTGTCCGAAAGTTCCGACAACACTCGAAGATGATGAAGCTCGCCTTTACCCTCATGGTGCTGGCTGTGGCCGGTGCCAGTGCTGCGCAACTGAAGGTTCAACAAGGGACCACTGAATCCAAATCCCCAGACTTTTGCAATGGACTTGATTGCCCAACATTCACCGTCCTGAAAACCACAAAGGTAGGCTGGGGTCTAATATGGCCAAACCTTTTTCTTTAATAGCCTGGAATACAGGAGATTTTTTATTTCTTTCTTATTTTCTTCCACATTTCACTGGTGTTTTAGGGTGCATTCCCAGAGATTTAGATCGATCCAGAGATTTAGATTCAGATCGACCTAACTCCCTTCGGAGTTCACGCTAAATTGCAGTCAGCCGAGCGCGCACCATAGTTAATTACCCCCTTACAGCTTTTAGTAGGCGAGACAGACGCTTAAGCCGGCTAAGCTGACAGTAATCTAGTGAGACTCCCCACAGGGATAGATCGATCTAAAATCTATGGGAATGGGGTCTTAGATAATCTATGTAATGTGGAAAAATAAGACCTCTCTACTGAGGGCAGAGAAAATCGTTGCTAAACAAGGTTACTTTTAGTTACTGCGCCTACTAAACTAGGTTTCGACAACGTCATTTGGTGGTTTGGAGGCTGTTAATTTTTGACACAATGTCATGTTGAGGTGTTTAATAAACCCCGATGTTCTTTAATTGTGTGTTTTCATCTTTTTCGTTGTCAATAATCTTTTTCTGAATTTCATGAATGTGATAATTGAAGGCCGATAACTTTGCCCCTTGTAAGTGTCGCGTTTCGTGCACCAATAACACCAATTATGAAAACATATTGCTTTGTTCGCCAGAAATTATACTGGCGGTCAAAACCAGGTAAAAAAATAATAAACTGCACATCCCTGCACTTCCCGATATTGCAAATGGTTTCGATGCCACTTCCTACCATCTCTGTAGAATTCGAAAATATAACCATATACGTATATGTTATTTGTCTCAAATTATGCATAAGTCATTCAGCGAGAGTTCCCACGGAGTTGGATCGATCAACGTAGACCGATAGTTTCAATGGGAACGAGCCTATCAAGGCGCTGAGCACTGCGGCCCATGTGCGGACATTTGACGCTTGTGCAGGTCTAGTGAAATAATCAATAAAACAATGATAAATTACTACTCGAGTATTAAGCCTAAAAATATGAGAAATTCTGTATGCAACATTTTTCTGTTCATAAATGACACGGCTTGACTATATCGAAGTCGAAATTAACCATTCTAGCAATCTGTATTTGAAAGATTTCAATCCACAATCTGCATATGAGAGATTTAAATCCACATAAGCAACACATCTACATTCTAGAATTGTGAGTTACAGATCACTGATTTGTTTATAATGTAAAAGCATAGATACGTACTCCTCTCAGAATGTAGCAAAAAGATATCTGAATAAGCAGACTTTATTTGCCAGTATTTATTTTAATACAGTTGAAATGGAAACTCGATCGGTGACAGCAAAAAAATATTATGTTGATTATTTTGTTTATGACGTTAATCTGTCTATCTGTTTGTTTTACATTACAAATTTGTAATGGGTCTCATGTTTGTTTAAAACTACTAGGATGATGATAATTAGATGGTTTGTTATGTTATAGCATTTCTTTTATGTTAAAAAAAGTCAACTGTCAGTGTTTGTTCTTCACACTTAGACAGTAGGGTTTGTTTTACACTTGGTTATGAATCTCTCAAGCTTAATATTACCTTAATTTAAACTTACTAGTTTAGGAGAAAAATCCGCTTGGCATCTCACCTAAAGAAATTGAAAATCTACCTGGGTTTGAATCTCAAGTTTGGTACCTCTGCCTATCACTCTTTAGCATTCTGAACACCATTAAGACATACGGTTTTCATGTTTTCCCCTCTCAACCTCTGATACCCTGAGGTTTTTGTCGGTAATGAAACCTTTTATTGCTTGGAAAAGACGTGAGATTGCTAATCAGCATCAAACCCTTGAATGTTTCACGATTTAAAAAAATCTCTACTTTCGCCCAAAAATTAATAAAAGTTATTATAAAAATTATTAATAAAAATTATTGAATATTTATGCTAGCATTCTAGCAGGCAAACTGCTTTCCTGAGCTGCCAAGTGTCTGATCATGATAAGCTGGTTATATCATCACATGTTCACATGTTCACATCATTTTCACACCGGTTTCAAGAACATTATACATGTACCACGGCGGATGTCGAGAACAAAAGGTACAGACATGGTGGCTTCTTGCACACCAGACACAAACGCAAATAACAATACGCCTGGATCTTGTGTTCCCGACGTCAGTCTGTAAAATCAGATCGGTAACATTTTTGATTCTTTGTGCAATCATGTCCTCCCCTAGAGAGCCATTGAAAAAAGGTTGGTTTCAGGTTTGGAATTACGCTTTTAAGGAGTAGTTTGTGAGTCATACTTCACCGTGTCACTTGACAGGTGCTCTGAAAATTCGTATAACCCGAAGCCAATCATTTCATGTTTTCGCCCTACCCTAAAGGGCTCTTAGGAAAATTGAAGCTGCAACTTGTTATGTGTGCTCATATTTCATTCATCATTCGTAGTTCTGTGTGCACAAACACAGTTACAAGTATGTATATCGCTAAATTCCTCAGTGCGCCTTCCTCCACTATTCTTTAGCATCATAATATAGATATTCATTTTCTCAGTAGTTGTATAGCCGTTTAGGTAATAAGTTTTTAAATTGCAGGTATAGAGGTGGGTACTCTGAAAGTCGAAGTCTTGTCAACAGGCACCTGCTGTGCATTGAATTGCACCATCCTGCAAAACACAATTCACATAGAACTATTCATTTCAATACGTGACAATGAGATATAAAATTCATCAATTTTCATCTGATTTCTTTCTTAGGAATATAGCATCCGTCAATACGATGTATCGAAATGGGTCGGCACTTCCGAATACTCCATGGACTGGTCTAACTCGACAACAACGATGTTCTGGAGGCTGTTCAGATATATCTCAGGACAAAACCAACCAAGTGCGTGCACTTTTATTTGAACAGCATTCATAATGAGAGAACGAAATACCGCAGATCTGTTTAATTGGTTATAGATAAGATTTCTTTTGAATTAATTTTTTTAACAACAAACCAAACGGCACAACTATGCGTATGACCTTGTCGCAGTAAGTAATTTCTCGAGTCATTACGTTTGTTGCGTTCCGATTTATACAAACGCAAACTTCGCAGAAAAAATGCCAATGATTTCTAAAGCTCTGAAGCTATGGCGTGGGTGAAAGTTTCCGAGATTTGCTTTTCAACTCGCCTTTTACATATTATATTGTCATCGTAATATAAAAATTTCGCTTATTGATTGTACGGAGGTTGATTATCCCCATTGATTTTTTTTTCGTTTTAGAGACCAAAGTAGCCATGACTGCCCCTGTTTTAACTAAGATCGTCCCAGGCCAGGGTCCAGCCTGCGAGAGCAACTTTACCATGCACTTTTTTATCCCTGCTACAGAGACCAACCCTCCTCAACCCACTGATCCCAAAGTGTCTCTCAGCACCTTGAAATCTATGAAAGTATACGTCAGGTAAGGATCTCTATTATTATATTATCGATAATGAATGGTGCCAGGGTAAAATAACCAGTACAGCCGAATGGATTTTGAGTGATGGCAAGGAATGGGGAATTTGCTTTAAGAAATACCACCTAATTCAAATTCAGAGTTTACTTGTGATTTCATCCCTACATGATGAACATGCATCAAAGACGGGTGGTTTCTACATAAACACGCCTTTTATACAAAAAGTTAGAGCTACATTTCCAAATTTATTCCAGAGCTTTTGGTGGATTCCCAAAAGAAGAAATCTGGACGAGTGAAGCACAAAAGTTGGCCCAAGCGATTAATGACAACAGTTTGTTCTACAGCGACTTTTGGTTTACAGCCGGTTATGATGGTCCATCAAAAATTATCAACAGACACAACGAAGTTTGGTTTGTTGCTAAGAATGATTCGTGACATTGAGAAGCTGGGATGGCAATTTTCTTTAGCTCGAGCATATTCTTTTGTCAGTTTTCATTCATTTTTCATTCATTTCTTGGTTCATTGAACATTTAAGGGTCGCATTATCACCAAGAATATGGTGATTATTCTGAAAGTGTTAATGACAGACGCATTACACTGTACAGATTTGTTAACTATGGTGTAATATTTATACATATTTTATACGACAAATAAATTGTATCTACTCACTCACTTTGTGTTAATGCATACATGGGTTGATCATTGTAGATTTTACGGCTTAAATGTTACTTCGATTGACTCCCACAAATTTCCCTAATATGTGATTTAATTAAAATGACTGGTAGACGTCATTACTATATACTTAGCATTTTACGAACGCGACGTTATCTCAGTGCACAGCAACACGTCCAAAAGATATTCATATGCGTGCATGTCACTCAAACTTGTGGCACAGGAATATAACATGCGATTGGATCAAAGAAAAACGGAGAAAAGAATAACTAGTCACACCCTCCTAGTTGACATTAGTTGAAATCTGAAAGCACGAATTAGAAATTTCCAGAATCACCTGCATGGGCCTTCATGATGCTCAAAGCTAACTCCAGCATAGCAACTGTATCAGTCGACTGGCCAAATACGAGTACTGACGTCGGGCAGAATTACACAGAATCCAACATGGTGTTCCCGTCCGATAATGTACTTCGTTTACTGGATTTCGTCACGGTGATGCTATTGATAATCATCATCCTTTCCGCTGGGGGACACATTGTTGTCATCATCTGCATCTACAAAGACAAAACACTGAGAACTATATTCAACTGTTACGTGGTGGCCTTGTCGCTGGCAGACTGTCTCATCTCGCTTATTGCGGCTCCTATCCACCTTGGCCAAATGATGGCTAAGGGTCCGACGCACGAGGCATGGTGCAAGATAAAAACCACAGCGGCAACTTTCTCCATTATGTATTCGCTGTCCTCGATGGCTGTAATAGCTGCAATTAGGCTCCACAGCGTCGTCAGGCCTTTCAAGCGCTATAAAAGGTGGGTTGTTCATCTGGCCATCTTTATTCAAACTATCCTGAGTTCCATTGCAAACGGCCTTACCTTTGGTACCCCTTCCCTGATGTTCCCGTGTCAAATGACATACCTTGCGAAAAAGTAAAGAAACTGTTCAGATGTTTTATCACTTATTCGGGCTAGAGTTTAGGAAAATATCAGTGCGGAATACTTGGCTTTTGGTCCCGATCGCAGCTGTCGTCAGTTTTGTGGTCAGCATTGCATTCTACACAGTGATATTTTGCTCTCTGCGCTCCCGTAGATCTATAGGAACAGCGCCAACTGACACGAACAACAGTGAGACAAACCAAGGCGTTGCTGAGGCGGTCCCAACCACGACAACTGGCGTAACGGCATCTGTCACATTACAAAAAGCAGACATTTTGACTTTAAAAACAGCACTGATTTTGACAATGATGTTCTTTGTAAGTTACATTCCATCGTTCGTTGTCGGTTTTATATTTCTTGGCTCTAGTTTTGGAGCAGGGTATCTTTATCCGCTTGTAACATCGCTGATGTATTTACATTGCATACTGAATCCAATAATCTATATGTGGACTTCTAGTAAGTTTAAAGCCTCCTTCAGAAAACTGATGTCTAGAAATGGAAACCCGCCTGTTGAAGCCGTGTCGTAATTCGTTTCGGTGTGCCATATATGCCAAGCGATAACGTAACATACACACATTCCGTAAGACACACAGCAATATATACAATTACTACGACTTCAAGTAAGGGAGACCGGGGCTAGTTGGACCCCGGCGTAAGTTGACCCCCATCAAGTGTCTTTAATAAAGTTACTTTAAGATGCTAAATCATTTAATTTGGACTCACTGCCGACGCTTTCTTAGCACTATTGGATACTGTCACTTTAAAAAAGATGTGATCAGTTCTTTTACCCCATAGTTACTTTGTCATAAATTGATGGGGGGCTAACTTACCCCGGGGTCCAACTAGCCCCGGTCTCCCCTAATAATTAACATTTACGAACGAATGATTATAATGTAGCAATATACTTGTTGTTGTTGTTTTATTTGTTTTAATATTTGCTCTTGTCGTATTACAAAGTGCATTGATAGTTTAGGTAATTGTACAAAACATGTAAATGAATACCTTGCTCTCAAATAATGAAAAAAATGATATCGTGTTTTGACATCGTGAGAAAATACTCGTAAGTACTAATAAGGATAGTACTCACATCAACTGAAAGTGTATAACATGTATCCGAATGAATGGAATAGAAATGAAGTAAAATTCATTTATTCTTGGAAAGAGACCTTGCTGACCCCAAGCGCATTTCTATTTTATCCTAAAATATCAAGCGTTAATTTTCCAGGGTACTTAATTAATTTCTCTTTTTATGTTTTATCAGTGGCTGGCCGGTTTTCTTGTGCGAAGAGAGAAACTCGTGGCGTCATTATTGGCTAAACTAGTAAATAGGAAAATTAAAAAAAAACAAAAAAACATGCTCCTTAACCTGAACCTTTATGCATATATTGAAACGGACATGCATCAGAACTGAGCGGTAATCAAAGAGTTTACTGGGCTTAAAACTGCTTATATCCACAATCAATCGTTTAATAAAGTAGCAGCTGATTGTCTCTATGTTCAGTTGTCATATCACTTTTTTTCTTACATCAATGTTTATACTGTCTATATCACTACTTCAAATGATGTTGTCACAAAAATGTGTTGATGGGTATGTTTCGCCAGCACAAAAGGTTTCATTTTTAAATACGGACGAAGTATATCGATTACGGTTTAGCGATCAGAGCTCAATTAATATTGAATTAATTTCGGCTCACGCGCCCAGTTAATAAGTGACACTCCTGTCAACTTAGTCTCCACAAGGGCCAGTAAGAATCCTTAAAGTCGATACTGCCACACCAGACAGATGAGCCACGGCGTTAACAGTGCCCTCAAGCACCACCTTAAATTAAAAAATAAAAACACACACACACACAAATAACAATGTATATATCAATTTTAACATACTGCAAAGAAACCGCGTTTTACCATTTTATCTATTTCTTTACCTACTATTTAAAGTCCTCTTTATTATCGAATTGTATATTTGCATATTAATACAGTTTGAAATATCTGGTAAATATGAATGTACCCAATATAAAGTCTCATCGCCGACAGTTGCATTAACTTGGTGCCATCGGTTAACCTCAGTATCATTCCCGACGGACCACAGAGAAGTGGCCAGTGCTTGACCAACAGGTTTAATTGTCAGATTTAGTGTACTCATAACAGACCCAAATATGTGATACAGAAATGATACGCAGCGTGTACCTGAAAAAAAAACCTTTACAGTATTTTACAGACAAGGAAGAAAATCAAAATCTAAAATAGAGAGAGAGAAAGTCTATGTTTTCGAGGTAACATCACCTAAACCAACCTGGAGGCCAGATACTCTGCAGTGTAGCAGAAGCCTTCTTTTAAACCCCCAGAATAAAATTCACTGAATTCTCCACTACTTTCTTTATAAGTTGCAAGGTGATATTCAATCTGTCAGATGTATCGACCTCCATTAAACAATGTGCTTTTTGTTTTGCAAGAATAACTTATTTAACATAAAAAGTTTGCCTTCAAAAGACACCTGCCAGCAGGAAGTGAGAAACGGAACACACCCTGGATTGGTCATTCTCGCACCGTCCAAAATAGACGAGGTTTGCAGGTGTATTTTATTGAAATAAATGTATTTGGATGTAGTATTCTAACATTCATGTCTGTGAAGAAACAGCAATGGCAAAATATAGGTTATTTATCTTTATTCACGTGTTTATTTTTTACCTACCCAGTCTTCCTATCTTTCTTTTTTCATAACTTCATAACTAACTAATATCCAGTATATCTGTGCACTTTCTGTCTTATACGGGGACAATTTGACTGTAGACAGGCCGTGCTGAAAATATTCAATCAAAAAACTGTAATCAATAAATGTTATATAGAAAGGAGAGAAAAGAACATATGTATAGGCATAATCTTTCACAGAGACACCTCGATCCAACTCAACACACAGTAGGATTAACACCTCTCCAGCTCTGTATAAAGTAACTTGACTGTTTGATTAAGAACTACAAGTATACAATGGACACTATGTTGCAAAATATACAGATATTCCTAGACTCATGCCTAGATTAAAAAATACCCCTTTAAAGAATTGGGGTGAGGAGGGGGGGGGATAATATGTCCTTCTCAACAATAGAACATTAAAGCGACTGGTAATATGTGGCATGCGCACTATAAAATGCAAAATGATACGGGTGTTGCATGAAAATCTGACTCCCGGAGTCAATATTTCATAATGAAATTGACTTCTAACACTAACCCTAACCCTAAAACCTAAACCCAAACCCAAATACTAACCTTAGCCCTAACCTTAAGCCCTAAACCCTAACCCTAAACCTAACCCAAATATCATTTTTAATTTTATTATTTTATTATAAAAAATTCACTGTGTAAATATTTCAACCTGCCAGCAATTAGGAATCTAGACCATTTACTATGTACAATATATCATTACTATTCTAAATATTTCTATGCCGAATGAAACTAAATTTTTAGCGAAATGCCTAATTTTGAAACCCAAGACATGGTTAATTCGTGTTGTTGTTGTGCAGTAAACTGTAATTAGACAAAACTTAAGAGAAAACAACCAGAAAAATATTCGTGCATAGATGCTGTTTACTTTAATTCGTTACCGCAAGCTCACGCTAGACTGCCAGTATTTCCGCTCGATTGCACGCTTAGACAGGAGACTCGGATGACTTCCATTTAACTCCAAACTGTTGGGCTTCCGAGTAATTGTGACATCACAGATACTTTTTAAAGCCTGCTTTCATCTTCAGTAAGTAGTATCAACTCGCTCTTCAAAATGTCACATTCAGGACCAAAGAAGTTCATTTGTCAGCACACACACACCGAAATGAAGGTCGGTTGTTGTCCATGCAGGTGCCATGGTTCAAACAAAGGGCAAACTAGATTGAATTTTAAAAGATATGAGAGAGAGAGAGAGAGAGAGTTGTCTGTTATACTATTATATAAGACAGACGTGATCTTCATATTACACAAACTGAGAGATAAACCAAATGAGAAATAAAGACCACTACCGGCACCGATATTTATAACCCCTTTCAAGAAACAATGCTGTACACAAGTAATAACATAACGCAAGATCAACATCATATTTGGTTGGACCACGTGGCTCTTTTTAAGTTTAAAAGATACCTCGTCTTCCTCTATAGAATAACCCCTGTGAACTACATATAAGGGTAAAAAAACAAATGTTTTATATTTGCTGTGCCTTATTCAGTGTTCAGTTATTCTTAAATTCCCCCCTAACCATAATCCCGTCAGTTGCTAAATAGGCCTTATTTTAAATAATTATACTACGGTAAACGAATTTTTGTGGTTTTCATACTAATCAAAACTACCTCACGCGGCACCATTCTGCTGACATTTAGATGGCTCCCTTTCGTAACATTATCCCAATTATTGAACAAAGCAAAAGTGTATCGTTTAAGTTTCTCTTTGGATTAAAAATCAAGGTATCCTTTTCAGTTTGCACATTCCACGAAGCGTAATAAAAGATTTAATACATCGTGCACATCTGACAGTATCCGGGCTAGTTCACCGACGAAAATAAAACATCTTGTTTAAAAATCGACATTTCTGTTTGGCAAAACCATACACTCAAACGAAGTCACGACAAAGGGTTCGTAAAGGATTTTCCTTGGATACGCATAAAGAAAACAACCCATGTGGTGTGTAATGACAGCCTTTAATGTATATAATAACAGGTATTTTGATGAAGTGATCGAGTGGCTGCAGCTAAAACGTGTCTGGTGTTACGATCGCCGATGCAATGGCAGCAAATCCCGTAGTGGCATAACCAACATGTTCAGTGCTATCGAACTTCACCACCATCATGTTGTTGTGTTGATCTTTGGACACTATAATTCCGCCATTCCATCTACCGCAGTACCTATTACAGCAAAGAACACATTAGAATTCTGTTGGATCCAATTACCCAACAAGAACGAGTTTGACTGCATACAACCCCTATTATATGGCATTTATTCTACTAGAATAATGCAAAATTTTTTCCGTTCGTGGAAAAAATCATTTCTGACAAAATGTATTCTTCAAATGTCCTAATATGGCATTTCCTATGGTGAAAATACAAGTGGGGTTTAAAGACCTTCTTCACAGAAATGCAAACAAACTCGAAAAATCTTTAAATATATTTTTGAAGTGAGTTTGCTGCAGAAAATGTTTGGAATGTCCGTTCGACTAGCTTCATGCATTCCAGACACTGCTTACCTGGGGCCAGGCTGACCAACCAGATTGGATCTCACTTCCAGCCAATGGATACACTTGTTAGAATCAGCTTTTATGTCAAAATATATGAAGCTGAGTTTTATCACCGAGCCTGTTGGACCCTGCAATAAAACATCACGAAAAGATGAAAACTCTTGCAGATGTACGCACTCATTATATTATTATCGCCTTGACACATTGCATTGTAAGTCTTCTCTGTATATCAAACAAATGCAACTTTGTAGACAACAATGTCTGTACATTTAACTCATAAAAATGTTGTCCTTTGTTGACTAAAACCACTGGCCATAACACAGATTTCTGGCTTGCTCAAATCTTTAGCTTTGATGCGTTCTAATAATACATGTACCTTCAAGAGCCACAAACATTTCTGTCTGCGTGGGTAATTGAAGGGAAATCTTGGCGAGTGGATGAATGCCCTGTCAAACCAAGACAGACTTAGGGAGATTACTCCTCCACAGAAGCCGTGGGGTCCTTATAAATAAAATTTGGAAAATATTCAACAACGGACACGCCAGATAACAGGTAATTTTAAAATTAAAAACTTTGATTGAGTAGTCATTTTTGTTATGTTTTAATATTTTAATACGTCGTGTTTTAGTGCATAATTAGCAACAGTGGCATTTATTTTCATTATAACGTTATCCTCATAGGACATTTTGCTTCTGCTTTTGACTTCTCATGCAGATTGACATATATTCCCCACCTGCTGTTGCCAGAGGCCCTTCCAGCTCTTAAAATTGGCCGTCCTTCAACAAATTTTGTAACAGCTAGAAGGGGCCTTTGATAGTGAGTATTCTCAACCCATTTCAAATATACTACAGAAATTTTATTCCATTGGCTTTATATTGCCCTTTATGAAAGTTTAACAAAAGACACGACAGATATTACCAGACATGGCCCTTGGATCAATGCGGTTGCACGTGTTTCCGGCCAAACCGTCTGGGCATTTACAGAAGCAATCAGTGTTGCCTTTCAGAGAATGCAGGAAACCGCCATTTTCACACGATAAACGATATGGGCACTGAACTGAGACAGAGAAAAGAAGGAAGCAAAACTAGCGTGTAAATAACCGTTAAAGGGATAATAACTCTTCATATGAGATCTATATTTCACAATAAAAACATTGTGAATAACTCATAGAAATATAATATATTCTGTTTAACCACAAAAACGGCAGTTATAGCTATTATTCTGATATCTGAGCTTGTCTTTAGACCACGTGACCTCCATTGATGGCTATACTCTGTTAAAATCTCTTAAGAGATTTTAACAAAAAACCAAACTTTTTAGAAAAATCCAGGGACTAACTTTGAATGTAAAAATGGATTCATTAACCATTGGTAAGTATGAGAAAATTGTTGTTCACTCCAGGAAAATTCATTTTTTGGCCAAAATGAAGAGTTATTATCACTTTAAATATAGATAATTAAATATATTTAATATTAAACGCAATCAAAAATAGGTTTCGTGACATCGATCGTTTATCTATAACCTAATGTAGTTGGTGTATTTTACATGCAAATAATTACGACTTGCATTATTAGAATTTATATACATTCTGATAGTTTGATGATCATGTCCAACAGCAGCACTGTACCTATGTCAATTACCTGTGCATCGGTACGCTTTGCTCAAGGATTTTATGTCATAATAGCTTAATCCACGGCGATTCCCAGCCAAAAACGATAATGCTTGATCTCTGACTTCAATTGTTGGTTCAGAGTTTCGACTGAAATCCTTTGAAATTAGACAGCTTAATTGATTAATTCACATCTAAATAGAAGTAATCCTTTTGAATTTCAATACCTTTTTAAATAATTAAAAGATATTTAAAAAATTCAACAGCTGGAACTATATTTGGTCAATGGTGATCATAATAACGGTCATGTACATGTTTTGGGCTATTTAAATAAGGACCAGCACACGGGTGTCAATATTTTTTTCATCATAATATAAATGAAAATACTTATACAACTGCCATAGTGCATGATAAACGCATCATTTGGTAATCTAAATACTTACGTAAGTTCCATAATGCATGATAGAACCAACATCATACTCAGCTAACGTCTCAACCCCCTCCATCATCATGAAATTGAGCATTGCGTTCTCCCTAACGTTTTTGAAATTGACTTTAATGTACTTATTTCGGTCTTTCCGTGAGTGCTCATGGTGAAGACCTACGATATGACCCAGTTCGTGTATCACAGAGCCCACCTGAAATTTATTCAATGTTGCAATATGTTTCTTAGAATAAGGGACGGCTTGTCCACAAAAAAAAAAAATAAATAAATAAATAAAATAAAATAAATAAATAAATAAATAAATAAATAAATAAATAAATAAAAAACTTACCCTCACCAATATAGACTGTATTATCTTATTATTCCCCCCAAGTGCACCTGTGCAGTTATTACCTTTGCCTACAGTCGTGTAAAATGATGCCAATTCTATTATCTTTTTATCAGCACCTCACTTTGTAAAAGAGTGGATATCAATATCAGTTTGTTAATGTTGAAAATGTTAAAATACAGATGATGACACTTACAGTAGAAAAGAAGTTTCATTTTGGGCGATTCTTACTCACAATAAGATTCCATGCACACTAAAATCGGCCGATTCGAAACATGAGTAGGCTCGGCACCTGGGCTTTATTACATGGACACATTTGGGACGAAGAAAGTTGCACATTTTATTTTTTAAAAGTGCACTATGTATGAAAGAAAAAATGTCAAAATATCAGGGTTATCAATCAACTTAACGTACTTCGTAATGCCTGATCACAGTGGATGAGGGGGGGTACACAAAGGGAGTAGTGACAGAACTGCGTGGGTGCATTGATATACTTGTATCACCTTTTTTCTCCCAAATCGATTTTCTTTTAATGAAAATACGCATCAATTGGAGCATAGAAGTACAAGCTGTACATACTTCCATAAGCGGAATGACTCACATTTTCTTCTCTTTTTCCTATAACTACAAAATAAAAATAAATAAAAAAAACTTTTGATAAGACATTAAACTTACGTCTTCACACCCAGGACCAGATAAACTCACTACCTGAGGTTGTTTAGATTCTCTCATTCGTCCAATGTTAGCATAGCAACTGAAAAAAAATGTCCAAATTGAATTAAATCTGTCACTTGTTATCATCGGTTCAAGCATCCGAGGTGGATATCGGTGTAAACGTACGACAGTAGTGAATGTGTGGGTCAAGTCGAGGCTTACTATGCATATTTCTTCTTTTCGATGCATTCACCAATGAACATGTAGTTTTTTTATCCTTCGTTTAATTAAACCTTCGTTCGATTCCCCTAATGACTGAAAGGATATCAAGTATTCGAAAACAAATGGCAGGGATACACGCTGATCCTCCAGATACCAGGATGTCTTTACTCTTTTACAGTCTGTGTAAAATACAAAGGGGAGAGTCACCGCAAATGCTCGGAAACTCACGATAGGTTTATTTGCAGTGGAAAAATAGAGTGATTGCCAAATATTAAGTAGCTTTATTTTTAACTTTTTATTTACCCTCCAGCTGAATCTTTTCCAATTCTCAAGTAAAATTTCAAGTCTGGTAGAGCATCATCGAAGCGAAGGAATCGGAGACATGTATTGTCTTCCAGGTGTTGTATTGCTTTTAATACATTTTCTTTAACTTTATTGCCTGAAACATACGTCAACCATAGGATTAAAGGATATGTATTTGTCCAAATCATTTCTGAAATAGATGTAACCCAGCAGGCGTGAAATGTTATTTGGGAGTGATTAGCCGCCGAGTAACAGCCAAGAAGGAAAAGACCAATCTGCATACTGAGATTTTGATTATTTTTCCTAATCCTCGGCAACTTCATGTGGCTTTCTTTCATCTAATGGCAACCAAGTACTAAAGTTTCGTCGCATCATTATAAGGGCGCATTCCCATAGATTTCAGATCGATCTATCCCCGTGAGGAGTCTCACTAGATTACTGTCAGATAATCCGGCTTAAATGTCCGTCCCGCCTACTACAAGCTGTAAGGGGAAGATTAACTTTCGTGCCCGCTCGGCCGACAGCTATTTAGCGTGAACCCCCAGGGAGTTAGGTCGATCTAGTTGGATCGATCTAATCTCTGGGAATGGGGTCTAAGTGACATGTTGGTGACTTGTTCTTGAGTACTTTAATATTTTAATATATAAACAAAGTCGCTCTAAAAGCGCACGATTTTTTTTTTGTCAATTTCTACACTTTAACAAGAAAGGAAAAATTAAGAAATATATTTATGCGCAGAACTAGTGTTTCTACAGCAGGTGAAAATCATTTTTTCAGGGTGATAAACAGGCCAATACATGCCATTTAATGAAAAATCAAATTGCTCAAGCATTGTTATAGGGCGGTAGGCCCATATTTTACGAACGATGCGAAAAAATGAATATTTTTACTCAATTGCTTATCTGCTGTTGATTTACAATCTTAGGTAATTGATGACAAAATTAATAAGATTATGATCTTTGCTTTTTTTCATGCTTACCCTCTTGACAACAAAGAGAAAGAAAAAGATAGAAGCAAACGGAGAAAAAAACAAAAGCAGGGAGCAAAGGAGTAAATGAAAAAAAAAGAAAAATTTAAGGATGAAGATCATTAGAGCATTATAGTTACTTAAAGATGTTATACTCCCTTCCGAAGAGTTAACAAACACCCATGGTATAGTAGCATTAGGCCACTTGTCTCCAAGTCCTGCGAGTCTTCTCCTTTGTCTACTTTTTACTTCCACCTTAGCCAAAAAAAACAAAGTTCTGCTTAAGTATTCACTGTACACGTAGTATTAACAACAAATGAAACAAAAGTAAGACTTTTGATGGATTTATCACCCAGTCAAACATATAGCCGAAGAAAAAAACATAAACCTAACATACATGTAGGCGGTTCTGTTCACGATTACCCACAGCACGGCGGTACATTTGCATAACGTTTCCATGTCGGGATAGAAGAAAAAGAGATGGAATGTATATCTCGACTCACCAGTTGTCCAGTAGCACTAATTTTGAGGTTTACTCCTTCTTTTCCGAGATTAGCAATACCATTTCGTATATAACATTGCAACACAGTACACCAGATGATACAAACATATAAAGTTGAGGTAAAGACACGATACATGCTGATGTCTTTTATAGAGCGTGTGAAGCGATTCTCAGCATATTTTGTATGCATATAATGAGCTGAAATAAAATGTCAGCAATTTCTGTCGGCAGTATCACCCCACGAAAATTATAGTACTTGGCTGACCTTTTGTTTTTCGTCTTGATAACACCGAAAGCGACGAGAGATGAGCATCATCCACGAAGAAAAATATTTTAAAGGCATTTGATCAGTTGCCAAACAAACGAAAACGAGCCTCCTAACAACCTCATTATACCCGTTACTTGCATTAATTATGCACCGAGCGCATATGGCATTATACAGGGTGACTCCCAAAAAGCAGAAATCATTAATTTTTATTATATCCTACGGACTGAAACTTCAATATATGCATGATCATTCCCCAAAGTTTAAGTTATCTTGGTCGCTTTGCATAAAAGCGCCAAGGCATAATGGAAGGTATTTCAAAAGCTTATCATTTAAAGTAGGTAACTTAGAAACTTGTAACAGGTATCATTTCTAATGAGCAAAGTATGACCTTTAATTTGAAAAGAGTTTGGAGGTCAGAAGAGGCCAGAGTCATTCATATGTATCAAGGTGAATCTCGAAAAAGGACCAAAACAACTTAAAATGCAATATCAGATTTCCATATTTTCAAAGAAATGTAACTTTTATGACTTATCTAGCTTATTTTGAGAGCTGTTCATATTTAAATGTCCAAAGGTAAAATGATATATAAATGACTCACATTGTCATGTTCGTGCTTGCTGAAGACTGATGGTAACTGTTGCTGATGAAGACAGCCATTTAGCCTATTTCCGAGTGACTGTTCACTTCACGTATGGTGTCAAACAAACCTGGTTCTAAAGGAAATCATGAGTAAACAAATGGTTCTACATGAAATAGCCTTATATGGCCGTTACTCTCTGTTCCAATATGGCCATGCCCCACCTTATCATGCCAGGCCATCACAACCATTTTTCTGGAGTACGCAGTGTAGCACTGGACTGGTCTGTTTATTCTCGATCCTTAGTTGCATCCCATTTGGCACTGTTGGGATGCTCTATACTGAGCTGTTAGAAGTCAAGAAGTCCAGGAAACTACTGATTTAGGACCTTTTGGAGGGACCGGTTGATCGTAACCAAAGATACATTAACAAACAGACCGTCTGGGTATTTACAGAAACAATCAGTGTTGCCTTTCAAAGATTGCAGGAAGTCCCCATTTTTTTCATACGATAAACGATGTGGGCACTGTCCTGAGACAGACAAAAGAAGGAAGCAAAACTAGCGTTTAAATAACCGGTAAATATAAATAATTAAATATATCTGATATTAAACGCAATCAAAAATAGGTTTCTTGACATCGATCGTTTTTGCAGAACTAGTGTTTCTAGAGCAGGTAAAAAAATTTTTTTTTTAGAGTGAAAAACAGGCCAATAATTACGACGTGCATTATTTGAATTAATATACATTCTAAGAGTTTGATGATTATGTCCAACAAAGCACGGTACCTATGTCAATTACCTACGTCAATTACCTATGTCAATCGGTACGCTTTGCTCAAGGATTTTATGTCATAATAGCTTGATCCATGCCGATTCCAGGCCAAAAACGCTTGATTTCTGACTTCCATTGTTGGTTTAGAGTTTCGACTGAAACATCCTTTGAAATTAGAAAGCGTAGGTGATTAAATCACATCTAAATAGAAATAATCCTTTTTTGATTATAAAAAATCCAACAGCTGTTACAATATTTGGTCAATTGTTATCATTATAACGGTCATGTAGATGTCTTGGGTTATTTAAATAAAGATCAGCACACCGGTGTCAATATTTTTATCATCATTATATAAATGTAAATACTTCTACGACTTTCTTAGTGCATGATAAACCTGCATTTGGTAATCTAAATACTTACATAAATGCCATTATGCATGATAGAACCAACATCATACTCTAACATCTCAACCCCCTCCATCATCATGAAATTGAGCATTGTTTTCTCCCTAACGTTTTTGAAATTGACTTTAATAAAAAACCTACCCTCACCAAAATATAGTATCTAACAATTCCCCAGAAGTGTAATTACACTTGTGCAATTATTACCTTTGCCAACAGTCGTGTAAAATGATGCCAATAATTATCTTTTTACCAGCACTTCACTTTATAAAAGAATGGATGTCAATATCAGTTTGTTAATGTTCGGTAGGGGATAGAGACAGAACTGCGTTGTTTCTTTTCATCCCAGTACGAGGTGTATTGATTAACTTGTATAACCCCTTTCTAAATCGTTTTCTTGAAAATACACATCAATAGGGGCATGGAAGTACAAGTTGTACTTTCTTCCATAAGCGGTATGACTCACATTTTCTTCCATTTACCCCTATAACTACAAAATGAAAATAAAGGAAAAGCTTTTGATAAGAGATTAAACTTACATCTTGACACCCAGGACCAGATAAACTCACTACCTGGGGTTGTTTGCTTTAACTTATTGCCTGAAACATACGTCAACCATAGGATTAAAGGATTTGCATTCGTCCAAGTCATTTCAGAAATAAATATAACCCAGCAGGCGTGTAACGTTATTTGGGAGTGATTAGCCGCCGAGTACCAGCCGAGAAGGAAAAGACCAATCTGCATACTGAGATTTTGATTATTTTTCCTAATCCTCGGCAACGATATGTGACTTTCTGTCATATAATGGCAATCAAGTAGTAAAGATCCGTCACATCATTATAAGTGGTATGTTGTTGACTTGTTCTTGATAACTAAGTTCGTATATCCTAATATATAAACAAAGTCGCTCTAAAAGCGCACGATTTTTTGTCAATTTCTATGTTTAAACAAGAAAGGAAAAAATTAAGAAATATAATTATATGCAGACGTAGTGTTTCTACAGCAGGTAAAAATCAATTTTTAGGGTGAAAAACAGGCCAATACATGCCATTTAATGAAAAATCAAATTCCCCAAGCATTGTTTTAGGGCGGTAGACCCATATTTTGTGAACATTGTGAAAAAATGAACATTTTTTACTCAATTGGTTATCTGCTGTTGATTTACAATCTTAAGCAATTGAAACCTTCGACTGCATAAACCAACTGATAAAATTAATAACATTATCATACACCAGTAGTGGTTTCTTTAGACGTATATGGACAGATACAGATACAGATTATGATCTTAACTTTTTTCATGCTTACCCTCTTGACTACACAGAGAAGGAAAAAGCAGAGAGCAAAGGAGTAAATGGAAAAAAAAATGAAAAATTTAAGAATGAAGATCATTAGAGCATTATAGTTACTTAAAGATGTTATACTCCCTTCCGAAGAGTTAACAAACACCCATGGTATAGTAGCATTAGGCCACTTGTCTCCAAGTCCTGCGAGTCTTCTCCTTTGTCTACTTTTTACTTCCACCTTAGCCAAAAAAACAAAGTTCTGCTTAAGTATTCACTGTACACGTAGTATTAACAGCAAATAAAACAAAAGTAGGACTTTTGAACGATTTATCACCCAGTTAAACATATAGCCGAAGGAAAATAACATAAACCATAGATACATGTAGGCAGTTCTGTTCACGATTACCCACTGTTACAGCACGGCGGTACATGTGCATTACGTTTCCATGTTGGGATAGAAGAAAAAGAGATTGAATGTATATCTCGACTCACCAGTTGTCCAGTAGCACTAATTTTGAGGTTTACTCCTTCTTTTCCAAGGTTAGCAATACCATTTCGTATATAACATTGCAACACAGTACACCAGACGATACAAACATATAAAGTTGAGGTAAAGACACGATACATGCTGATGTCTTTTTATTGAGCGTGTGAAGCGATTCTCAGCATATTTTGTATGCATATAATGAGCTGAAATAAAATGTCAGCAATTTCTGCCGGCAGTATCACCCCACGAAAATTATAGTACTTGGCTGACCTTTTGTTTTTCGTCTTGATGACACCGAAAGCGACGAGAGATGAGCATCATCCACGAAGAAAAATACTTTAAAGGCATTTGATCAGTTGCCAAACAAACGAAAACGAGCCTCCTAACAACCTCATTATACCCGTTACTTGCATTAATTATGCACCGAGCGCATACGGCATTTTACAGGGTGACTCCCAAAAAAACAGAACCCATAATTTTTTTTATTAAATCCTACAGAGGGCTTACACTTCAATATGCTAAAGGTTCAAAATGATATCATGCTCTCATTAAACAATCACTGTGATGTCATCTTGGTCCTCTTGGATCTTTCTGCTGCTTTCGACACGATTGACCATGATATTTTACTACAACGTTTGCAGTGCAGGTTTGGCATTACAGGAATGGCGACTGATTGGTTGAGCTCTTACTTAAAGGGAAGAACACAAAAAGTGGGAATTAATTCCCTTCTTTCTGCCCCTGAAACCCTGAAATATGGTGTTCCGCAGGGATCGGTGTTAGGCCCACTACTTTTTTCATTCTATATTGTGCCTCTTGAGGAGATCATTTCTAAGCACAATCTTCAGACCACAATTTTTGCTGATGATACTCAGATTTATGTAACTTGTGATAGTCGGTGTGATTATTCTGTAGTGTCAGACATAGAGAAATGTATTGATGAGATCCGGGTGTGGATGCTTTCAAATAAGCTGGCTCTAAATGACACTAAAACGGAAATAATCTGGTTTTCATCTAAATTTAAAGATAGAAAGGACTGTGCTACTAACACTAATGTTCGCATTGGCAATGTGTCTGTGAAAGCATCTGTCAGTGCTAGAAATTTAGGTGTGTTTTTTGATTCAGCTGGGATCTTTGACAAGCATATAGACAATGTTTGTAAGTCGGCATCTTTTTCACTGTGGAGAATAGGGAAGATTCGGAATTTACTAAATATAGAAACAACTACAAAATTAGTTCATGCTTTTATTACATCAAAATTAGATTATTGCAACAGTATTCTTTTTGGGGTGAGTGACAGCAAATTGAAAAAAATCCAATTGATTCAAAATTCAGCGGCCAGATTAGTTAAAAAGATAAGGAACCAGAGCTTGGATCATATCACTCCAGTGTTAAAGGAATTGCATTGGCTGCCAATCAAACAAAGAATTTTATTCAAAGTGTTGTGCATAATTTTTAGAGCTTTTAAAGAAAACACACCTGGTTATATTGCACATCTTATTCAGTCATCTGAACCACGCAGGTTAACAAGAAACTCTTTTGAAAACAATTTTATACTCAATCACTGTGAAATAGACAGAAAATGCAACAAATTCTATGGAGACCGGGCTTTTACTGTTTATGCTCCAAAATTGTGGAACAAATTGCCTTTTAGTATCAGAGCTGAAAGTGACTATAATACTTTTAAAGCCTGTCTTAAAACTCATCTTTTTAAAGAATTTTATGGTTAGTGTTCCTTTAAACCTTTTAGTTGTTTATCATTTATTAAGAGTGAGATTGGGTTAATTTTAGTAGTATTTTAAAGTTATATCAATAAATTTTCTCTGCTTTCTTTAATTAATTTTATCAGTAAATGTTAAAGTATTTTAGTATTGTTATTTTTAGACTTTTTTTAATTATTTGTAAAGTGCATTGAAATGTAATGCGCTTTATAAGAAATAAATATTATTATTATTTTTATGTGAGTGATCATTCCCCAAGGTTTCAATAAGTTATCTTGGTCACTTTGCATAAAAGCACCAAGGCATAAGGGATGGTATTTAAAAGGCTTATCATTTAAAGTAGATAATTAGAAACTTGTAACAGGTATCGTTTCTAATGAAAAAAATGTATGACCTTTCATTTGAAGAGTTTGGAAGCCATTAGAGGTCAGAGTAATGTACAGTAAATATATCAAGGTGAATCTCGAAAAAGGACCAAAACAACGAAAGTACATCATCAGATATCTATATTTTCAAAGAAATGTAATTTTTTATGACTTCTCTATACCCTTTTAAAGTCATATTTAAATGACCAATGGTAAAATGATAAATAAATGAATGATAAATAAATAAATGTGCACATTGTCATGTTCGTGCTTGCTGAAGACTGATGGTAACTGTTGCTGATGAAGACAGCCATTTAGCCTATTTCCGAGTGACTGTTCACTTCACGTATGGTGCCAAACAAACCTGGTTCTAAAGGAAATCATGAGTAAACAAATTGTTCTACATGAAATAGCCTTATATGGCCGTAACTCTATGTTCCAACATGGCCATACACCACCTTATCATGACAGGCCATCACAACCATCTTCTGGAGTTCGCAGTCGAGCACTGGACTGGCCTGTTTATCCTCGATCCTGAGTTGCATCCCATTGGGCACTGTTGGAATGCTCTATACTGAGCTGTAAGAAGTCCGGGAAACTATTGGACGAGCTGATTTAGGACCTTTTGGAGGGACCGGTAACCAGAGATACATTAACAAACAGGCCGTTTGGGCATTTACAGAAAAATCAGTGTTGCCTTTCAAAGATTGCAGGAAGTCCCCATTTTTTTCATACGATAATCGATGTTGGCACTGTCCTGAGACACTCAAAAGAAGGAAGCAAAACTAGCGTCTAAATTACCGGTAAATATATCGCCAAAAACGATAACGCTTGATTTCTGATTTCAATTGTTGGTTTACAGTTTTGACTGAAGTCCTTTGAAATTAGATAGCTTAGGTGATTAATTCACATCTAAATAGAAATAATCCTTTGGAATTTCAATACCTTTTAAATAATTCGATATTTAAAAATTCAACAGCTGTAACAATATTTGGTCCATGATTATCATTATAACGGCCATGTAGATGTCTTGAGTTATTTAGAGGGGAAGGATCAGCACACACCGGTGTCAATATTTTTTCATCATTATATAAATGTAAATACTTCTACGACTGTCTAAGTGCATGATAAACCTGCATTTGGTAATCTAAATGCATCTAAATACATACATGTAAATGCCGTAATGCATAACAGAACCAACATCATACTCTAACGTCTCAACTGCCTCCGTCATCATGAAATTGAGCATTGCGTTCTCCCTAACGTTTTTGAAATTGACTATAATGTACTAGCTTATTTCGCTCTTTCCGTGAGTGCTCATGGTGAAGACCTACGATATGAACCAGTTCGTGAATCACAGAGCCCACCTGAAATTTATTCAATGTTGAAATATGTTTCTAAGAATAAGGGACGGCTCTTCCACAAAAAAAAAAAAAAAAAAAAAAAGAAAAAAGAAAAAATTATCCTCACCAAAATTAAGTATCTAACAATTTCCCACAAGTGCAATTATTATCTTTGCCAACAGTCGTGTAAAATGATGCCAATTATATTATCTTTTTATCAGCAACTCGCTTTGTAAAAGAATTGATGTCAAATCAGTTTGTTAATGTTCGGCAGGGGGTAGAGACAGAACTGTGTTGTACTTTGGCCTACCCCCATGAGCGGTATGACTCACATTTTCTTCTATTTTCCTTTTAACTACAAAATAAATAAATAAATAAATAAATAGAAAAAGTCCAAATTGAAGTAAATTTGTCACTTGTTATCATCGTTTCAAACATCCGAAGTGGATATCAATGTAAACGTACGATAATAGTGAATGTTTGGGTCAAGTCGAATTTTACTATACATATTTCTTCTTTTCGGTGATTCCCCAGTAAACATGTAATATTATTTTTTACAAAGTGTAGTACAAATCTTTTGACTGTATGAAAATGAGAAAATGCCGCAAAGTAATCAATTGGCGAGACCCTCACTCTTGGTCGAAATACCCATTTATTTTGAGAAAATCAGACTTTCGTTCGATTCCCCTAATGACTAAAAAGATATATTGCATTTGAAGACAAATGGTATGGATACACGCTGATCCTCCAGATACCAGGATGTCTTTACTCTTTTACAGTCTGTGTAAAATACAAAGGGGAGAGCCACCGCAAATGCTCGGAAACTCACGATTGGTTTATTTGCAGTGGAAAAACAGAGTGATTACCAAATATTCAGTAGCTTTATTTCTTTTTAAATTTTTTATTTACCCTCCAGCTTAATCTTTTCCAAGTAAAATTTCAAGTCTGATAGAGCATCATCGAAGCAAAGTAATCGGAGGCATGTATTGTCTTCCAAGTGTTGTATTGCTTTAAATACATTTTTTTAAAACTTTATTGCCTGAAACATACGTCAACCATAGGGTTAAAGGATATTAATTTGTCCAAGTTATTTTTGAAATAGATATTACCCAGCAGGCGTGTAACGTTATTTCCGAGTGATTAGCCGCCGTGTGCCATCCGAGGTAAAATAACTTATTACATACAGAGATTGAGATTATTTTTCCTATATCCTCGGCAACTTCATGTGGCTTTCCGTAATATCATGGCACTCAAGTACAAAAGTTTCGTCACATCATTGTTTGTGGTAGGTTGTTGACTTGTTCCTAAGTATTTATGTCTTAATATATCAGCAAATGTCATGGGTCTCACTGTTTTACTTATACAGTGACCTCAACCACAGTGACTTCATCAAAACTCATTTTGCTTAACCAATAGTCAATTAGATCCCAACCAAAGTGTTGCCTTTGGTAATAATTGTTGTATTATATTGCTTAATAAAATTCTTCACAAATTGCACAGTGCTTATGCTTAGCAACCAAAAGTATAAACGCCGATATTTATTGTTTTTGATCAGCGCAAAGGTACATGCATTATTGAATAATATGATACAAGAAAAAACATTTTCGGTATCTGGATGATTTGGACCCTTACAGTACCCTTAAATGGAGACATCATATTTGGGCTTTTTCGCAAGATGTAAATTATAACCATTCATTTTATTTTAAGCCTCGGTCACAACCGACCTTACGGGCTCTTACAGGCTGTTTGCGTGTAAAATTTGCGCAGAATCTCACGTCCCATGCAAGTCCTTCTTACGAAATTTCGAGTCCGCAGACAACCCGTAAGCACATACGTAGGATATTGGACATGTCCAAAAGATTCTACGAATAATCTGCGAACAGCGAGGCCGCAAGCTTTACTTGCTCCCCTCGCAAGGAGTTCGCAAGTGGACCAAGACGCACGTCGTAAACAATGAAGGAGCAAGTGCAAGAGAGACGCGCGTTGTGCAAGACGCACGTCGCAAGCAATGAAGGAGCAAGTGCCCTTTGAGTGTTGAGTACGGCACACGCCCTCACAACTAACGAACAAAGTCGAAAGTACACCTGGAATACGTCGCACGTGCGTCACCCCCACGCCTGGAGTATAAAAGGCGTGCCCGCGACGCACGCTCGTGTCTCGACAATGAACGTCGATTGTGCAATGTATACAACAATTTTCAAAATTTTCAAATTTTGCTCAATTCAGCTTCTAATATGCCTCCAAAGGCAAGAGGAAGAAGCTTAGAGAGCAGAAAAGAAGGAAAGAGGAAAAGAAAGAAGGGGAGAGGAGGAGGCAAAAACTGACGTACGCCGTCAGTACGTCATCACAAGCGTGTGATGCAAGTGTGAAGCAGAAGTGACGCAAAAGCGAATTACTTTCGCCGTGCGTTGCATTCTCTTGGTAAGTGGTGAGTGCGTGCCAGTGTGCAGGAAGCAAAACAAACTCACGTGGCCCCTGCGACGCGCAAGGCAGACTTGCACCTTTTCATTGAAACCTTTCTTCTACGAACCTTTCCTACCTTTACGAACTCCACGGCCTCAGAAGAATATATTTACTTTTTTATCTCTTATTTGATATCCATTTAAACTTTAATAATATTCATCGTAATTCATTTATGTAGTTTAATATTTATCAATGAATGCACCGCCCCTAAATTATCATCCGCAACCAATGCATTAAACGGTTTCCAATGAACTGACACATTGCATGTGCTCCTATTGACAATATCTGAATTGAAAAAAACAGCGTTATCATTGGTCAAAACGCTATCTTTTCAAGACCGTTGATTGGCGGAAACACGTTAAGTCCGCTTAAGGTTAATTGCTCAAACCCGCTTATATAAAATGGGAGGTCTCTAAAATTAGACCAAATTGGCATTTGGTATTTACTGAAAGCACAAGTCAGAAACCAAGGATCAACTGAAAAATCATATAAATCTTATAATGTACAACAGCACGGAAACAGCATTGCCTGCCTGGCCAAATATGAGCTCTGACAACTTCACAGAATTCAATGAGTTTGTCTCTCCGTCAGATACTGTTCTGCGTTTACTGCATTTCGTCACGGTGATGCTATTGATTATCATCATCCTTTCGGCTGGAGGACATATTGTTGTCATCATCTGCATCTACAAAGACAAAACACTGAGAACTATATTCAACTGTTACGTGGTGGCCTTGTCGCTGGCTGACTGTCTCATCGCGCTTATTGCGGCTCCGATCCACCTTGGTGAAACGTTGTCTACGGGTCCAACGCACATGACATGGTGCAAGATAAAAGGTGGTGCGGCAGCTTTCTCCGTTATGTATTCGCTGTTATCGATGGTTGTGATAGCTTCAATAAGGCTCCAAAGTGTCGTCAAGCCTTTCAAGCGATTAAGAACGTGGGTTGTTTATCTAGCCATCTTTATTCAAACGATCGTGAGTTTTGTTGCAACCGGCCTGGTTTTAAACAACCACTACGTGATGTTTCCCTGTCATACGGCATACCTCTTAAAGAAGAGTGGCACCATTTACACCTTTCACCTTCTATTCCACAAGGAACTTAGAAAGACTGAAAATGGGAAAACTTTTATTTTAGTCTTTATTGCTGCAGTCATGAGTTTTTTGGTCAGCATTACATTCTATACAGTGATATTTTGTTCTCTGCGCTCCCGTAGATCTATCGTTATAGCGCCAACTGACACCAACAACAGTGAGACTAACCAAGGCGTTGCTGGGGCAGCCCATAACACGACCACTGTCCTTACGGCGTCAACTGCAATACAAAAAGCGGACATTTTGACTTTAAAAACAGCTCTGATTCTGACAACGATGTTCTTTATAAATTACATCCCTTCCTTTTTTCTCGGTTTTACTACCAACACAGGATATCTTTATCCTTTTGCGACGGCACTGATGTATTTTCATTCCGCAATGAATCCAATTATTTACTTTTGGTCGTCTGGAAAGTTTAGAACCTCCTTCAGCAAACTGTTGTCCAACAAATGCCGACATCCCCACAACGGATAGAGGGACCATAGCGTTGAGAGAACCATCACACGCTTCACTGATAATAAAGAAATACACAATGACAGATCAAACTTACTGTAAGGTAATCACGTGTTTACTTAAAAGTTTTTGAAATATCTCCCACAACTACTGGGTGAAAGTCTGCAGTAATACAAAAATGTTGATATGTTGATAATACATTAAAAAAAGAAAGAAACGTGTATTTTGTACTTGTATTGTAATGTATAAGACATGGATATAGCAAGAAGAATTTAGAATAAATAAGTGAGAATTCTAAAAATGGCCTCTGCATTCATGATAATATTACATTAATCCACCTACTTGAGGCTAGATATTTTACAGTGTAACAAACACCTTCATCTAAGCTCCCAAAATGAGAATCATAGAATTCTATATAATTTTTCACAATGATGAATAGCATTTACTTCATTTGTTTGATATGTCATTAAAATTAATAGGTTATATTCGCACTTTGGCAAACGTTGCCTTGTTTTATGTAGTGTGCTTTTTTTGCAAGAATTACTCATTTAACGTAAAAATCCATTTAAAAGATAGTTGTCAGTACGAGGAACTGCACATATTTAAGACCAGGCATTCTTCTTGCACTGAGGAAAATAGAAGAGGTTTATTTTGTTAATGTGTCTTTATTGAAAAATATTATATATACATGTAGATGTTGTATGCCAGCATTGGTGCTTCTAGACATCCTTTTTTGTATATTTGTGATATGTTTGGTCATGAATGGGAAAGTTTTTGAATTTCTGTAATAAAACTGTCTTATGTGTCATTTTTATTAATATTAATATTATTATCTTTTTTTTATTTATCCATCAATTCATACACTTATCCATATTTAATTTGTGTCATTATTGTTGGTATTTCCTTTATTAATTTGTGTGTTTGTGTTTGGACCCTTTTATGATAAAAACAGAAAGGCACACATAAATTAAGGGAAATAAAGAAAATCTCATGAAAAAGTTGAATGAGTATGTAAACTAAGCTTAGGCTCCTGTTAGCAGGTGTAACTTTTCATCTTATAGGTGTGTATGTTGTTCAGTCAGACTGTTGTTACTCCTTGGCAACTAATCATTCGGAATTATCACCGTGATACTACTTGTATTCCTTGTACATATAAACTGAATAAATGCTCAATTATCACCCTTGTATTCACATTTTATGGGTTTAATTTTGCAAAAACTGTTATGAATCAAAACAACGAAATGCGAATTCATTCAACAAAAGTGCCAATTTTGTTGGCATATCGTTTATCTTTACACTCATAATGACTGTATCTTATGAAAACACAAGTTGTCTAACCTTTTCATCACATATTCAAAGTCAAAAGATGTTGTGATTTACAAAATTGCTTACGTCGGACGGAATATTCGATGTTCCTGTAATTTGTAAGCTGTTACATTTTGGGTAAATAACATGATAAGTGAAAAAGTAAAATTACATGATAAGTGAAAAATTTACTTCACCCTAATGTATTCTTACGTTGAAATGAATATCACAACGTTTCGACCTTACCACAAGGTCTTCTTCAGGCAAAGCAATTTTGAGTTGTAACGGTGTCACGTGGTGAGTCTGCGCGGGATGTCTCCCAGGGCCCGGTCCCACAGATGTGGTAGTTGGTATTGGGTTGGTATTGGAGCCATATATATGTACGTGAAAAATTGTGGGTTTTATTTGGATTTTTATTTTTGAAAAAAAAAAAAAACATTCTGAGAGGTGTCAAGAAACCGTGGAAACATCTGCTCCTTGAAATACCATATACATGTAGCTCACAGTGTTCCTTAGAGACGTGCACTACATCATGATAACTTAGCATAAACTGACCAATACTGTGACCTGTAACCAACGTATCGCATTTAATTTTTTTTTTTTTTTTTTTTTTTTTTTTTTTTTTTTTTTTGCATTGGGAATGGGAATCATCCTAGTTCCTCTAAAGTCTTCCGAGAATTAGCGGGATTGGGAAGCAGTGTGGTCGGAAATAATGGCAGACTAGCGAATGTGGGGTGGCAACGAAAATAAGCTGACAGAACTCATCCATGGATGTTCTTCTGGCTGTTTTGAACAACAGTAGGTGTTAATTTTGTTCTGCGTGTTACTCTCTTATTGTTTTCTAGGACTACATAAAATTCCACACATTGCTGAAAGGTTAACGACACATTACGCTGTTTCTCGCACATTTTCTAGGGTTGTATGATGTCGTGCAGAGCCAACAGTTTCATTATTAGGCTACCTCGGGTGATTTCCATTTTATTAATCTTCTTACTTCTTAATCCTTCGCCCTTCCCTGATTCTTACACACCCACTTCGATGTGACAGGAATGGTGGCCATATGATTGGTACAGATTTGGGTTAGTCAGAATAGTCAGTGGGTAACTTAGGCCACACTTTTTTTATTTTTATGGATGACATCCTTTGGGGACCCCTAAATCGGTGCGAGAGGGTGAAAAAAAAACAGTCCAAAAAAATACTGCTTAAGTAAAGGAATGCTGTCAGTACAAAGCTGGAAACACAACTTTACCACAGAAACACGTATCAAACTAACAATATGTCTTTATCCATGCTCTCAAAATATTAAAGCATTGTGAATACTTCGCAGAAAGGTAAAACAAAAGTCATGAATAGATATGCTGCATATTACCAAATCTATTTAGGGTTATTTCATGCATTTTGTTGGTATAGCAATCAATAAAACAAATATCAAACAGACAGTTTGTCTTTATTTGAACTCTCAGAATATTNGTTTTATTTAAAACGGGTTATAATGCGTTCAGACATTTGGGCAGCTTGAAATATTCCAATTACTTCGGATCCTTAGAGGTAAATGAGTTCTAACTGAAAAGTATAAAACAAACTAGAGGATCAGAGAGGCGATACCGCCTCCGAATATTGTACCACCAGCTGGAGTAAGCGCATTCGTAGAGGCCCCCCCCCCACACACACACACACAAAAAAGGGACACCACCACCAGTTTTGTGCTTGACAAGCTGTAAAAATTGCAATCAACAAGAATTCTCTAAATATGCAAAAAAATATATAACTAAAATGGTACAATCAAAGTTCAGTTCATCGTAAGGTAGGTCAAAGGTCAATTTCAAGTTCAGGCCACACTTTTTTATTTTTATGGATGACATCCTGTGGGTACCCCTAAATCGGTGCGAGAAGACGAAAAAAATAATAAAAACAGTCAAAAAAAAAATACTGCTTAAGTAAAGGAATGCTGTCAGTACACAGCTGGAAACACAAATTTACCACAGAAACACGTATCAACACTTCACAGAAATGTTTAAAAATGATGCAAAGATATGCTTAATACTACCAAATCTATAAAAGGTCATTTCGGTCGATGCCATTTGGTCTACTTCGATTCACACGAAGCAGCCAAACTGTCGGGTGGCCTGACCGACCTTCAGCTCACCAAATACCTTGACGCCCTTGTTGACCCTTTTTTTGCTACAAAAAACCTGGTATATGCTGTTTTGGACAGAATGTCACTGAAATTTTCCGGGCAATAATTGCTGGCCGCCGCCAGCCTTTTGCATAATTGTAAAAAGGTGATATCTCCATGCCCAATATCAATGGCATAACAATCCAAAACGACGGCCCTGTTCTCTTTATGGCTTTATATAATTAATTGGCGTTTAATTTGAAAGAAATCCTAGAAATGAATTTGACGGCAAAGCGGCCATATTTCCAAGTGGCGATAATACGCATACACAGGAAGCTCATTTTCCTGCAAATTCAATAACGACGTTTGCGACAACCGACTTCGTTGGGGGGGGGGGAGGGGGAGGGATTTTTTTGTTTTTTTTTTCAGAGAACAGACGAAAATCTGTGCACGCGCAGGATGTCATCCATAGAAATAAAAAAGTGTGGCCTCACAGTAAATTTCGAGTATATGACTTTCTATTCAAGTTCAATAGTAACTATGGAATCAAAATTTGTAAAGTTCAATTCATGATGAAAAGTTTGTCAAAGGTCAATTGTAAGGTCACAGTAAATTGCCTCTAATGACTTCCTATTCAAGTTCAATACTAACTATGGACCTATCTCTGCCAGTTTTGGAGATAAAAGGGAATAAAAATTTGCAAAGTTCAATTATGATTAAAAGTAGGTCAAAGGTCAATTTGAAGGTCACATTTAGATTGCCACTATATGACTTTTTATTCAAGTTCAATACTAATTATGGACCTATCTCTGCCAGTTTTGGAGATAAAAGGGAACCAAAATTTGCAAAGTTCAATTCATGATGAAAAGTAGGTCAAAGGTCAATTTCAAGGTCACATTTAGATTGTCAGTATATGACTTCCTATTCAACTTCAATAGTAATTATGGCCCTATCTCTGCCAGTTTTGGAGATATAAGGGACTAAATGTTATAATTTTGGAGTTACAATAATGTGCCATAAATTTCGTACAGAAAAAGTTAATTAAAATAAAGAAAAGGACATTCTGGTTGAAATTCTTGAAATGGAAGGTGCTCAGAAGTTTCGTAAAAAAATTCTTTTTTTGAAAATTATGGCCCGTTTGACCTTGAAATAAAGGTCAAAGGTCAAATCCAAGGGCATATTTGAAATCTACACATATGACTTTTGGAAAGCAGTCTGTAGAAATTTTTCCCATAATTCCTTCCGTAGGGTAGATAATTAGCATTTAATTTTGCCATTTTTGGACAAGGGTGCATTGCAATGAGTGCCACACCTAGACCCCAATACCGACAAAGCCCAAATTTTACTTGGAATGAGTTGAGATTATAGGTGACCTAAATCCAAGAGATGGGTACGGAGGCCCTTACCGTCTAGGAGGAGAAGCGGTAACGGTAACATGGCGGCGGAGCCGGCAGAACGGAACGGACAGGACTAAAACCATGTGTACCGCCAGCACCAACGCTGGTGGTACAATAAATGTATACGTGAACAAATCAAAATGACAAAACATGGGAAGTTTAGTGGTTAAAAAAAGGCTAACCCAGTGGTAGATTTAGGGTGCATTCCCAGAGATTTAGATCGATCCAGAGATTTAGATTTAGATCAACCTAACTCCCTGGGGGTTCATGCTAAATTGCAGTCAGCCGAGCGCGCACCATAGTTAATTACCCCCTTACAGCTTTTAGTAGGCGGGACAGACGCTTAAGCCGACTAAGCTGACAGTAATTTAGTGAGACTCCCCACAGGGATAGATAGATCTAAAATCTATGGAAATGGGGTCTTAGAGGGGGATTGGGGGGTCCTTCAGTTTCTACAAAAAAAAAAAAAAACAACACTAATTTCCCTCTCTCAAAATTGGAATTTAAACTAGCTGATTTATAGTTCTTAACCATTCTAAATGGCCCGATTTTGCCCTCCAAAACACCAAAATATTTTTGGGCCCTTCAGCAGGTCCTGAACCCTACCGCAAGGGGGCCAAGGGTCAGCTTCGAATCCAAGGCCTGTAATTCGTAAAAAAAAAAACTGCCCCCCCTCTTCAAATCCTGGAACTGCCCATGTCATACCACCTGCAAACTGGTGGTCTCTTCTTTGCAGAATTATTTGCCAAATACTGTATTTTTTCTCAAAATTTACATTGTTGCAATTGCTTTAACATATTTGAACATTTTTAATGGTTCCTTCTTCTTAGGGGCTTGCTTAAATCAAAATCAGTGGCGGATTTAGGGGGGTGTCAGTGGGGTCCTTACCCCCNCACAAACTGCTGAAGCGAAGCAATCTTATATGACGCTATAAACAGTTTAAGGTGTGAAAAAAGGAAACATTTTGATTCATTGGGTTGGTAAGGATCTAAAATTAAAGCCATTAGAATTTCCTTAAAATGGATAAATGAATGGATAAGAAACTGATTAACTTAACAAACTGATAACAAATAACTGATAAATCTTTTAACTTTTTTATGCTTACCACCCGTAAGATGACATGTGTGTAAATGTTTAATGTAGTCACTGAACACTGAAGATTTATCTGTTAATAAAAAAAAATTGTATGTAAGTAGTAAATAAGGTAGTTTTGTCAATGGCTAACAATATCCTTAATAACAGATTAAAATGAAATAGGCAAAAATTCTGGGCACGGGTAAAACCTGTAGCAGAACAGTGGTGAACGAACTGTCTGGAGTGGGTCTCTCGTGAGGCGAGGTGCAGGTTTTTAAGCAAGAGACAGGGGACAGTTGCTCATGGGATGAAGAGGTTGGGTGAATAAGTGTCTTACATTAAAAGGAAATCTTACAAATGATACCTCATAGGGCTACACTTGCTGTTGGTCCAGACTGATATATACTCCCCCAGCAAAATAATAATAATAATAATAATAATAATAGTAAAAAGTCACTCCTACTGCCATTATGTATATTGCTACAAGAGTACCCATAGAATTGATTTTACAATTACATAGCAACAGGCAACCGATCAATGTGTAAATTGGGGATGTGAGTAATGAAACATTGACTTACCTAGTGTGACAATATTTTAATATGTGGCTCCTAAGTGAAAGGGATACATTTTTTACCAAGCGGCTGACATAGGGGGAATGATACAGTTCTTAGAAGTAAGCACGATCACCGTTGTCATATGTAATGGACGCGTAAGTGTTTGGAAAATAGCTTGTAAGAAGTAAATTCCCAATTATCTGCCTCTGGTCGACAGGACCCACCCCAGATAACTTGTGGTAATTTGTGGTATGGGGTGTATTGGCCCCTATGCTGTAGGAGAGCTGGTAAGATAATAATAATAATAATAATAATAATCTTTATTGGAGAATCGCAACCCGAAGGTTGAAGTTATACAATTATGTTATACAATTATATATGAATATTCAGATCGATGCATCCAAGTACTGGAAAGGAACTAAAGGAATTCTTTTGGATACCCATTACAAAAAGAATATGACTTTACAACTTTAATGCATAGACGTTTATACATCTACATGTATGCGGCACACCGGGGTTATGAAGTACTTGGTACATAGGAGAGGGGTTTGTCAAATATAAAATTTTCAGAATTATCAGAATTTTCATTTTAAACGTTATGTTACCCCGTCACATATCCCCTAATCCAGAAGAGAGTGTACAAAATTGCTAAGATTTTTTACTGTGGTTGGCGTATCCATTAGTTGAACAATCAGTAAAATTTTTTGAAAAAAATTCTGTTACAAGTCGAACAAAAAGCATTAGTTTATGGAATGATTTTCGGTAAGAAAAAGCAATCCTCTTCGTCTTTTCCGAAAATCTTGAATTGAAGCACCAATTTAAGTACTGTTCTTCTTTTTTAAAATACGTCGGGCTAACTCAATAACATCTCAGTGAGCTTAAATTACAATAAATTGACAATAATTGAATAAATTGAGCTTAAATTACAATAAATTGCTGGTGGATTTATTGCAGCCAAATGCGGTCTGTCCTGAAAACTATTCCAGCCTTGTATAATTTCAGAAACGTGATGAATAGAATGTAACCATGGCGAGCAACGTGACAGCATCGTGACATGTCATGATTTTCAGTGAGAAGAAGCAATCCTCGTAGTCTTTTCCGAAAACCGTGCATTGAAGACGTCGTGCAAACGAGCAGACGACGTGACGTCATTGTGTATCCTCATTGTCCAAAGGCGTGACTTGATGAGTTTTAAAACCAAATAAGAGGAAAGCGCGTGTTTATCTCTTTAAGAGAGATGCCCAAATTTGTATGTTCTGTTGAGTTTTTTAGCATCAAACGAAGTACATAATACAAGTAATTGCACTTTTACATAATATAGGCATATAATTAATTTTCTTTCGCTTTGATTGTGTAACAAGTGAAAATACTTGTATCTTACAAAATATTTATTTGCTTTTACATTTATTTATTGAAATAGGGGCTTTCACCTTAAACTAAATATAATATTCATCTTAATTCATTTTTATCGTATAATGTTTTATCAGCAATGAATGTATGTCATCACCAGTTTATGATTGAAATGGTATCGATGCGACATCTTGAATATATAACTGTTCACAATGTCTGAACTCAATAAACAAGCGTTGCCATTGGACAGATGGTGGCCGTTTAAGTCAATAAAAGGCCAATGGTCGGCGGTCATACGCTTATTCCGCTGAGGGCCAGACGCACTAACTCGGAACTTCAAGTGGATCAAATATCAGAGTAAGTAGGCATTTGATGACAACTGAACATAGAGTCAGACACTTCAGGGTCAACTGAGAAGTCGTATATATCGTTATAATGTACAACGCGAACTTCAGTACAGCATCGCTGGCCTGGTCAAATACGAGCTCTAATAACTTTACAGACTTCAATGAGTTTGTCTCTCCGTCAGATACTGTTCTGCGTTTACTGAATTTCGTCACGGTGCTGCTATTGATAATCATCATCCTTTCCGCTGGAGGACATATTGTTGTCATCATCTGCATCTACAAAGACAAAACACTGAGAACTATATTCAACTGTTACGTGGTGGCCTTGTCGCTGGCTGACTGTCTCATCGCGCTTATTGCGGCTCCGATCCACCTTGGTCAAACGATGGCTAAGGGACCATCGCACGAAACATGGTGCAAGATAAAAACCGCTGTGGCAACTTTTTCCGTAATGTATTCGCTGTTATCGATGGCTGTGATAGCTTCAATAAGGGTCCAAAGTGTCGTCAAGCCTTTCAAGCGATTAAGAACGTGGGTTGTGTATCTAGCCATCTTTATTCAAACGGTCGTGAGTTCTGTCGCGACCGGCCTGGTTTTAAACAACCACAGCGTGATGTTTCCCTGTCGAATGACATACCTTTTGAAGAAAAAGGACACCATTTACAACTTTTATCATTTGTTTCACAAAGAACGTAGTGAGACAGAACATGCAAAAACTTGGCTTTTAGTCTTTATTGCTGCAGTCATGAGTTTTGTGGTCAGCATTGCATTCTACACAGTGATATTTTGCTCTTTGCGCTCCCGCAGTTCTATAGGAATACCACCAACTGACACGAACAACAGTGAGACTAACCAAGGCGTTGCTGGGGCAGCCCATAACACGACCACTGTCTTTACGGCGTCAACTGCAATACAAAAAGCGGACATTTTGACTTTAAAAACAGCACTGATTCTGACAACGATGTTCTTTGTAAATTACACCCCTTCGTTTTTTCTCGGTTTTACTACCAGTAGTGGTTATCTCTATCCTTTTGTCACAGCACTGATGTATTTTCATTCCGCAATGAATCCAATTATTTACTTTTGGTCATCTGGAAAGTTCAGAGCCTCCTTCAGCAAATTGTTATCCAACAATTGCCGACATCCCCACAACGGATAGAGGGACCATAGCGTTGACAGAACCATCCAACGCTTCACTGATAATAAAGAAAAACCCAATGACCGATGTAAAACAGTTCAGTCTTACTGTAAGGTAATCACGTGTTTACTTAAACATTTTTGAAATACCACCCACAACTAGGTCTACTGGCAAAAAGTCTGCAGTAATGCCAAAACTTTGATTAACCATTTTTAATAGATAAGAAACGTCGTGTATTTTGTACTTGTATTGTTGTATATAAGGCATAGTTAAAGCAAGAAAAAATCTACAATAAGTAAGTGAGAATTCTAAAAATAGCCTATGTATTCGCGGTAACGTCACCTGAATCCACCTTGAGGTCAGATACTTAACAGTGGAACAAACAGCTCCATTTCAGCTCCTAGAATGAGAATAATAGAATTCTCTTTAATTATTTCATAATTATCTTGACATTTACTCCTTTTGTTTGATATGCCATTAAAACTGATAGGTTATATTTATACTTTGGCAAACATTGCCTAACATTACATAGTGTCTTCTTTGCAAGAATTACTCATTTAACATAAAATGTTTGCATTTAAAAGACACCTGCCAGTACGAGGAACGGAACATATTCAAGAATGACCATTCTTCTTGCTCCTAGGAAATAGAAGAGGTTTGTAAATTTATTTTTATTCAAAAAGATTAAATTAAGATGATGTATGCCAACATTGGTGCTTAAAACCTACATTTTTGGTTATATGTGATATGTTTGGTCATAAATGGGAAGAAGAAAGTTGTTAAATATCTAAAATAAAGCTGATATATATTTCATTTTTATGAATTATCTTTTTGTATTATTCATCTTTTCATTCACTTATTCATGTCCATCTTTTATCTGTATCATAATTGTTGATATTTCTTTTATCAATTTGTGTGTGTGTGTGTGTGTGTGTGTGTGTGTTTGGACAATTTTACTTTAAAAACTGAAAGGCACAAATAAATTAGGGGAAACAAAGAAAAATCACATGAAAAAGTTTCATGAGTATGTAATCTAAGCTTGGGCACCTGTAAGCACGTGTAATTTTTCATATCAGGTGTACGTGTGCTATTTATTACAGATTATTGATAATCCTTGGCAACTCTAATTCAAGCAGGATTATCACCGTGATATTGCTTGTATTCCTTGTATACATATATTGATGTTCAATTATCACCCCCCGATATTCAAATGTTATGGGAAGAAATTTGCGTCAAAGATGTGGTTATCAACCAAAAGAACGAAATACAAGTTCGAGAAGAATTTCATCAGCTGTGTTATGTTATATGAATGAAGTAATTTTTCTTCACTCAACAGCTTAATATTTAAATAGATTTACGTCCAATATTTTGTTGTCTGACAGAACATCTTCCTCAGGGAATGAGGCTATTCAGGGCTCCGTAACTCGAAAGCATCGCGAATTGAGAATAGCGATATCACCTTTTATTTCGAGGCTATTATATGGGGCGAGTATGAGCGAGTTATGGAATCGAGACGCTTGAACTCGGGCGCAATGCGCGATGCTTTCGAGATAAGGGGCCCAGGTGAATACATGAATAACTAGACCTTCTTCAGGCGAAGCGATTTTCAGTTGTGAAAGTGTCACGTGGTGACAGTCTGCGCAGGATGTCTCCTAGGGCCCGCTCCCACAGATGTGGTAGTTGGTACGTCAGGCCACAGGGTGGGAGAGGAATTTTTTTCTGGAATGAACAGAGCCATAAAAACCACGCATAAATAGTAAAATCTTTTAACTTTATTGCCTTCCTAATTTCTAATATGGCCGATAATTTGAAAAAAGAAAGCTCCATATAAAGGTTAGAAAGCAAGTCTGCCCTGCCATACGGCATACCTTTTGAAGAACAAAAACACTAGGAATTTAGGGAGACAGAAAATGAGAAAACTTGGCTTTTAGTCTTCATTGCTGCCGTAATCAGTTTTGTGGTCAGCATGACATTCTACAAATTGATAATTTGCTCTTTGCGCTCCCGTAGATCTATAGTTATAGTGCCAACTGACACCAACAAAAGTGCGACAACCACAGCGTGATGTTTCCCTGTCAAATGACATACCTTTTGAAGAAAAAAAGACACCATTTACACGTTTTATCATATGTTTTACAAAGAACTTATGGAGAAAGAACATAGAAAAACTTGACTTATAGTCTTTATTGCTGCAGTTATCAGTTTTGTGGTCAGCATTACATTCTACACAGTGATATTTTGTTGTTTGCGCTCCCGTAGATCTATAGCAATACTGACAACTAACACGAACAACAGTGAGACTAACCAAGGTGTTGCTGGGGCAGCCCATAACACGACCACTGTCCTTACGGCTTCGGTCGCAATACAAAAGCAGACATTTTGACTTTAAAAATAGCACTGATTCTGACAACGATGTTCTTCTTAAATTACATCCCTTCGATTTTTCTCGGTTTTACTACCAGCATTGGTTATCTTGTTCTCTTGTTCTGCTTGTGACATCACTGATGTATTTCCATTCAGCATTGAATCTAATCTTCTACATTTGGTCGTCTGGAAAGTTAAGAACCTCCTTCAGCAAATTGTTATCCAGCAATTGCCGACATGCTCACACCAGATAGAGGGACCATAGCGTTGACAGAAACTTCGTACACGCTTCAGTGATTAGAACGAAAAACAAACACAATGGCCAATGTACAACAGTTCAAATTTAGTGTAATCGCTTGTAAGCTTTTTACTTTTTTCCCAAAATATACCCACCCTACTGGGTAAAGGTCTCCAGTAATACCAAAATGTTAATAAAATAAGAAACGTGATCGTTGTACGTGTTATGCAATCGGCATAGGAAGCAAAATCTAGGATAATTACTTGTAAGTGAAAATTAGAAAGAAGGGCTTTGCATTCGTGATAATATCACCTAAAACAGCCTTGAGGACAGATACTTCACAGTGTAGCTAACACCTTTATCTATGCTCCCAAGAATGAGAATCATATCATTCTCAATATTTTTTTTCATAATAATGCTTCACTTTTATTTCTGCTATCTTAAATACTATTAAAGTAAATTGAATAGGTTATATTTACGCTTTGGCAAAGGTTGCCTAACATTACATAGTGTGCTTTTTGCAAAAATATCTCATCTAACATAAAAATTTGCCTTTGAAAGACACCTGCAAGTAGCAGCCGAGAAACGGCCGGAACACTCAAAATCGGCCATTCTGCTCGCACTGTACGAAATAAAAGAGGTTCGCAAGTGTATTTTTATTGAAAAAGATAATATATTTCTTGTATTATGTCAACATTTCTGCTGCTGAATGTCATGACATCTTTTATTTACTTGTGATATGTGTGTTCACAAATGGAAAAGAGAAGATGCTGAATATCTAAAGCTGTTTTTACTTTTTATTTTTATTATGTTTTCTTTATTTATCCTTCTATTCATTCACTTATTTATTTCATCTTCATCTTCATCATTATTGTTATTGCTTTAATCAATTTGTGTGTGGTTGCACTCTTTACCTTAAAAACTGAAATGCACAATTAAATTATAGAAAATATAGAAAATCATTTGAAAAATTCACACAAATTAAAAGCATTTTTCCTTGCCTGTGTTCATATGTTTTGATTACCGTTTCATCTATGCTTAGGCGCCTGATGTAACTGGTGTAACTTTTCATATCAAATTTACGTGTATTGTTAATTACAGGATATTGTTAATCTTTGGCAACTCTAATTCACACAAAAGTGTTCTGATGTTGAGCCAATAATGTGCTATGGGCATACTCATAAGTAATAGCCGTGGTTAGACCACTGTAATTTACGGCGGAAGGCTTATATTCTCTTATTACAGGTGTGGTGTGAAATTTAGATCTACATGTAACTACGTTCCTGCAAAACGAACAACCTGTTGTAGATACAGCAACCATCTACCTGAATTCCAACCAATCAGATTCATTTACTTAATGCTGCAAACTTCCTTATTTACGAATCTGTCTACATTTTTTCCATTTATTTTCAAAATAACATACGATGTACCTGTCCTTCCAATAGGTCATTGAGAAATAAAGTTTTATCATGGCTCCACTGTAACTTTACAATGATAAGATGGTATAGGGTGCACGTGACAAGGGAAAAACACCTGCTATGCAGTCAATATATTATACATGTAAAATATATATATTATACATGTATATTTTAAAAAACCGTTTAATTCATTTGTAAAAATACATCATCGATTTTAAAATTTTTACGAGCTACATATTGTATGTATTAAAGTTTTCTCGCTTCTTATTTATATATCGATAGATAAGTTCCAAAGCTAAAAAAATGAATAAATAAATAAAATACTGAGAAAAAAGGTATAAGCACATTGTTGCACGCCCCTAATGTCCTTACTTTAATCCTGCTGCCGACACAATTTACACGCCGCCAGCAATAACGATTATCCAGACTGAGAAGCTCTGGGGGTAGCCTCTACCTAAATCCACCCACTTTTTACGCCTACTTGAATTCCAGTTGCTTTGGGTGTTAAAAGAAAGAACGCGCATAAGGTGCCAACTCCCGGTCTTTGGTGTCATACAACGAATACATACAGTGTACATTGTACAAGACTCCCGATCATCGCGAGATGGAAAATAAAGTCAGGAAGGACATTTTGCACATTTTTTAAACTACATATCTTGCAACTTTTATGTACGTTTATTATAACAAATACAAGTAATTCCACTATACAGATGTATGCAAAACCCATACATTACGTTTTGGCTCTACATAAAAAGTAATTTTTATAACGACTTCGCATTTCGAGATGTAAATCAAGCTTAAATACAACTATCTATAACTAAATGTGTCGGAGGTTCTATGCATTTTGAAAATTGTCGCTCAAGATCAATCGTTTTGGTTTTGAAAAAGTGTTCAAGAACACTACATACGAGACGACATAATACTGACCAGAACAAGAAATTCTTAGGTTTTTGCTGCGACTTGAAAGAGAGAGTTAAAGATTTGACGTGAAGTATTTTACAGCCGTTGTTCAAAGTTGACATTGGTGTATTTGTCTTGTGACTGATCCAAAATTTTACCGAGGGGCATTTTTATCCAAATTCAAAGGTGGTATCAAATTGAAAATTCAAAATGCATATGATCTCATGTAAGCGTTTCCCCCGCACGCGGGTACACACTCATGACACCACAACTTCCTCAACAAAATTGAAAAGATTATGCGAAAACCAGTTTACTTAAAATAACTTACCACATTTACTCAGGAATTGCTAATAAACTCAAAGACCTCTGGTGCTCAGTGATCAAGAAACACTTAGTAAAAATAACCCAACAGCACTGCAGGACTGACACCTAATCAGGCCTTTTGTTCTCAACCATCCCTTAATCCCGTTCGCAAAACAGAATTAAGAAAATACCAAGTACAAGATCAACATTAAATAAAATACTGACCTTTCAATTTTGTGTAAAACTTACTCTAACCAATCAAAGTGTCATTTTTCTGATAGTATCTCGATTTTTCATATTTGATTAGACATAAGAATCACAAAAGAAAAAGGATTTTTAGACAATAAGTCAGTGAATTGGAAACTAACAGGAAAATTCCGTGTTTTAGAGGATTGACAAAAGATAACAGTCTACATAAGTTCGTTTAATTACTAGGAAATACCTATTACCCCCAAAACAGAGCTTTGCGACAATTGTAGTTTTCGATACGAATTTGATAGGGATTTTTCAAAATTTCAAATTGTAAAAGATGCGATAAATGCCAGTCCTACATATACATTTTAATTGACAAAAGACGCAAAAGGAAACACTTTCTACTATTCACTGTTTCTCTTTGTGAACAGTTCCGCTTTGTAATGAAGGTAAAAAGTTAATTTTCCTTTTTTTAATAACAAAAACTTACCAATTTCGAAAAAAAAACTAACCCAACCCCTGGTTTGATTTTCTGAAAATACAAACATTTCCACCCCCTCTAAGTAATAAAACTATGGATCTATCACTGATCAGACACACTACTAGTACATCAAAACACCCGGAACCAAAGGAAGTTTATTCTTACCATGCGTCATAATTTTAGAAAGACCTGTTTTTCAATACGTGTGGGCAATTCCGCAATAACTTGAGTACATTTTATAATTTTATACTCTAAAATTTCATAATTTGGATTACAGCGTTTACAGTTTACTGTACATTTACACCTTGTTCATTTCATCCGGCCAATGAAATCACAATATAGATTGTTTGCATTTTACATAATGGAATCGCGGCGTATTTTTTCCCTAGAGTTAACTTCATTAAAATCAAATTTAATACGAATAAACATGCATTTTCAAATGCATAATAAAGCGTCTTATTACATAATTGCCCACACACATAATTTTACAACCAAGCATTAAACCGGTCGCACTAGCACAGTGCTCTACCTGCACATCACTTAATAGTACATACGAACCGAGCATCGGTGGAGCGCGAATTCCCAGTAACACATGTAAACCACTTCTACTAGTTTCTTCTACGAATCTAATAAATTCGACATGCCGAGGGATAAACTGAATAAATCACCCGATCAACCATAAAAGAGAGTGCCCCTTTCTTTAAATTTTTGGTTGTCAATTTAACCTACTTTCGTGACCTACTTTGCCCCATTGACATAACAGCATAGAATGCTAGCAGAAAAATCTGTTCAAACATCACTTTTGGGTAAAATTAAACAATGCCTTTTGGTAATTCTCTTAGTTATACTACTTGAAACTATATGCTGGCATTTGGTTGGTTTTTAGGACAAAAAATTGACTTTGTATGTATCTTTAATGATAATTATACAACAATTTAATTTTATTTTCATAGATCACTTAGCAAGCCACTTTTTTGATTAAGTTGTTCAGGTTCGGAAACTGGTGGGTATGAACAAAAAAAAAAAAAAAAAAAAAAAAATCAATAAATAACAATGAAAAGATCGTGTGCGGATAGAGTGCTGTACTACAACTTATTTACACCAGCGACGTGCAGGGTTGACGCTTAAATTTAGTCCATTTTATTAGAAGTTTCATGAATAAAACATTTGTTGCGCGCTGCACTTCATTCGATACACGTTTTGATACAAAAATTACAACCCAAAGCAAACATTACATTTCAAACCAAATCAAATCTCAACCCTGCAAGTTGACCAAACGACAAACTTCGACACGCAAGACAACGTTGTTATGGGTGCGGGCGCTGGCAAATCTGTTGTCTTTTCTGGGAGTGCGTCCAATCTCATCGTAGCGGGTTGTTACGAATTGCTGAAATTAAATAAAAAATGAAATAGATTACACAAAATCCACATACAAGAAAAATATCTAAGGATTTGATAAACTGAAATATAATCTTTGCACAGATCCATTTCGGTATGCATTAAGAGATATCATAATCATATTACAAGAACAGATATATCCTCAGTATGTTGAATCTACACGTTCTATACAATGACACATGTACAGATTACAACGACATCATTACTATTGCATGCCCTGTACGCACTGTTACACGTCAACATACTAATCTTTATATTTATCTATCTTTGCTAAGCCATATCCCTAGTTCTCTAGAAAACCATGCTTAGTGTCAGATAACTTTAATTAACAGGATATATTGGTACAAACCACTGTCGTAAGAAAAAAGGTATCTATTGGGAGCTGAGAATGTACCGGTAGTTACCTGTTTGGTCGTCTTGCTTTGTTTAACACGGAATCACGCGTTCAGACCTTTGGACGGCTGGGATAATCTTCTCACTTCTTTATGAGCAAATACTTTCCTGCTGGAAAAAGCAACGTTAAATTGTTTAACTTTTCAAGCTCATTTCGGCATTCTTGTCAATGGAATATACCCAAGAGCCATATACCCCTAAAGTGGGAAATGCATACTTTTTCATAACATATCGTCAACATAAACCGACCTGTGTTGCCTATTATGTCAACTATAAAATACTTACAACAAACTACATCAGTTTGCAGTGCAAAAATTTCAGTCTACGTGTGGAAATTGTGACAATGAGGTGTCTTCCTCTTCCTCCTGACCTTGGTCCTATCTGATTACCTCTCACCAAGTTGCTCACCTGGTTACATAATAATAGCATTGTCGTGGGATTGTGTTAGAGAAGACCCATAGCTGATTTCCCTAAATCTAAAACGCTACCATCAGGTTATTATACAAACACGCCATTTTGTTTTGTCCATAGACTTTCATCCCAAATGAATGAGGTTATTTTTTATTATTATTCTCAATTAAAACATGAATTAGACTGTTTTAAGACTATAAGAACTACAAGGCACAAAACTATAGGCATAAAAAATTTGCACTCTTAACTTGACCAAAAGATTACCAATTCAACAGAGTGCCTAGGAGCGGAATATTAGGCGCCATTCAGAATACATAATCCAAGTACTAACTGATCCGCCGACTAATTATGGCCGACAACACTTCAAAAGAGATGTCGCTGATTCCTAATGATCTTCCCGCCTCCACACGCGCCATAAAATGGATCACATCTCGACTCCGAGGTGTAATTGCTAGGTGCCTGCAGCGACGGCGCGTGTGGAGGCGGGGAGACCATCGAGAATCAGCGGCACCTAGCTCTTTTGAAGTGTGGTCGGCCATATTTAGTCGGCGGATCAGTTACTACTCGGATCATCTGTTTTGAATGGGGCCTTAGTGAGGAGTGGGGATAACCACTGAGAAAATAATAATAACGAAGGAAAAGGGGGGTGGTCGACCAAAAATTACGCGCATAAAGCTGTGCATTAATTAACTGGCGTCTCGGGCGTCGGATATAAACGGCGCAGCAAAGACGTCGTGCACGTTTGACTGAATTTCATTGTGACACACCAGTGAAGATAAATGTTTGTGTATCAACCTGTATGAATGTGAAATTTACATGCACAAACGCGAAAACGACTAAGGATTTGTCTGTTTTCATCATCCATAACAACATCCAGATATTTTTCTTTGTGAACACATTTTAATCAATTACAGGTTCTTAGCTCAGACGTCTCCTCAAATTCACCATGTCAGTTTTGTTAAAAGCTGCTGCTACATGTAACGCGTTCCTGGAAAGTGCTAACTTTTAGGTGACTTCTGTTTTAATCATAATCTCCAAATCCCTTTTCGATTTAGAGCTTGATGATTTTAGGTAAAGTATGCATTTTTACTTTTCTATATAAGGAGTTCTTCCAGTTACTGTTTCTCCTCAAAATTCGTGGTTTGATACTTTGAAATGGAAACCCAAAAGTTGTTTTGCTAAAACTAAAATTGAAGCAGTCTACAGTCGTCTGTCTTGCTAGATCTTAGTTATTTAATTTATATGTAAAATATGGCTATGATTTATTGTCAGATCAGTTTTTTAGGTTCAAGTCAGCAGATCATATATTAATGCTGATTTCTCTTTAAAAAACGAGCTACCAAACTAGGTATGCCACCTGCCGAAATTAGTTCTTGAACAAAGACGCCATGGTAGATCTTAACTCATTGTTTAAGTTGCAAGTAAAATATGGCCATGATTTATTGTCAGATCAGTTTCAATCCCAGGTTTAAGTCAGCAGAATACATGTATAATTTCCACAAAACTAGACAGTAAAGCTGGCAAATATACAGACACCACACAGAAAACAAGGAAGCAAAACTGACAAACATTCAGACATTACACAGAAAAAAGTGCACCAAATAATGTTTTGGCCAATTTTGATGCACTGTTACATAATGCTTTAAAGCAGCATAATTACTCTTACCATCTCATATTATGTACTACTGGCACAGGTAACACTGACATTGAAAAACTAACAAGTGATTCAGTTCCATGGGCTATAAAAGCCATTTAAATTTCTATGTGAAAAATTAAAAATTCACACAAAAAATAATAATTGTAAATGTAAACCGATTATGGTGATTTTCAAAAGTAACCTGCCTCTTTACCAAACAAAGCATCTCAGTGAATTTAAAGTAAAACAAAAATACAGTTTGGCAGTTATGGGGCAAACATCAAAAAATTGTGCAAAAAAAAAAAAAAAAAAAAAAAAAAACAGAATAATTACCAGAAATGTAAAACAATAATGCTTATTTTCAAAATCAACCTGCCTCTTATTCAAATTGAGCCACTTGGTGAAGTGAAAGTAAAACAAAAATATGGTCCAAGAATCATGGGTTGAACGTCACTAAAACTGTGCAAAAAAAAAAAAAAAAAAAAAAAAAAAAAAAAAAAAAAAAAAAAAAAAAAAAACAGAATAATTACTATAAAGGTAAACTGATCATGCCGATTTTCAAAAGCAACCTGCCTCTTTACTAAAAAAGCAACTCAGTAAATTAAAAGTGGAACAAAAATATAGTTTGGAAGTTATGGGCCGAACATCATGTGTCATATAGCTATAGCGACAGCACAGACAGACAGACCAACCAGAATAAGTACAGACATACAGACTGTATATAAAAATGACCTGCAAAAATAGACTATGCCACTTGCCAAAATTAGTCCTTGACTACAGCTTACTAATTCATGTAATATATGTCATGGTAGATCTTAGTTATTAAATTTATATGTAAAATATGCTTGTGATTTGACAAGTCCTTGCTACTGCTATGTTTATCAAGTACTCAACATGCACTGTCACAATGTTAAACAAAGAACATACCAAGACTGAAGAAATGGTTGATTTACAAAGATTTATTGTGAAACAAAATCTCTTTTGCTCAGCACAAAAACAATGTCTTTACATTAGAATTAGGCTGTGTTCACATGAAAAATCTATTTTCTAAAATTTTAAAAATCTATTTGCGGTATCTTGTGATCACGGTCTGTGCCTTGAATCCCCCGTGGCATAATTACTGGCAGCACCAAGCATTAATTACAGCTTTCTGGAAAGAAAGAAAAATTAACTTCAGAAAAATGAAAATTACACTGAAAAAACTGGCAAAGCACATGGCTCAAAATACTTAAATATTAATAATTTTGTCAAATCTTGTCCAATATTTCTGAAATTTGCAGAAAAGATGCTTAACAACAATAAAAATCTGTGATAAGCTGATCAGTTGACTGTGTCTAATGAAAAGTATTTTCTTTGGACAATATATTAAAGAAAACTAAAAATTACACTGAAAATAAGTTGGCAAATTCCATGACTTAAAATACTTAAATGTTAATAATTTTGACAAATCTTGTCCAATGTTTCTGAAATTTGCACAAATGATGCTTAACAACAATAAAAGTCTGTGATAAGCTGACCAGTTGTCAGTGTCAAATGAAAACTGTTCTTTGGGGCAATATTTTTCTGAAAACAGAAAACTACCATAAAAACACTGGCAAATTCCATAGCTCAAAATAGTTAAACGTTAATAATTTTGACAAATCTTGTCCAATACTTCTGAAATTTACACAAATGATGCTTAACTACAATAAAAATCTGTGATAAGCTTATCAGTTGACTGTATTTAAGGAAAAGTATTTTCTTTGGACAATATATTAGAGAAAACTAAAAATTACAAAACTGAAAATAAGTTGGCAAATTCCATGACTTAAAATAGTTAAATGATAATAATTTTGTCAAATCTCATCCAATGTTTCTAAAATCTGTACAAATGATGCTTAACAACAATAAAAATCTGTGATAAGCTTATCAGTTGACTGTGTTTAACGAAAAGTATTTTCTTTGGACAATGTATTANCCATAAAAACACTGGCAAATTCCATGACTTAAAATACTTAAATGTTAATAATTTTGACAAATCTTGTCCAATGTTTCTGAAATTTGCACAAATGATGCTTAACAACAATAAAAGTCTGTGATAAGCTGACCAGTTGTCAGTGTCAAATGAAAACTGTTCTTTGGGGCAATATTTTTCTGAAAACAGAAAACTACCATAAAAACACTGGCAAATTCCATAGCTCAAAATAGTTAAACGTTAATAATTTTGACAAATCTTGTCCAATACTTCTGAAATTTACACAAATGATGCTTAACTACAATAAAAATCTGTTGACTGTGATTAACGAAAAGTATTTTCTTTGGACAATATATTAGAGGAAACTAAAAATTACACTGAAAATAAGTTGGCAAATTCCATGACTTAAAATAGTTAACTGTTAATAATTTTGTCAAATCTCATCCAATGTTTCTAAAATCTGTACAAATGATGCTTAACAACAATAAAAATCTGTGATAAGCTTATCAGTTGACTGTGTTTAATGAAAAGTATTTTCTTTGGACAATATATTAGAGAAAATTAAAAATTACACTGAAAATAAGTTGGCAAATTCCATGACTTAAAATAGTTAAATGTTAATAGTTTTGTCAAATCTCATCCAATGTTTATAAAATCTGTACAAATGATGCTTAACAACAATAAAAGTCTGTGATAAGCTGATCAGTTGTCAGTGTCAAATGAAAAGTGTTCTTTGGGGCAATATTTTTCTGAAAACATAAAACTACCATAAAAACACTGGCAAATTCCATGGCTCAAAATAGTTAAATGTTAATTACTTTGTCAAATCTTGTCCAATATTTCTGAAATTTGCACAAAAGATGCTTAACAACAATAAAAATCTATGATAAGCTAATCAGTTGACTGTAATTTTTTAAGTGCCAAGTTTATTGGAAATTGATAATCAGAAGTGTGAGAATTGACCAAAACAAATATTGCAATATTGCAATGTATTAATTACTATCAAAGAAAAAAGAAAATGTGATGA